>VZSC01005054.1:74764-94194 GCA_013398225.1 Steatornis caripensis
GTCATTCTTATAATTCTAAATATATTGTGCATAATTTAATATAAATTTTAATTATTATGCATAAAATGTAATATATAAATCAATGACAACAAATACGTTAATTCTTCCATTAGTCCAAATTTTCAAGCAGTATGTTGTTTACTATTTTCATTTGCACAGTCTAAAATTTTATAATTATGATTAAGTTGTCTTCAAGTGAAGGTTTATCATAATTTGATTACAGAATCAATCAAATTGATTTGCCAATCTAATAAATTATGTTCTAACTGACATTTAGAGCAGTCTCTGCCAGATTTTGTACAAGCCAGAACGCAGGATTGCCTTCTTCATGTTACACGCTACTAGATAATACCTTGGTATTCTTATCATCCTGCCTTTTAACCTTCGCCCAAGATGCGCGTAACCTTGCTTGGGGATTAGACAAGGCAACAACCTTGCCTCTGAACTCAGGATATGTTTCTTTAGTCTTTTTGTTGCCCTCAAAATCTCAAGTTTCCTTTGTTTTATATCTTACAAAGCAGCACATGAAATCATGATTGTCTCTTCCCTCATGTTGTGCATCTTTCAGAGTTTCACGTGAAAATTCTGATCCCATTCTGCAAATCAGTTTTTGTTCAGGGCCAAAAAGGCCAGAGGCCAATATTTCTACTCAGTTGTTTCCTGGTGAGGTTGTACCTTTCACTGCTGAAGCATGTCATTGCCATATAGCAATAGGAAGAAGACCGGACAGTGAGGGCACTTCAGATCCTGTGCCTAACCAAGGGTACGGAGCTGTTTTGTGCCAGAACTATTGTGAAGTCCCTGGTTCTCAGCTGTGAGTAATGTCGCTGCAGGATGAAGGGGAATCCAGTGACAATGGGTGGTGATTCACTACTTGATTTCATGTCTTTGGATTTGTAGAGTGCCTAGAAGCAGACAGTGGAAAGCAGTAAATGCTGTGTACTTTAAACAAAATGTTGGCAATTGATGCTTTATAACTTCTTAACTGTGCTTATCTGATTGAATTTGTTTGTACATCTACATTCTTTGGCTCCATCATCTAACCATCATTTTGTCTGGATTAGAAAAACACTCTAATACTTAGCATTTTCTACCCCTTTTACAGTACTTACATGCTTTAGAAGAGTCCTCTTTTAGTCTTTTTTCAGTAAACTGGGAATTTTGAACTTTAAAATTCCAACTACATGGCATTTATTCGGCCTTCACGTCATTTATATGGTTCTTTTCCAGGAAAGGCCTTTGTGTGGCCTCTTTTTCAGCATCTAGAAATCACTGAAATAGGCCAGTGTCCACAATATAGTTCCTGATGCTTTGTACCGTACTAAAATCATCTGCCCGCTCATCCCTATGGAGGTGATGTGAATAGAAGAATCAATTTCATTTGCTTTCTCTTTGGTTCAGTGAACATCTATGTATTGTACGGGAACTGGAAGTGTTCCAGTAAATTACTTGGAAGGAGTTCTACTATTGAATATCCTGAATGCTATGTAAGTCTCAGTTACTAAAATAGTATCTTTAGAGGTGAAAGTTTAAAACCTTGCTTTAACTCAGGTGAACAATGGGTTTGAGTCATGGTCTCCCACAAGGGAATGCACCAACCATTAGGGTGCAGAATATTCACAGATAAACCCTCTGTGTTTCCTCTTGTATGGGTTGTAAAAATTATTTAATTATTCATAGAGTCAAAAAGACAGAGAAGGAGTAGTCTGCACTTTCGGAAAGTCCAGCTAGCAGATGAAATGTGAGTTCCAGTAAATGAACTGGAATTAATACTTGAATACTTTCAATAAGATAGACAAGAAGACACCAGCAGAAATGATCAAGAACAGATGATCCCTTTATATACTGACTGGTGGCCAGGGCATTTGTGTGGAAGAGGCTTGTTCTGTCCCTCCATTCTGAGCAATTTTTTACACATCTTTGGTGAGTGCATTCATATAACAATCAGCTGCACAGTCTTAGCCTCATGGTCAGCATTTTTTTCAGTTAGGAGTATTCAGCAGTTTAGCTAGAATTTACAAACAGTTCCTTTCCCAGCAGAGAAGGAAAAAGCAACTCCATAACCCTTTTTGACACTGTCTGTATCTGTCCAAAGGTAAGTGAAGAGTTGTATAGGCAAAACATGGTTAATCCTCCTAAGTGACTAGACCGCATGAAAAGTGTTAATACCTCCTTCACACAGTTGGTTTATAATCTTGCTGAGACTTACTTCGAGTAATTAGAATATATGGTTTTTCTCAGTTTTCTTCCAGTAATGTGGATCTGTCTGTAACACAACAGTCTATACTTTCGCTTTTTCACTTTAGTTTTGCAGATCATCTTTAAGTTGCAGAGAATGCAACAGATATGGCAGGCTTTTTTTTCTCCATTCATTCATATTTAATTTTCAGATAATGCTATCAATAGTACAGCTAGGTTGCAGTGAAACTCAATATTTCCAATAAAGCTGCAACAGAAATGGAACAATTCCTACTTTGCAGTAGGAATAGTATTTATTCATGAAATAATTTTCATTCACTGGTTTTCACCAAATATATACATCCACGGAGTGTTCAAAATACTGATGAACTAAGCCACTAAGCTAAACTTCATTTGTTAGAGTCTCATGTGAGTTAAAAGCTGACTCGAGGATAATTAACTTTAACCTCACAGTTACATCTCTACAACACACCATGACTTTTTGAGTATTCTGTGATATATATTTTGGGCAGAATTTGATCCTGGTAGATTGACAGGCAGTTCTTAATGAAAAACGGAAATCAGGAATTGGAAAAAAATACTACTTGGTAAAAATAGGCCATGTAGCAGGTTTCATATTTTTGTTTCATATGCTTTTAGGTGTTGAGAATACTATAGTAGTTACTGTGGTGCAATTCCTAGTTCAAGTATGCTCATTAGCAAAGGGTCAGCCTTTCTTTTGAGACTAGATAAAACTACAATCCTTATTTTAATAGGCAGGAAGATTAACACACAGGATTAATATCCTTATTTTAATCAACAGGAGCTGATTTTTCCAGAAACTCTAAATGCCTCAAAGTGGAGAGGGAGTTCACCTCCATGTACTGTTAAAACTAAACACCCACTTTCTGTCTCTAAGAGAGTGAAAATAGACAGTCTTGCCTCGTTCCTTTTATTTTTTGACCAGCAGCATAAGATAACTGCTAATAACTTCTGAGAGACAAAATAATGTTAAAGAGTGGTATAATTTTTTTCACAGCTCTGCTTGTGGTCTCAGATCTTGATTCTAATATCATTTAAATATTAAGATTTTGAAAGGCGAAGGTAATAGAATGTGAAGCTTTTGTACATTGCTTAGGATGTCCAGGCTTCTGGGCACTCAGAAATCGGAGATGCATCCACTCTAGGTGCAGGTGTTCTACTCAATCGTGTACATGCAGTAAGCCAACACTTCGAACAACTATCAGCTAGATTTCTTGTGTGGTGCACAGGTGGACAGTATCTCCAGAGTGAGTGTTATCCTTTCAGAATGTCCCAAGTAAAATACCGGTACAGCCTTCCAAGCACTCTGAGAAGTTATACATAAGCCAAGCTATCTGTATTCATGACCTCTCTGATTCATGAAAAAATAATGGGTCTTATGACTACAGGCACTCTATGTGTTAATAATTTATCAGAATAGGTGAGCATTAATGGTGAGCTGCAATTTTTGTGGCATTGATTCTTAAAAAAAAATAAAAAAGACATAAAAATAGAAGCCTATAGCCAAAAATGACATTTCAAATGTTTATATGTGTGTGTGTACTCAAAACTATCCATTTTGTTTCCAGGCTGGTCAATAAGTTAACAATATCACTGCCGTTTAAATCGTGTAGTCAATGTGTGCTTACTGCAAAACATGTTAGAAAACTTGATTATCTAATAATCTAGACTACTAACAGGATAAAGTAAGGAACAGGCATTTAAAAAGTAGTTTGTTGGACCTAAATCATTGTGTTCTTTTGCTTCTGTAAGAATTTTATTTATATGTAGACAGATTGCAAATCCTTTTACACACAGTGAATGACAGTAGGAAAGAACTTTTTGTCAGATCTGTCTAATTCTAGCAATCACAGCAATTAGAGCAGTCTGACAAAAACTTTTTGAAGTTATGTAATTGATATGTCTTCAGGTTAATCATATTATGTTATAATAGATCACTGCCAGCTATTTTTAGGTACTTTATATAAAATATGCATTTCAGAATGACTAGAGAGAATGAGAGACTTCAGTCAGTGGGTCTGTAATAAGCTGTGTTTCTGAGACAACAAAGGGGGATAAGCCCCAACAGCTCTTTGATTTAAGGAATTTTGGTGGATTACAAACTGGGACAGTTGAGGCAGATGATACACATTTGGACACCCATAAGAAAATTTTATATGTTGTTTATTAAAGATGTAGGAAAACCTGTCGTTTCATTGCAGACATTTCTCATGTAATGTATTCAAAGTACTTTTTAGATGACCTTCTGCCATATATTTTACAATAATCAATGGGCTTTCACGAGGTAACATTTGAAAAAAGCCAAGTTAATATCAATTTATATCAAAGATGATAGATCTTGGAATATTATATCCATCTTTATGTTAGTAAGGACATGCATATAACTGTATTAACTTTAACAATTAGTCCATCAAAGCAATATGTTTCTTTCAACTTCTGGAAGTCTCAACCTCAAAAAATAAGAAATTATGCTGTATTTCTGCTTGACAGAGCCCTTAGAAGAAAAGAGGAGCAATGTTTCTGGGGTCAGCGTAAGAACTATAGTGTACCATTAATGTACTAAACTCCCAAATGATTCATGAAAGCAAGAGCGGTGGTAAATAAGAGATTATAGAGCCAAACATAATGAAGTGTCGGTAGAAAAGTGTAGGAAGTTCTCAAGGGACAGACGCTATTACATTAAAATCAGAAGCATGAATTATATTTTGTTTATGAAGGCACTATTTTCAAAGGAAGATCTAATAATCATTGTGTACTGAAGTAAAATGTTTTCTTTTCATGGGCAACAGGGATGGCATAGTACGTCATAACAGTACAGATAGGATGGGAAGGAATGTGAAACAGGATCCTATTTCATAGCAAATTAAATGAGATTTCTTTTATGAAACTGTCTGAAAATTTTCTCACAGTATCATGATTATCTAGATACAAAATAGTTTAAATTTTATTTCAATTACTAGTTTTTAAGTTATTTTTACCATTTTAAAATGGTAATCTTTCTCATAATATTTTTTTTTAGGGTCATGTACTTCACAGAAGCTGACACTAAAAGGCTCTATAGATCTTTTCTAACTTGGCAAAATACTTAGCTAAACACTCTGTTAGTGATTATGGAATGTATAGTCAACAAATGACAAAAACGAATTAGGAAGTCATAATATAATTTGTAATTGTGAGTAATTAAGAGTTGTGAGACAAGTTATATGAAGAAAATGAGAAACGCTTTTACAGAAATAATGTATTTAAATTATGAGACGCTAATAATGAGATTGCTCCATTTGGAATGTTAAATAATTCCATCTCTTAAATTCTGAATGCAATTTCTCAACATTAACTGTTGATGAATTACGTTTACTACATTATTTTTGTGACCTCTTTATTGTAAGTCATTAATTTGACATTAAAAGGTAAAGTGATTGTAACAACATGTAGCAAGGCATACAATAAGGTTGTGAGAAATCAAATAAAGTTTAACTGGCTTTTAATACTATGAAAAGATTCTTACTTTTAGAAACAGAGTCTTCTGTTCCTGAGTGTCCGTCAGAGTGTATACTCACACACATTAGCTATGCAGGTAGAAGAAAACAGTGTGACCACAGCTGCAGTTCCTCTTCACAAGCCTTGTTGTGAAATGCGGTGCCACCAAGCAATGCAGTCCTGTGTAGTTCCTCTCGTTGCCTAATGGCTAATACTGGCCATAGCTAAGTAAAGGACTGAACCTTCTAAACTTATTTATGTGTGAATAACATCCTAACTACCGAATATCTTCTTCCTTATATGAAAAACATGCCAGTCTCAGTAAGATCTGTTCGCTTTTTGTAGTTTGTACTCAAACTCAGTAAAACTTACTGGAAAAAAATAAAGACATTAATTTCCCAAGAGGCAATCTCAAACCGTTCTAAATCAAAACTGATTGGAGCGGGGCAAGGAGGAGGAAATTTCAGCTGAGCTAAGTCAGCTGTCAGGAACATCCACTGCTTTCTTGCCATTAGCACTAAGGGGAGACGTACACAGAAACCAAGGTCCCCAAACTGATCACGTGTTAGAGCTTAATACCAATCCATCCCACCCTATCACTCTTATGGTGTTGGATTCTTCTGGCAGACTGCCTAGCACTAGGAGGCAAGTTGTTAGCCGTTTTGGAGAAAGCTTTCTGGGCCTCTCAAATGCCTTTCATCAGACACATACAGTCCTTCCTCCTCTATCTACTGTGGCATCTCATCAATTAGTTTAACTTGCACGTTACACTAGTAGGGAGATAACTTTCCTAAAATGTTTAAATGGCTCAGTTATTGCTGACTTTCATACTGAGGAGGGTGGAGGACTACAGTTTCTTTTGTAGAAGAAAGGCAGTGAATACTACAAAGGCCAAAGTAGATGAGTAGTAGAAGAAAATATCCAACTGCTTTTTGCGGTTCTTAGTTGTTTTGTTTTGTTGGTTTTTGTTTTGTTTTGTAGCTGTTCTTTGATTTTTAAAGGCAAAGGACTTAGGAACTAGAACCTGTGAAACGCTTGAGCATTTTCTCAGTAATCGGTGTGGCTCCCCTTCCTTCTTGGTAGCATGCTATATGCTGAATCNTGCTTTTTGCGGTTCTTAGTTGTTTTGTTTTGTTGTTTTTTGTTTTGTTTTGTAGCTGGTCTTTGATTTTTAAAGGCAAAGGACTTAGGAACTACAACCTGTGAAACGCTTGAGCATTTTCTCAGTAATCGGTGTGGCTCCCCTTCCTTCTTGGTAGCATGCTATATGCTGAATCTTTGAAATTACTGAGTTCATTGAGGTTGAGAGATTCAATTGCTTGCATTCTTGACAGACGATTCTTCTGATCAGGAGAATAGCAAAATAATTAGAATACATTCTTGAGAAGATGCTAGGAAGAGGTGAGGATCATAACAGTGTTTCCTAGGACTTTTCAAGATCAAGCTTTTCTTGAAAGGAAAGGCTTGGGTAAGCCAACAAAAGCCCTCATGACATGGAAAAAAATGGTAGTAGTAGTTATTCTGTTTGGGAGTGGGAAAGAGGAATAGAAATTTTTTGTCAGACAACACTGGGATAAGGGATGTGCTTTATATCTAGTCTGCATGCTACATTAGTTATTCCAGATGTTTGGGCTACTTTTCGTTCTGTTCAGTGCTATCTTTGCAGAATAATTATGAATAATCTAAGTTTAAAGAAAAAGAGAAAATCAAAATAAGCTGAAGTGAGTTTTGTGTTGCTGAAATTGCACTATGAAAGATCTGCTGTTTATTTCAGTCATGTAACAGTTTTTTAAATTTATTGCCAGCTTCTTCCATGAATTTGACAGTTTAATATTTTGTGGCAGTTAAAGCCTTACTTCATGTAAACGTACTTTGATTTCAGGCATTCTGAACAAATTTATTGCAGGTCTGTCTCACACTCATAATGAAAGATGGTAGAAAGAGATACATAACCAATAGCATTTTTGACAGTTTTCTGCTAAGTCACACTATGTGGCTTCAGTGGAGAAATGAAAAATAGTTTTGTTGAACATAACCCTATAGAGTCTAAAGAGAGTTCTATGAATTTCAGTCCTGACATTTAAATTCTGTAAACAAGTAATATCTGAGTCATGAGAAGCTCACACCATTCTGTCATGCATCACTTGCTAATGACCTTCCTTGACCTTGTAAAAAAATTTCTAACAAAATGCATATCCATGGTTGCTTTACCATAAAAAAGGTATTATTCAGTATGAATAGCCCCATTCCAAACCCTGAAGTTCAGTGAAATAGCTAGTATGAGTTTAATAAGTTCGTTATAAAAGGATAGTATTTCAAGATAGACAATTTACAATTTGTTATACAGCTATCTTTTTGTACCGTTATGTTCAGAAGATTGCAACAAGAGAAGGCATGCAGCACCAGATGTACAAATCAGGCAGGCAATAGTAGAAAAGTTAATGGAAAAACCTAAAAGTGAAGAAATGGGCAGAGGACCTCATTGCTCACCCAGGCTCTTCACAGTGGTGCTTGATGCGAGAAGAGAGCGTAAATTGGAATAAAAGATGATCAGCCTGGATATAAGAAGAATTTTTTTTAAGAAAAACATTTTTCAACCTGAGTACAATGAGAAGTGGAACAGGTTGCCCAGAGAGACTCCGTGCTTGGAGGTTTTCAAGGTGTTACTGAATAAAGCCCTGAGCAGCCTGGTCAGATCTCATCACTGACCCTGTTTTGAGCAGGAAGTTGAACTAGAGACCTCCCATAGCCCCTTGCCACCTGAATTACTCTAGCATCCTACGATCGATCATACAGTACTGGGTACTCAACTGCTGGTAAAAAGAGAAAGCTTTCATGAAGTAACAGTAAAAAGAAAAAATTATTGTCAGATGAGAAAAGAGGTAATAGAGCCGTTACTTTAGTAGCTCTTTCTCCACTTATTCCCTATTGCAACTGTATAAGGGGGAAGGTATGTTCAAAGTTAGGAACAGATAAGCTGGCAGTCTACAAAGTCTGCATACTGGCTCTGGAATAGGTGATGGGCTAGAGTGGGGAGTCTGCCAAGCTAATTTAGACAATTATGGGCAAAAAAGACCATGTATCCCAAGGGTAATCTAGAATGCTTTTTTCCTTATGCTGTGTTTTGCTTTTGTGACTGTTTGTTTTAACAAAATTTTATTTCTGTTCTATCTTGACAGAACTCAGTAAGCATACTCTTTTATATTTAAATCTTGTCACACCATAAATCTGAGTCACCACACATACAGAGGATACTGCCATCCCTGCAAAGGTGGACATAATTGAGGTGCACTGGGAAGAAATGTTCATGCATATTCAGGGCTCCTCGCGAGTCTTCAGGTTGCTTCCATACCAGGTTTCAGGTGTCTCTTTGTAATGTTAACATTGGTTAACCCACCTCCCTTGGTGTGTCTGGAGATAGACTGGAACTTCTTTGATGAGCAGCAGAAAAGTGGAAAATGGCTTCAGACTTGAGGGGGGCGGGATGGAAAGAGAAGATCTCACTTTCAGCTTGTCACATTAACATAAAACATAGTTAAGATTGTCTTCCCAACAATTTTTTTATTCTCTTCATTAGCCTACAAATATGAAAGTCTGAGTTCCATTCCTAAGACTAAATCTTTTTTTGCCTATGTATTCATGTATTCAAAACAGAAATAGTTCACAGCTAGATGGTGATGATAGTGACATTGGAGGAGATGGAGAAGCAAATATTAATTTAACTAAGAGTGAAATAGGTAAAAAAAATTATATAAAATGTCAGTATCAAGGATGTTAGTAAAGACCTGTGAAGATATGTATAAATATTAAAATAATTTCTGATTTCAGGAAAAAAGTGGGGTTGAATGTACAGTCACAGAAAATAACGTTTTTATCTTATACAACTTTGTTTCTCTTTTAGTGGCAAAGCATTACTATAACACTGGTTGAGAAAGTGCAGATGGTTGCTGTAATCCTAGGATCTCTGTTCTTAGTAGCAAGTGTGACTTGGCTTCTATGGTCAGCCTTCAGCCCTTATGCAGTATGGCAAAGAAAGGACATCCTTTTTCAAATCTGCTATGGAATGTATGGTTTTATGGATCTAGTATGCATAGGTAAGCTCAAAATTTTTAAACAGCACAGACTGTGGTTTAAGACTGTGACTATATCTATTTTTCTAGTTGGTCACTCTAATCGATCACTCTTTGCAGATTTATTCTCAGCTGGTACCTTTGGCAAATACTGCTTTTTACAGTGTTACAAATGCTGCAAAGGGAAAAGAACCAAAGAAACTTTACTCTCAGATTCATCACAGTGTCTCCCCAAGATCTTAGTGGTGAGAACAGGACCAGGTTCAATTTCTTGAAAAAAATAGACAGCTAGCAAAGTTCAGGAAGTTAAATAGATCAAAATAATGAAGACATTATTAAAATAATCAGTAAAATTACATGCTGTCAAGTCTTCTACTGATACCACTTTGCATTAGGTTGTTCCATCATGAAGCGCAGAAGAAGCCCTTGAGGATGTCATCAAACTACATATCCAAAATTAAGTTGCACAGACTTATATAGGTCACTGTGCTAGTAATAGAAAAGAACAGAGAAGACAGACGTAAGTTCTTTGTACATCGTAAACAGTTATGAAACACTCTAGTATTGTGTTTCTTACTATACTATTTAAAAGTCTCAAGTCATTAACTCTAGCTGAAATCTTCTAAAAGAAAATGCAATTTACTGCAAAGCTATTTTGACCGGTTTTGAAATTTCTGAGAATATACTGCATGCAGAAATATTAAATTAGAAATCCCTTTAGTATTTGATAAAACAACCTTGAAATGATTGTTAGAATAGCTGCAGTTATTTGCAGAGAAAATTTAGTAATTGCAGTAAGCATTAAACCACATTCTTAGAATTGCAATTCCAAGAAAATCCACAAGTCAAATGCTATCTGATGTTTACTTTGCGATTTCTGAGTCGTAAATGTTGATGTTATCCCAATCTCATACATGGGAGTTCAGAAGCACAGTGCTGAATTCTGCTCAATAAGGTGCAAAGAAGCAGAGTGATTCCTAGTATCAAGGCTTTTGCTCCAACCATAAAGCCATATCATCTTTTACTGAAACCATCCCATTACTGTAAGACAATATTTATATTTCAGCTGGATCAAAAGTTCTGTTTATTTTGTAATTTTTCCAAGAGAAGCCCACTCTGCAATATTTTAGAACACAAGCTTTCTTCTGTGAACCCAAATCTTCTCAGACAGAAAAATGAACAGAATCTAGATCTCTAATATTCTGGACAAGTGCTCAGCTTTTAAATGAAAAGAAGGGCTCAGCTGCATGTCCTCTTACATGCTGACTCCTGAATACCGCTTTTTACGTCTTAACACTCAATATTGAGGTTTTTCCTTTTGTTTAAAAAACACTAAGTGAAGATAAAATGTGGTTCAGTCATTCTAAATGTTTCATTTATGTGGAATTCTGTTTTCTCACAGAGATTTGTAAAAAAATTATTTTCGTATGCATCAACTAGTTGGAGAAAAAGTTTTTTCAAACTATTTACATTTCTTTCCATTTGTTTGACTGTTAAGACACCTAAACCAAATTAATCTCAAAATCAATCAAGAACATCAGTGCATGATCAGAAATATTAGTGTATTTATCTGTAGAAGTAAACTATTGCAAGGTGAGCCTTCAGTAGATTGGTACATGCAGTTATGTAGCTGCCTTTCTAGCCAGTCAGGCTGAAGCCACCTCTGCCCTGGCAGCTACTGAGCTGACACGTACCTCACATGGCTATGGACCTTCTAGCCTAACCGGCACTGTGCAGGAGCAAAATGGATGTGCAGCTGTCTTTACCCATCAGATAAGTCAACTTGCCTGTAATTACATAAATGCATATTTTTTAGTCCTGTCATAAATAATACATGGAAATTTTTACGTAAAACTGACTACAATTAAACATATTTGGACACTGCTCTGTAATTATGAAGTTCAGTGCAGATATGACGTAACAGTTTACTAAACTATACGTGGAAATTTAGAAAGCTGTATAAAGGAGATTGGATAATTGTGGAATTCTGATGATCTAGATTCATTTGGCCCACTTATTCTGTATATAATTTCAGTCAATCTGCATTCTGTAAGCTTCTAAGACCAAGAGGTCTTCTAACTCTTGAAAATATTTATTAATATATTCAACTTTATTCAATTTTATCTTTTGCTTTCATCATAAAGTGATGGATTTTAGATTGATAGTTTTAATTTAAAACAATTGAATAAAGTTCTCTAATAGATGGATGTAATTATTACTCATGAATTATTTTTAAAAAAACAACACTGTCCATTATGCTGATGACTTCCCAAAGGCATTAACATACGATTTGACGGTTGCATATTATACATAATCTCTTATATAGTAAAGCTTGTAATAATTACAGCCAGCCACAGTTCTCCCTTAGTGTCTCCTCTCCTCTCATTTGTGTTTAGTCACCCGTGGCATTCTCTTAGTTTTCAACAGGATTTACAGTGAGTGAATACCTACACTGCCACTAGAATCTCTCTTTATTTCAATGAAAAATCTATGCAGACATACAGGTTTTCCTGTGCAGCACATATTTCAAGACAAGTGCTTGAGTTACTGGTGGTATGATCAAGACTTATTCCAGCTGCGTTCAGTTATGCCTCCCTATAGCTTTATGTAAACCATATGAATAATTTTGGTCATTTGTGAAGTATAATTATCTGTGCTTTTGGAAATGTTTTGTTATCATTATTTTTAAAAGCAGTTTGCCTAATGGTTCTGACATATTTATATGACATCTTTGAAAACTTACACATATCAATTTGTTTTCCCAATGGTTGATTTATATACCATACGTAGCATACCACCCGCTTTCTTCTCAATTAAATTACATGTGGCTTGTATTTTAATTCTTGGTCTTGTTTTACTTTTCACAAATAAAGAAATATCCCAAAGATTACAGATCACCAATATAACATATTCTATTAATTCCAGTGTATGTATTTTATTGGTATCTGTTGTTCTCCTCCTTCTACTCTAAATTTTTCCAGAATACTTCCTAACAGGATTATTTTTACTTATCAGTATTAGTACCAACCCTACAAGTCACTAGTTTGTAGATTTCTGCATCTAAGTTGGGTGTCAAGCTGTTCTCTTTGAAACTTGCTAATAGTAGAAGTTTTGCTAAGGCAAACCTTGAACATTTTAATCAAATAGAACTACTGCCTATGAAACCCACAGCTATTGCAGTGGTAGTGCTAGGATCAGACCTAGGATCAGGGATTACCAAAGGGAGTGAGTTCCTGAGCTGATATGAAAGTGATGAATATAACAAACGACTTGTTTAGCCACTGAAGAGCAGTACACCAAGGTTTTGCCATTCTGCTTTGTAGACAAGTAATATTTCTCATAACAGTGAATTTATGTAATTTTATATATTTTTGCCAGTATATAATAATAATAACTACTGGTTATAAATGGTTCTAACATGAACAAAATCTCTCACAAATAGTAACAGCTCACTTGCAATCCCAGAACAACAGTGCAGCTCCTTTACTGCATGAAAAGCAATTGTAACATTGCACTAGAAACGTGAATGATGCCAGTAGTACTATGGCAAGGGAATATGAGATGGGAATGAGTGTGAGGTGTGAATAGCACTCTGAAAGCCAGTTTCTTCCCAACCAAGGAACTTGATGCCTAGCAACTTTCATGTAACTCCTTAGTTGAAAAAACATACAGGCTGAAGTTGCTTATAATGAACACATCTAGCTGCACTTAATACTGCTTTAGTCAGAAAGTCCGTTTTTTTTTCACAGTAGATCTAATTCTAAACAGTTTAGAAAGAGTTATATTGCTGTTTTTAGAGTGGACATGTTTCACTTTAATGCTTTGAACAATTTATTGTATTTTTTTATATCTGTAGACCCTAGAATAGTATTAAGAGATGGCATTTTGTCTGGTGGTGAAGTCTATTTCTGAACAGGGTCTTTTATTCCCTGGTAAAAGTTTGTGATGTTTCTGGGAGGGCCATTCCTAAATTA
Source organism: Steatornis caripensis (assembly GCA_013398225.1). Lineage (NCBI taxonomy): Eukaryota > Metazoa > Chordata > Aves > Caprimulgiformes > Steatornithidae > Steatornis > Steatornis caripensis. The sequence continues at coordinate 88,506 of VZSC01005054.1, forward strand.
AGTAAGTGTAGTGTGATAAATGAGACAACTTTAGAACCTAATACCATGAAATCTGAATGAGATAAGATGAGTTGCCCTCTTGTAAAGACGTTCAGTATGAAAAATTTCAAGTGGTCTTGTGACTCAGGTTAAGAAATCCTTTGGATAAAGTGAAAGAATCTCATAGCACTTGACAACAAAAGAAAATAAAATCATGTTCTCTCTATAACCCTATTGTCTGGCTCCCACTACAATCCCTACATCTTAGAAATAAATCCTGAAGGTAAAATCTTCTTAAAGCCTTAGGACATTTTGCCAGGTCCATCATCCCAAAACTCTCTTCCTTGTAGATATTAATTGGACAGAATATCAGAACAGCTAACAGTAGTGAGTTCTTCCTCCTTGGGATCATCTGGGTAAAAAGCAATGTCTTTTTTCTCTACTACAGTGCAAGTATGTCCTCTGTGCTATTGAAATAATGGTATTTGAATTAAGTCAGTATTATTCATGGATTTATCCTTGTTTTCTCTCTCATATCCTCATTCATTGCTGTGGAACTCTTCAGAGAAAGGAGATTCATTTTCTTACATCTTCAGTTTAGTGGCTATACTACTTACATTTTGAGCATCAGAACTTTGAGCATCATACAAAAGATCTGTTGGAATTCTTTCGTGTCTTCTACATAGGTCTTTTTCAATCTGTAGTTTTATCAGATGGGAACTAAAGCTTTTTATGGGAAGAATTATGAAAGTGCTCCTTTTCTCCAAATTTAACAACTTTATTTCAAGCCTTGCCATATTAGATCCTTTGTTTGGTAGCTCTTTTAGAGCATATGTGAATAACAGCTTCCATTTTAAGGAAAAGTTCTCTTCCTTGCCATTGTTGAAACAACTTTGAAAATATAATTTCAGTAATTTTTCAGTCCTTCTGAAAGCAATCTTTGTGTTTCTCCATCTTTCAGTGTAATGATCTTTAAAAATGTGTTAGAGTGGGCATTGCTATCTGCAAATCATTGCACTTGCTGTTCGTATAAATGTTTTTATCATCCTTTCTCCTTGTGTCATCTTTCTTTGAATGTCTACTTTCTGGTATCGGTTAACCATGCAAAGAGACCTCAGACACTTAAATTGCAATTTCGTTGCATAGGAACTGGTGATATACCATCTCTTGGGATAAAGGACTAAAGCCCGTGACACTGCAGATCAGATGATAGATGTGTCCATGTTTAGGAAAATTTTAGGCAAGAAACACACTGGACAAAAAAATTTATAAATGTGTTTGGCTAGGCAGATTGCTCTTCTCCCAAAGCAGGGAGTCAGAGGAAATGTGACATTGCTCAGAACGATGTTAGTTACCAGGCTCATTGAGGAACAGAGGAAAAACCTGATAAGCAGGCTGAAGGCCCATGTGTCTTCCCAGTAAATCTATATTTGAAATACTTACACATAAAAAGTATGTGTATAAATACATATACATACATACGAAAAATGAAATTTCATTTAAGTAAATTAATTGCTTGCATGTATACAATAAGCATAAATGCTAGCTACATGGACGCTCATAAGCATATTGGTCTGTTCAGGGCTCCAGGTACTCTGTATTTTCCTTGAAGGGCCTTCTAAAAGGTTTCCCGCGTCTCAACAAAAAAGGTGCTTCTCAACTTTTGTCTACTGAATTTTGAAGAGAAGGAAGAAAGCATATCATTCTTGCCATGCTCATCATAGTTAATAACAACATTTAATTTCCTCTTGCTCTATTGAAACAAAAATAATCTGTGCTCCCAAGCTGAACTAAGAATGTGAAAACAGTTACAGTTGTTTGTATCTGTACTGACTTCTACAAAACACTCTTAAACAAATTTAAGACCATCCTGTTCATTACAAAAGGTCTAACTTACTCTAAAGAGCTACTTACACCAGTACAAGTCTCAGTAAATAGTACTTACCATAAACAAGGATAACACTAGCGTATTAACAGTCAATTTACAAATCTGCCAATAAGGTTCTTCTATGTTGGTTTGCTTAACTCTAAATACTTTATTTAGTTAGCCATGCTCAGATTATTCTAGGATTGGTTATGTTTAACTTTCATTCAGAACAATTTTGTTTCCTCTGGATGTTCTCATCTCCCAGTCTTAAACACATGAATAACCAGTTATATTGCATATGTACAATTTATTTGAACTATCAGAGTTACAAGTTATTTAATAGGCTCTGGCAATTGCCAGATTCATTACAATGTGTTACATCTGTGTTTGCTCTCAAAATGGTATCCAGTGACATTTTGTATGAACTATTTTTTTTTTCTTAATTTCAGGACTGATAGTACATGAAGGTGCATCTGTTTATCGAGTCTTTAAGCGCTGGAGAGCTGTCAATCTACACTGGGATGTGTTAAATTACGATAAAGCCACAGACATAGAAGAGAGCACTCGAGGAGAACCCTCAGCGGGAAGGACATTGTGGTTACCACTGACTGCATTTAGAAACAGAAGTTTAGTTCATCCGACACAGTTAACCTCACCAAGATTTCAGTGTGGCTACGTATTGTTACATCTGTTCAACCGCATGAGACCTCAGGAAGATTCATCAGAAGATAACGGCTCTGGTGAAGTAGTGATGAGAGTGACCTCAGTGTAAAGATTATGCTCACTGTGCTGCACAGATAAGGATAATGTGCCCTGATGTTACAGGACTTTGGAATGTAGTTACAATGAATGGTGAAACCATTAACACTTGAAAAAATACATACACATTTTTAAAAAATTTAATGCTTTTTATACGATCAGCTAAAACACAAATACATTTTTCTGGGGGAAAAAAGTCTCTTGCTTTTATATAGTCTGGTTTGTTAGATCTTTTGTCAATTTGTACCTGAGGTGTATACAATATAGTTTAACTCCTAGGTCTTTGATTGATGAGGAAACTAATTTTTAAGTAAAAAATATATTTAAATGTATTTTCTTAAACTCTGGCTTTAATCCACTACTGTTATTTTTCCCACTTTCCTGAGGATTAAACTGAACAACCTTCTTCCAAAAAGAAAAAGAATGTTGACACAAGGCAAGTATTCTTCCTTTTCTGTCTTTATTTTGTCATTGTTTGTAGCTCAGTTCAGGTGTATGAAAGTAAGTAAAGGCTATATTGTCCCTTGCCTTCAAGCAGAAATCCAATGGGTGTTCCACAAAACATGAAGGAAGATGCCGACTGTTCTTTTAGTGCTTCCACATGGACGTACAAGATGTGAGACACAAGTATGACACAGGCAGGGGAAGAGTCTTGCACTTCCTCTTGAGTCTCTTTAAGATCTGCAGAGTGCTGGTGCTGTGCCTGTGCACAGAAACAACATTACCTTCCGAGCAGTTGTGCTGAATTTAGCAGCCTCTGAATTTCTAGTACCATTCCAACTGTAGGACATTGACATCCCATATTTTGTTTTAAAAAAGAAGAAATGTACTTTACAACTTTTGGAATAAGAATAAATCGTAATGGAAACTGAAATAAAAATAATGCAGAGCCTTGATTTTGCCAGGTAACAAATCATCATATTAAAAATGATCCAGTATTCATCTTTATCATGATGGCTAATCGGTGCTGTGATGTTTGCCTCTCTGTTTTTGTCTCATGGCAAAAATTCCAATATCATTTAACCAAATGGAAATGGAAATAATTTCAAAATTAATAATCAAGTCTGTTGGAGATCGAGATGAAAAAGTAGGTCTGAAATTACTCTGAGAGCTCTAGCTTACTTAAAACAGTTTGTGGTGGGTTGACCTTGGCTGGCTGTCAGATCCCCACACAGCTGCTCTCTCTCCCTCCTTAACAGGACAGGGGGAGAAAATAAAATGAAGAAGCTTGTGGGTTGAGACAAAGGCATCACTTACCAGTTACTGTCATGAGCTAAAAAGAAACAACATGGGGAAAATTAATTTATTGCCAATTAAAATAGAGTAGGATGGTGAGAAGGACAAAACCCAAAACACCTTCCTTCCACCCACCCCTCTTCTTCCCAGCCTCAGTTCACTCCTTGATCCCCAACTCCTCTATCTCCTCCCCACCAAGGGGCACAGGAGGATGGGGAACTGGGGGCTGCGGTCAGTCCATAACGGCTCCTCTCTGCCGCTCCTTCCTCCTCACACTGTTCTGCTCCAGCCTGGGGCCTTCCCATGGGCTGCAGTCCTTTAGGATAAACCTGCTCCAGCATGGGCTCCCCACAGGCCACAGTTCCTTCGGGTCATGTCCACCTGCTGTGGTGTGGGGTCCTCCAGGAGCTGCAATGTGGATATCTGCTCCAGCGTGGTCCTCTCCATGGGAAGAAGTTACCTGCTCCACCAGGATCTCTCCAGGGTTGCAGGGGAATCTCTGCTTGGAACCATCTGTGTCCGGCATGGGGCAGTCTCAGGCTCTCCTCACAGAGGCTGCCCTGCAGCTCCCACCTGCACATCCCCCACCCGGACACCTGCACCCAGTACAGAGTTAAACACTTTTCTGTTTCAAAATAAAATTGTAACCAATGGCTGAAAAATTTTGGAGTTATTTTGTGCAGTAGCTGGAGTGCTGTGGCTGGAACATTCCCTCTCAAGGGTCAACAGGATGGTACTGAAACCAGTGCATGCCTTGCCTTTATAAGAAGCTCATGTACCAAAACCAGACACGGGAGTCTTCTGCAATTACACTTGGATGGGAGATAGAAATAAGTTAAGCGTTGGAGCTAAGAGCTCCTTGTATGTTCATAAACCTTTAGCCAACGGACTCTACACAGGGCCCAGCATTCTGCATTACAGTCTCACAGTTCATACGTACACTTGGTACGTCTACAAATAACTTACTGCTCTTTAAAAAATTAACGTGAAAAGCAGTATGTAAGCCATGAACAACAAAACACTATCTCAAAAAAAGCCAGATTCTCTCTTGCGTGTCAAATTGCCAACACAGGACTGGCAATCTCATTGAGAAACTGTGAGAATTCCCTTCCAGATTAGCTTTAAACAATTTCCCAAAGGAGGAATTGTGGAGAAACAGAAGATGAGCGAAACTATGACTGGGGAAACTTGCTTTATCACTGGGAATTTCTTGTTATTAGTTACTACTTAAACAAAGCCCGCTCTCCCAGAAGGACCACGATTCCACATGACCAAACTGGAATCGGAGTTAGTATCTCAAAAGAACTTGTAATGTAAGGAGAATAAGGCATTCTGTGACCAATATACTTCAAAGGTCATGTCTCACACCTTTTAGGTACTTGTGATCTCTGAGATTTAAAGAATATTTCAATGGTCTTTTTACAGGATCCTAAAAACAAAATTGAGAACTATATGAAAACATTTTATTGTCAAGAATTCTTTTTCATTCACATTCAAATAATTAGGGTGCTGGAGAAAAATGACTCACCAGAAAAGATCAATAGATGTAATTTAAAGGAGGACAAGATCTCTGTGTACAAATACTTGAAAGACATCTGGGTCCAGAACACTTAACAGGTTCTGCAGAGAAGGACCTGGGAGTGCTGGTGGACAACAGGCTCACCACGAGCCAGCAATGTGCCCTTGCAGCCAGGAAGGCCAATGGCATCCTAGGGTGCATTAAGAAGAGTGTGGCCAGCAGGTCGAGGGAGGTGATCCTCCCCCTGTACTCTGCCCTGGTGAGGCTGCATCTGGAGTACTGTGTCCAGTTCTGGGCTCCCCAGTTCAAGAGAGACAGGGAACTACTGG
>VZSC01005054.1:94217-138933 GCA_013398225.1 Steatornis caripensis
TTTACTGTGAGGGTGACAGAGCACTGGAACAGGCTGCCCAGAGAGGTTGTGGAGTCTCCTTCTCTGAAGATATTCAAAACCCACCTGGACGCGTTCCTGTGCAACCTGCTCTGGGGGCACCTGCTTTAGCAGGGGGGTTGGACTAGATGATCTCCAGAGGTCCCTTCCAACCCCTACCATTCTGTGATTCTGTGATTCTGAGGGGAAAAAATGGTCCAATTAAGAGTAATGAAAATTAGTAGTGAGAGAATTGTTTGGGGAAAATATCAGAAAAGCCTTTCAATGGTAGGATTTGTCATCATTAATCAGTTCTATGGAACAATAATTTTGCATCTGTCTGCATTTACGTATTTCTATATATAAAGATCAGGAAATGATAAATAGTGACAAGATTAGTATGGGCGGGTGCAGTTGTGAAAAAAATATTAAATCTATGGCTGTATTGTTCTGCAGAATGTTTTCAGAAGCATGAGTGCTTAGTGCAGGATATGAATATTTCTTCCTTGACCTTGTATTTTGATTTGTGCAGTACTGCAGTGCTGTGATCACCTACATGCATGATAGATTAATTCAGATCAGAACAAGTGCAAAGAGGAGTTACTAGGATGAAAAGGAGTAGGGACTCCATTTCAAATGAGCAAATTAAAAGAGTGTGGCTTGTTCTGCTTAACAAAAGTTGAGAACGAATGTTATTGTTCTCAGTTAATATGTTGCAGAATAAAATTTATTTTAGGCAAAGAACAAACCTAAGAAGCAGAAGAACTCAAGGACACAAATCGCAAACAAATTTAGCTGGAAGTTCAGGTAGTTTTAAAATATTCATATAATGAATCACAGACAACAATTCAAGTTGGAAGGGCCCGTGGAAGGACATATAGTCCAAGCTTCAGGGTCAGCCCTGAGGTCAGACCAGGTTGCTCAGGGCTGTAAGCAGTCAGGTCTTAAAATTTTCCAAGGATGGAAATTGTATAACCTCTCTGAGCAATCAGCTCCAGTTCTCGACTGTCCCCAGAGTGAAAAAGTATTTCCTTCTATCCTACTTCTTCTCTTGTTCCAACTTATGTCTCTTGTCTCTCATCCTCCCATAACGTCCCACAAGTGTCAACCCCCTTGCAGGTTCTGACAGGCTGCTGTTGGGTCTCCCTTGAACCCATCTCTTCCCCAGGCTGAGCAAGAATTGATCCCTCAGCCTCTCCTCACAGGGCAAGTTCTCTGGCCGTCAGCCAGCTTGAGGGCCTTCTGATGAACTTGCTCTAGTTACTCCTTGTCTTTCCTGCACTGGGTTGCTCAGGGTGCTGCTGGCCATCCCTGCAGCCAGGGCACACCACTGGCTCATGCCCAGCTTGTGTCTGCCAAGGTCCCCAGGTCACATGCTGCAGAGCTGCTCCCAGCCAGGCAGGAACCAGCCTGTATCCTTGCACCAGAGCTTCCTGCCTAGGAACAGCACTTGGCATGTGTCCTTGATGAATTTCATGAGGTTCCCACTGGTCTATTCGTCCCGTCTGGCTAGATCCCTCTGGATGGCAGCCCTGACACAACTGTGTGTCCCTGCAGTCTGGCATAATCTGCAAACTTGAGACCAGAACTGCCTGCCACCTCCTCCAGGTCTCCAATAAAGATGTCAAATGGGACAGGGCCCAGCACAGACCATTTCATTACTCCACTTCTTACTGGTCTGCAGGCAGTGTAGATCCCCTTAACCTCCACCTTCTGGACCCAACTATCCAACCAGCTCTTTTGCAATCAAATCGTCTAACCATTCAGACCTCAATGTCCTGACTTTGAAAGAAAACTGTTGTGGCAGACGGTGTGGAAAGCCTTGCTAGGATCAAGGTAAATGACATCCACTGCTCTCCCCTCAACCACAAATGCAGTCTTTCGAACACAGGACAATCAGGTGGGCCAGGTATGATTCACCTTCAGTAAAGTCAGGCTCACTGTTCCAAACAACCTTCCACTTCCTGCATGTGCCCAGAAACGGGCTCCAGGAGGACTTGCTCCATAATTTCCCCAGGCACCAAATTGAAGCCAACCAACCTGTAGGTCCCTAGATTGTCCTTTGGGCTTTTCTTGAAGATGAGTGTGATGCTGCTCTCTGCAGTCACCAGGGACCTCCTTGATCTCTGCGAGTTCTTGCATGTAATCCCTGACTCAGTCTTTACCCACTGATCATTGATCCTATCCTCCTTGAGCCCTTTTACTCAGCACCAAAAGCTGTGAGAACTTGATGGTGAAGATGGAGACAAAGAAGGCATTAGGGACAGGGGCATTCTATGTGTCCAGTGCCACAAAATCACTCACCCCACTAAGCAGAGAGCCCACATTTCCTTGTTTACTACTTATGTAGAAGCGGAAGCTCTTCAACTTGCCCTTGACGTCCCTGACAGTTCAAGCTGAGCTTTGGCTCTCCTAACCCGGCCCCTGCGTGCCTGGACAGTATATATAAATATAGCCCTCCTTTGTAGCCTGGCCCTGCTTCCACTTCTTGTCCGTGGCCATTTTGCAGTGGAGCTGTGCCATGAGTTCTTGGCTTAGCCAAACTGGGATTCTGATATGTCGTTTTGTTTTCCTGGGTATCAGGATGGTCCTTTCTCGGATCTGGACAATATGATCTGCACTGACCTGGCAGCTGCCCTCATGTCCTTCACCCTTCAGAGCTGCTCCTCTATGATCCCAGCTGCCCACTCCCTGGACAAGCACCAGGCTGCTCGCCACACGTCACTGCTGTACACATAAGGTTTTAAAATGTTTAAAGTAAAAACATCCAATTTTACAACGATTAGATTACTATTAGAGGGATACAATTTAGGGTCTCCAACTTAGCAGAGGTCCCTGGACAGGACACACTCAAGAACCCTTTTGAATATCAATAAGAAAACCCATAGAAAACCTATTTTTACTTTAAAAAAGTAGAAACAATTATATAAAATAAAGCTGCTTCATAAACAGTTTCTTGACTGCAGAAGGCTAATCTGATTGGACCTCTACAGAACAGCTCATGGATTCTCATTTCTTTCCTTTGAAATTATATTTAAAATTCAACTTATTGTTAAAAGAAGTCATGTAATATTTAAAGCAAACGTTTTCACATATTCTCCTCTTAAAACTGCTTATCATCAGTATTAGTCTGCTTTGTTGTGTAAATCAAATTTAGCAATTCAAACAGCACTGCGATGAAATGGGCAGCACACTTACTGAGCTCTGCCGGTCTGATTACACTACAGACCAAGACACAACAGTTTCACAGGAATTTTTTTGCTCCATTCATAAGGTACCACTGAACCCATCATGACTGCCAAGCAAACTGCTGTTAGCTGCTCCGGAATTGCTTTGCAACTTGGGCTCCACTGCAACAGAAACTTTGAGGAAAGAATATATGTGGTCTGGTTGGTGACTGGTTCCTTGATGATGTTTTGGGGTTTTTTTTAACTACAGAATATCTTAGTTTATTGCATCATTATACTGTAAATTACATATCCAAGGAATGATTGCCAATATTGAAATCCACCTCAAATCTACCTATGGCAGCACAGGACAATACAAGCAAGGGCTACTATACTGGGAAACGTACTACTCCCTCTGAAACCTTAACAGGAGTTTTAAAGAGAACTGAAGATTTCTAGTGGACTAAAGTTGGAAGTAGTTTATTATCTGTCAGATCTGTGACTCCGATAATTATGTACTAAGAAACATGAAAATTTTCTAATGCCTTAAAAATAAGAACTGTTAGCAGGTTTTCTGAATAGAAATGAAGATGCTCTTTAAAATACTTCATCTTTCTTGTTTGCCCTACATAAAAGAATTCATATTCATAAACCTCATAACAATTTCAAAAAACCCTAGTGAGTTACTAGTTCCTGGAATCACCTCTTAGATGTTGTGTAAGAGGAGATAAAGCAGTATTCAGGGCGGAGAGAGGACACCAAAGAAGTATTTTAAAACTGATACTACTTGTATTTAATTTTATTAAAATAGAGAAATGAGGTTTCAGATCTTTCTACATTCAGAAGTTTGTCAGACAGATATTGACATTTCTCCCGTATTTAAGAAGAGATATTTATAATGCACTGCTGAGTGCAAACACAGTCTGAATTAAAGGTGATGCATACATGAAAATCAATCGCATGGCAAAAAATGAAAAGGAAACACTAGGAGAAGGTCCCCTGAGAAGCATAAACACCTTTCACAGATCACCTGCAGATAACAGAAAAATAACAATCAGTAGCATAACTTTTCCCTGCTGTGCCCACTGAACTATCCTGCAGGCATGTAGAAACCAATCATCATCCCCCTGCATAACAAGTTCTCGCCTGACAGACTGAAATGATCCTTTCTCCTTAAGTCTCCACATGTAATGACTCCAGCTGAATTTGACCCTGACTTGTCACCGTTTGCTCCCTTAGTTCAGAAGACCTTAGCAGCGGGCTCGAGGGGCTGTCTTCTGAAGGATAAAAAATCTATCAGCTGTTGGAAAACCGGTAAAAGCCTCATAAAACGACATTTTCAACATAAAGGAGCTGACTGGAGCTAATCACAGAACTTGTTTTATAGCCAGTCCAAGCAAATAGCGTTGAATCAGGTCTGCATCGGCGAGTCCGTCTGAGTGCCAGAATTCAGGATCAGCCATGGGCAGGGACCAGAAATGCCACCAAGGTCACCACAAGAGCAGGAGTTCAGGTGAATGAAAGGGGCTTAGACAGCAGGGGCTTGGTGACCCAGAGAACTTCCTCCAGCTTCCACAGTTCCCTACCGCACGGTAACCTGAACAAGAAAAACAGTTTTAGCATTGATCACAAACATACGAGCTCTTCCTACATAGATGCTCAGTCACGTTTGGCTTTTTTTTTTTTTTTTTCTAATGCAACCAGTCAAAAGCAGCTAGAGTCCGGCATAGGGACAGCAATTCAGTGCCAGCTGCATTTCCCCTGTCAGGGAGCATCCCTGAATATAACTCTTTCATTCCTCTTTTAAAGAAAGCAATTAAATCCAGAAAGGGCCCAAATAATTTTAATATAACATGGCTTGTCCCCCCAGGCATAGCTTCTCAAACTGTGCAGTAGGTCACTGATCTAACAAGATGAGGCAATCTATCATCCGTGCACAGACTGGCTCTGTCTGAGTAGTGTTTCTTGTGAGACTTTGCTGTTTCTTGTCCCATGCAGATTCAGCTTGTATTAAGGAAGTTTAGAAAAGAATCTATGCAAATTTTTACACTTTGAAATGGAAACTTTCCTGTATATGGGCAGATATTAGCAAGACATTTGAAGCTAGTGCCTCACGTTCGGCACACACTGCGGTGGGGTGTTCATTCCCGTGAAATACATCTGGGCTATCACTCACTCCTGGGTGTTAAGGTAATTTATTCACATCCCAGTTTGCCGCTAATGACAATTTGGCATTTGTCCATGAAACGAGTTTCTAGGAGACCTGTTCAACATTTATTGTCACATCAAGTGTTTATCGCCTTCATAGGACATTAATTTGGGGTTTACCTATTTAATAAAACACCCGCTTACTCTAGTGGAGAAAAGTGCACTTCATGTTCTTTATTAATCAAAACACTTTTAAAAAAATGCAAACAGAATCTCATGGTAAGTAACAACACATAATGGCCAATCCACCGTTTCCAGTCATTCATACTGGTAAATCAGTTTTCCTGTCCTATTCCCAAGTGCTCATGTTTTTTGTGACAGTTTCTAACCCATCACTCAAGAAAAGCCCCAGACACACCACGCCTCACGCAATGGAAGATGTATGCTTTGCATGAACTTTAAACCCATCATTTAGGTCAAACTAACATTCAGCTCTTGTGCCTTCACCCTCTTGGTGGAAGGGATAGAGGTCAGAGAGTCTCTTCCCAAGCATCATCCAGATAGGCTAAATGCTGTGGTTGAGGAGCTGCACATAGGCATTTGCCCAATTCCCCAGCTGACATGTCCTCTGCTCCTACCACAGCAACCTGAAATGCTGAGGCACGGCTACGCAAACCATCAGAGGCCAGCGGCTGTCCAGTTCTGTGCACAGAACACATGACCACCCATTGCACAATTCAGTTGAACTGGGCTTCGCTCTTTTGCTACGTCTCTCCATTCTGCCTTTCCCTTCTCATCATGTGCCTAGTTCATCTTGCCCCACGGGTTAAAAAAATGCAGTAGCCCCACCAGAAGGAAAAAGGAAAGTTACTTATAACCAGATTTCTTGGAGATAGAAGTTGTTCCCTCATGTGCCCAGGCCCTTCATCATGTACTGCCCTTCAGCAGCAACACGAAGAAGCTCTGATGGCTGCAATGCTGCATCCTTTTACTGCCGCAATCTGTGAAGTCAAAAAACATTCTGTGAGGATGATGGTCTTCAGGAGAGGGACTGAATGTAAAGCCCAGCCCTTGGGATGTTGCTGGACCTGATTGCACCACCACCACCAGCCAGGGCCAAGCATGCCCTGCCGGGAAGGACAGACTGAGGTCCTGGGCAGTGTATGGACTGCTTTCTTACCTTGTTAGTGACCCCAAGCCTAAGCATGCCAAAAGTCTTCTCTCCCTTCCTCCCTCCCTGCACTGGCCAACTCCTCTGCTGCTGGGCTCCCCCCTGGGTGTCTGGGACCCCCCTCACACCTTGCTGCCCTGCTCTGGGGCATGACTACCGGCAGAGTCTGCCTCTTTGGCTGGCTTTCTCCAGGGAGGGGAAAAAGCTGCACCTCTTCTATTGCAGCATTCCAGAAAACACAGACAGCACTTACCAAACTCCTACCTGGAAACAAGTCTACGTGTAGAGAAGGAGAGGCCACATCTGGGCAGGCAGAGATAGCAGGAGAGCAGGAGGGGCACGAAGGAATTATATCAGATGTCACTTCAGACAAGACTGCAGTAGATTTGGATTAGTCCTGAGCAGCAACAGGTGGAAAAACAGCATTGACTGGCTCTTCTCCTTGAGTCTGTTTGCAAAGTGTCACAACCATCTCCCAAGCATCTGCATCCGTGGGTCTCGGACGCTGCCTGCCCCTTCATTCACTTCTGGGTGGGGAAAGCAACTGCCAGCATTCACTATGGGATGCACCGTATTTTCAGTATAATGTGGGAATACAGGCCTGGCATCATGCCTAAGCTATAGCTCACTGCTGGCACAGTGTCTGTCCCCAGAACTGCCCTGCTAACCCCTGTTACATTTTCTTTCTCTCTCCCAACGCCTCCCTGGCATGACAGTTTTGAGGGCTTAAAAATGCTGAAACCTGTGGAGCTGCCAGTCACCAGACTGAGATGCCTCTGGGTATTCAGCATAGCCATATCACCAGGATCTTTTGCTGTTCACTGACCACTTCCCTCCTGAAGTTCAAGGGAAATTTCACCCTGTGGAGACAAAGCAAAAGTCATTCCTGTGCACAGGGTGTTGTTCTTGAATACAGAATTACTTCCTTTAAAAGACATCCTTCAGTTGTCCCAAATGGAAAACTTGATTTATCTTCCACTCCTTTATTGAAAGGAAAATGTGCAAGAAGGCAGGAACAAGCCTCTGCCAGTGACCCATGGGAGGACAAGAATTATCCCGTTGTTCAAGGTCTTTTGATTGCCAGGAAAAGGGATGAATGAGATGGACCCTGATGAACCTAGCAGACAGCTCCGCTTGGCACCCAACCTCCTAACCTTGGGCTCAGCTCCCTCCCTACCTGCGGTGACACTGCAGAGGTTCTCCTCAGGAGCTCCATGCTGCTACCCTTAGGGCAAATGGGTTTATGGTGCTACCATTCTCCTCCTCTGGCATCAGAATGCAAGAAATTAATTCTCCTGACATTCATGGTAGCTCTTCCCTTAACTGAGGGAAAGCTTCAGCAGCTTTCCCCACTGCTGGTGGTAATGCTTGCAAGGACATACGACATTTTGGCCCTACCAGCTGGATTCTTATGTCTAATCTCTGACACTGTTTTACATTAACAGTGCAAACCTCTTAGAATGAAAAAAACCCCCTATTAACTGATACTGTTCAAATCAAATTTGAACCAATATTTATTGAGATAAAAATACGATTTAAAAAAAGAGAAAAGTCTCTTCGCAGGCGGATGTGGGAGGGGTGAGATGGGAGCAGGGCACGAGAAGCCCGCCTGCATGACGGGTGACTTGAAGAAGGTGGACTCAGGTGACGGTGACAGGCAGCTGGTGCTCCATGCTACAAAGGATGGTGAAAAACCTGCCTCGTCTCATCCTCTGTGACCTGGGTAAATTTCCTTCCTGACATTAAAGGTGGCAATTGGCTTTATTCCAAGTACCAGGGCACAGCTGAGTCCATGGGGCTTCCCAGGGATCGTCCATGCATGTGACCATCACAGCGGCCTCCTGATGTCCTGGATTACCTGAATCATTACCATAAGGAGGATTGGGAGAACTGGGATCAAGCCAGACAATTCCTGGCCATTCATTGTCCTCTGTACATATAGCAGTCAACAATTCAGCAGGGTCTATTTGAGTAGACCATAGTAAATGATCCCTACACGTGTGGGAATTGGCTGTGGTCTGAGACTGCATTTTTGATTCTAAGAATCTACTTTTACTTTCTAGATGTGTACATTGTGTTTTATATATCATGTTATCTTTTATAAATGTTTCACCTTCTAGTATATTGTTCTTACATATCTCTTCTTCTAACTGCACCACTGCTGCTCACAGGCAACTTCCTAAGAGCCAGTGCAAGCCATGTTTCCCCATGACTCTATTCCATTTACAAGAACCTTCCAATTTTTCAGGTTCACCGCAGACGTGGTGGCTGCGTGGCCCAGGGAACACTGCACCCCCACAGTGAGTCTTTCTGTTGTGATGTTCGGGTTTGTAGGAGAGTCCCTGCTCCTAATACTGAATCTTGAGCCTCATCCATTCTGAAGGTAACCTGATTTACTCATAATGAGCGTTGAGAGAGTCTACTAATTGTCTCAGGTGCCTAAATACAGCCGCAGTGGGTAGCTAAGTCCTTTTTGTTGCTTTAGTACAAGTCTAAAATGTCTCTGTGCAGCCGTCACACAAGGGTCATGAGCCACTTTGGTAGCTGCCAAGGAGATCCCTTTACACACTGGGAGCTGCCCAAATTGCATCACTTCCCAACAGAAACACAGCAGAGCTTGTCCATAATTCCCACCACAAACCGCAGGTTGCTATTCCTCTCCCTCCTGCACATGCAGGGCTGAATGAATTAAATACTCTCAAGGTCTCTCTGGCAGATTGAGCGTGATAGAAGACCCAGTAAATGACAGGAGACCCAGCAGCTCTGTCATTAGTTGACTACTCCGTTTCATAGGAGGTTGGGGTTTAATTAATTTGTTCCATTATTAGTTGACTCCTCTGTTCCATAGGAGGCTGGAATTCAATTCCTTTTTCCTTTTGCTGAGAAGTCTTAAACATGCTGCAAAGCTTTCCCTTTTTGCCCTGGAAGTGGCAAGGCCATGAATAGGATATGTGCAACTAGTGCACCCATCTGAGTATTCAGCCACAAAAACCCCCCAGTGTAACAGCAAATCTTTTGAACAACTATTTATTGCAAAACTAATTCAGATATTTAAGGAATGGTTTTCTATGGATTCTCCAATTCATTGCTACTGTAACACTGTATAAAACATTTGTTTGTCTAGTTTTGAGTATGTTCTCAGCAAGGAAATGAAGCTTTGTCAGGCATTTCATTATAAAAAGATTTTTCCATGGGAAACAGATGCAAGCTACCAAATCACATCCCTTTACACACAGGAAAACTGATTTTGAAGTGAGATTTTGTTTTGATTGATTTTGAAGCCAAGAACTACCAGGCTACAACCTGATTTATCGTGTGGCCCTCGCTCTCCAATCTACATTATGTATTAAAATACGGAGCTACCTGAAAAATGCAGATTTTTTCATAGAGTCAGAACATCTCTTTTTTGAGTAGGGTATAAGGAAGCCCAAATATGTGAGTTTACAAACTTGTAAGATTCGTAGTCCTTTTATATTTGCATTTTGTATTTCTGCATTGCCTTTTTTTCCCTTTCCCATTTTCTTTGTTTCCTCTTCATGTATGACAAAATTAATCCTTCTTCACGTCCAGTTGTAACTTACTTTTTTGTTGTCTCATTATCTCTTTACCTGCATTTTGTTTGCAACTGAGAAATGTGTACTAACTGCATGGTGAGTGAGCCTTTTAAAGCCTACGAGAGACTGAAAAGCTGTGAAAAGGATCAATGTCTCAAACACTCAGCAGAAGAGGAAAAGAATGTTACCATGCCGATGGGATAAGGTGCGGCTAGAAAAGCGGATCTTGTGGAAGCACGATAGTGCTTTTCTGGGGCCAACTTCCCTATCTTGGGTAACTACCTTTAAAAGTAATACGTTTGAGACAGCAGTGCGTCAGTGGTTTTGACAAAAGGAGGAGGAAAGATCGAAGTCACTAGTAACACTCCAACACCTCCCCCAGCTCCTTTCGAGAAGGTTCAGGAACAATGGACTGCACGTGTGAAATAACTGGCATATGAAGCAGGACTGAAGCTGGGGGCCAGCTTATAGATAACGCAACTCAAGGGAGCCGTGTGTGCACCCATCATCCGAAGACACTGGACCAGAGACGTCGCTGGAACCCAGGGTGGTGATCCGGATCTTTCCTCTACCTCTATCTTTCTATCCCAATCTTTCCATCTTACTCTTTCTCTCTTTTTCTCTTGTTATGGGTGGTTCTTTTTTTTTTTTTTATATAAGTAGTTTCTGCCATAAATGATAAAGTTCTGACAGATTCTGCCATTGATAATGAAGTTTCAATTGCTTCTGCTGTTAATAAAACTCTTGTAATCGATCGTTTGGTGTCACATCNTTTCCGTCTTACTCTTTCTCTCTTTTTCTCTTGTTACGGGTGGTTCTTTTTTTTTTTTATATAAGTAGTTTCTGCCATAAATGATAAAGTTCTGACAGATTCTGCCATTGATAATGAAGTTTCAATTGCTTCTGCTGTTAATAAAACTCTTGTAATCGATCGTTTGGTGTCACATCACCTTAATTTAGCCCAAGGGTATTCCAAACAATCGGCTCCCTCAGAGTGAGGCCCTCTTGGGACCTGACAAAGCCTACTTAAATGTAACGTAATGTAATATAACGGCATCCTCACTTTAAACCTCCAGGATAATATGAAACTTGTACTAAATATAGATCCAGTATTTGATGCTGGCTTGAATTCAATTAATTCGATAAGTAAAGATAGAGTCTAGAAAAACATATGCAGATTCAGTAACATAGGCTTACTGTTTCCAGGAAAACATTTACAGAAACACGTGGGAGTATTGAAACTCTGGTTCTACTGCATGCATTCAAACACCATCATTTCAATCGTGGGGGAAATTTGTAGGGGTATGTGCATATGTATCAAAGCTGCCAGGCAGGCAGCCCACGACCAGCAAGGCCCCAGTGCCCACCTGTGCTTGGCCAGGCATGGCGTGAGAGCTCAGACCTGTGTGAAAGCGTACAACCGCTCTCCTCCGTCTCTCAGAAATAAAGCCAGAGAAATGGCAGTGCAATATCACACAAGCCAGGTGCTTGAGCAGACTAGGATGAGTTGAGGATGGAGCTTTGGCTAGAATCACAAGTTTCCAGACTGCTAGAGTCAACCCAAAACCTTAATTCGTCTTAGTATGATTTTAGGTTTGAATATATTTCCCTGCTATGTAAACTGTAGCTGTATACAAAGTTTTAAAAAGAAACTATAAAGACAGAGATTAAGATTTTGAGGCCAGATTTGGTAAGGACAAAACCCCCAATAATTTTACAGAGCCTTCCTTTACAGAAGAAAAGACATATTTCTGAAAAAAAATGGTCATCCAGATTGTACAAAGAAACTTAAGACCCTGTAGCATTTTAGCTTTTGCCAGCCTGGGCCTCTCTGCTTACATGAAATCTCTTTCAAACTGAGTTGCCATTTGCTTTTTCAGATTTTTGTTTTTTCCTTTCATCCTGTTCTACTCAAATCCTCAAGTGATTTCACAATGACGAAACAATTCTACTCAGCCAAAGTGGAGGACAGCCAAAACACGCAGATAAAGAGATTTTCAGATGAGCCAGGGAAATTCATTATGCCGAAGGTACATTATTATTTTCAGTAGCATTTGGTAAAGTGGAACAGGTGATTATTAATCATTGAAACATCAGCACTTCGGCTCCTCTGTGCAACCTTTCCTCCTCTACTTCAATACGTTGTTTCCCTGCAGTCATGCTTGCTCTGGGCTATTAGTTTTAGACACGCTGTACATACTATCTCAGAATCGACAGCGATGTAGAAATTTCCTCTGCAAAACTAAAGCTGGGGATGCTGCCATTGTACAAAAGCAAGCAATAATGCTATTTTAACACAGAGCACTGAGAAGGCTACAACCCATAGAGCAGAAGTGTGCTATGATTGAATGGTTTTTTTCCCACTTGTATGAAGGAGAACCCATTCTCACTTACAGGCTAGCCTTTCCTCAGCTCCTCTGCAAGTTAGATAAATTAGCCTTGATGGTATCTGGAAAAGGGGATAACTATATTTATTTGTGAACAATCACTTCTTTTGTCCTCTTCTCCAGTGTAAAGTCCACAGATTAAATGCCAGTGAATTGCATACTGCTGTTTAAAGGGGAAATCAGAGCAGAATAGAGAAATATTGCAAAGGAGAGATTAGTTTTCTGGAGGGGCTTTATGCAATCAGAGCATATCTAAATGCAATTTTTCTTTAAAGAGGACCATGCAATAGAGTAATTTGCCCGTGAGAACCTGAGCCCAGACCCAGACTCTGACTCTAACCATGAGAAAATAAGAACGAAAATATCTCATACAAGTTTCCATGTGCGCACTGCAAATCCACCAGCAACGGCTGGCTATTGTTTTTGGAGGAAGTTAAAGGATTAAAATATCTGAATCTAGAAGGTCATAGTGGTGGTGGTATCAAAAAGGAAAAAAGTGACTTTCAGTAGTGACAAGCAGGGCAGAACTTTGGCTTATTTAACCGAGAAAATACCCCTGTCTGGCTTACCTGGTAAAAATCATGTCAGTCATCTCAAAGTATCAGAGAGAGCGTCGGCTGTCCCTGTTGCAGTGAGATCAGGCCTTAATAACTTTTACCAAGCAACAGTTGTAAACTTTGGGACAGTGAAAGACTTGTGCTACATCAGGTACACTACACTTTTTAGGCTGTTTCAACCTACTGACATTAACCCTCTAGAAGTAAAAATTGTTAGATCCAAACTGTAATTGCTGTTCTGGCATTGAAAGTCTATTCTTTCGTACAGTGGTCAGAGACTGTTTTGTTCCTACAGAGCTTGAGTTTTCATAGAGGAAGAGAGAAACTAGTAGATGGCAAGAGACAACAATGTGATAGGAGTAGATGTGCTGCAGCCTTCCTCCCCTGACCCCATAAACCAGCTGTTTTAAACAGACATTTGAACACTAGGTAGTGTAGATGTGAGCTTCGCTACAGATGACAGGGGAACGCTAATTTTCTACAAAGGAGCTCACTGCATTGATATTCTTTCTAAATAGAAGTTCAGGCTTTGCAGTCTGCAAGCAGATCAGGTTACTTGATGACCAAGGGGTTCCTCACAAAATACAGACTCGGCTCCCAGGGTACATGCACACATCTGTTTATCCTTGAAATCTGAAAAAAAAATATCTAACCTCAGTAAACCACAATATCCTACACATTCCCCAGTCATTTTGCCTGAAAAGAAGACTTAGGTCGCTACTGGAAGTGAGAAAAGTTATAGGAACAACACTGTGAAGAAGCGCCAGAAGGTAAAAGAAAGCCTATGCGTGCCAAGATGCCGTGTAATACGGGGGCTGGAACCTAACATCGTAGATTTAGACTTTGTCAAATCACAGCAGGACTGCCTCAGTTAAGACACAGAATTCATTCCCCACCACCAAAAAAGGAGGAGGACGTCTGTTTTTTCGGTTTGTTTTTCAAGTGACACTTCTGGGTGACAGCTGTGTCCGCTCTCTCTGTCGTAAGAGTGCAGCGATGAGCAGTGATGCAAAGACCTGTGAGAAACCCAGCTCCTCTCTCCCCCCCCCGCACCCCGACCTCCTGTTGCGCGTCAGCGTCGGCATGCGTGTTTCAGAAGTAGGCGAAGTGATATCCAATTTGTCTGATAAGTGTTTTCTCCTCTAGAGCCAGATGTAATTGAATATTGGGTGCATAAGCAATTCCACTATCTAAATTGCATACAATTTGTTCTAAAAAAAAAAGAGAAAATGGATTCAATTCTGCTATTGTGCAATGCCCTATTTGAGTTAGGTTAATTAAGCCAGTACCGTTATTTGCATGGAAAGGAGTTTTTTTCTGCACAGAATAAGCAGGGCTGGGAGATTTGGGCCTTACATCTTCTTGGGATGATCAGTTAGAAATGTAAAATCACAAAGGTGGTTTGTGCTTGTCTACCATGATTGAACTTAGCTTGACAGCCGGCCAGCCTAATGGTAAATGTGCTAATCATGATAAAAGCAGGTCAATTAATCAGAGCAAGGCAAGGACACGATGTTAACTGTACTGAAAGCAGGCAAAGGAAACCTTTCTGCATGACAATACATACTTTTCTTCCCTAGGGAACTTTTGTGATACCTATTATGGAAATGTTTACTTCGGTAAGACTGGGGGGGAAATGGTGCAGTGACTGCTAATGGTTATAGCCTTGATACTTTACAACGTAAGCAAGCAGTTATCTATACAGAGGGATGGCTGTAAAAGTATTTCCTACCTCTTCTGTGATGAGTCTCATAAGAAAACTTTAACCAGAAAAGAATATACGATATAATTCAGAAACTGACCTACTACAGCAAGGAAAGGCTTTTTCTTATTAAAGTCAGAGGGATTTGGATACGGCTAAAGATTAAGACAGCCTTTGGTCAGTTGTAATAATCCACAGAGTTAAAGGGATTGCTGTTAAAGCACAAGAGATTCCAGCTAATACTTCAGGTAAAAAGCTACTACTTTTACACCTTAACCATGGCTACTTACCGGATTTTTATTTTAATTTTTGGGTAGAAATACTCTGTTCACTTAAAGGAAGAAAAAATCTCTTGAAATAAAGGCCTGGGAAGCCTCAGTTCAATATCCAACCCCTGGGCAAGTCACCAGTACACTCAGAGAAACATCTGGGTGGAAGTGCAACACGTGCTGCAGCCCTTTGCCCACACCCCGAAGCCAAACTGTCTGGGCCCCTCCGCATACACATGGGCTCCTGCTCCCTGACTGACCCGGCGGCTGGCAGGAGGCCATGTGTAGCATCTCTAGGCCGGCCAGTGAAGAGCTGAATGAGGAAGAGGAGCAGCACAGCCTCCTAGAAAAGGGGCAGGGGCAGGGGTAGGGGCAGGGAGTCCACCTGGACTTTTAACGGCTGGGTCTACTCAGCTGGTACAGCCCTGGGTAGGAGAGGGTGTGTTCTGGGAACTGAACACCCTGCCTGCACTCAATGTGCTAGCTCTGGATTTTGCTGCCTGTGGGTATAAGGACATTTACTCGCTTGATTGGTTTGTTGTTTTTCTGCACAAAAAGTACACAGACTGAGACAGAGCAAATTTACAGCAGTGACACATGTTTCGTGTTCCACTCACTAGACCTTGGGCTCATGTTAAGCCATTTGTCAAGCTATAGGAAGATTCTCATGGGAAGAGAACACTGATATGGATTCATAGCCTCTAAGGCCCGAAGGAATCATTTTCACAAGCCAGGTGGGTATCCAGCAAAGCCCAGACTGCAAAATGCAGGTCTGTGTATGAGAACCTTGAACAAAACCACCTCTCTCTTTTATTAACAAGCGACTGAGCTTGGACCTCCAAAAGAAAAAAAAAACCAAAACATTAAGACCATCCAGCATGGTAGGGCATGGAACCCTTTACTGGCTGATGACTGAAACAATAGACAACAATTATGGAGATCTCTGAGCTCAGAAATAAAACACCATCACTTTCGTATCAGCAGAAGAGGACCCAGCTATCAGCAAGCCACATTGCTCCTTTGCTGAACAGAGGGGTCACACTTAGCCACATATAAAGTCAGAAGACGACAGCTCACAGACAAATTACATGAGGTAATAAAAAAGTAATGGGGAACTGCCCGCTGGACTGCTGTGAGCAAGAGCTGTGAGAAAACCTTCACCCTGCTCGGCATTTCCAGGAGCATTAACATTCAGCTGCTCTCCCACTGTAAAACTATCTAGGAACAGCTGCTGCTGCTGCCACTGCCAAGTGACATTCAACAGACTCAGCCACAGCAATGGGACATGTACAAAAGATGTGTTCCTTCTGACAGGTACAACGCCAAGTGCCCATGCTTTGCATGTATAGCAACAGCAAACTTAAAAAAACAGAAGAGTGGGAATGTGGATGGAGAGGGAGCAGCGTACACACGTGTGCACACAAGCACACACATGCACGCCCAGAGGCACTTACAGGGGCATTCCCAGTTTGCTGTCATGCATGAAAAGCTCAGACAACCTGTACTGAAACTGGTTCCAGGCAAGCACTAAAGCTGTAGTAAAAAAAAGCAAATCCTTACCCATCAGCATCACCACTTCAGCAGCGCGTAGCGTGCTTTGCTCGCTATTGGAACATGGATTCAGAGAGTTCATTTTTCGGGGTAGGTTTTGCAGGCAATGCATTTTAGTGAAACAGTAATTCGTGATGCATTTGGAGAAGGAGACACACGGAGGGTTTTCCCCTCTTCTTACAAAAATGTAATGTCTCTCCGGCAAGGATGCCGGTCCTCTTCCCGCAGATGGAGCCCTTGCTCAAGCAAGCGGCAGCGCGTTGGCCTCCCTGCGTTGGCTGAGCCTCACGGGGCAGAGCCAGTCTGCTGCCGAGGCGGGTTTCAGCTGCTCATTCTCTCGGTCTTATCAGATTGTGCATTTTTTTTTCACTCCGGGATATTTATATTAAATAAGCTGGTTTTATTAGCAAATTCCAGGAGAAGCCATGGTTGCGGGGAAGTGTAGAGCGGGACCGGCAGCTCACTGCTGGCCTAACAGGGGGATCAGGATCACAGGGGGGCTTGGAAAGATATTAAAAGTATGTAAACAGGGTTGTTAAGTAACCATGGGGTTTTTTTGCCAGGAAAAGATCCCATCCTGGGATCACTGTAAAACCTTACAGTGCTTTGATCCCGTTTCCTATCGTTGCATCTGACTGATGAGGCCGATGAGTGGTGGACGTTTCTGTAAGACACATTCAGGAACCACTCTGTGCTTGCGAAGGTGAGAGGTGTGTGTTATAGTTTGCCATCCGTACAAGAGGAATGGTGAGTGGTTGAGCACGGCAAGCCATGTCTCCTGGAAAGAGCCGACACCAATCTGCAAATGCCATTTTCCCCTGAAACACTGCAGGTTTCAAATTTTGTTTTATCGTGAACTAGGAGAAAACCATGTCAAAAGTGTTCGCAGAATAGAGCTATACATCCAAATGAATCATGCTAAACCAAGTAAAATGATACATGTTGATGAACTCCAAATGTTTCATTTGGAAGCCGCTATCATTTCAGTGAATTGTTTTTAAGTGTTTTTGTTCAAACAGTGAACGGAAACATTTTTGGGGAGAGACTGGTCAGGTTGGTCAGGAGGCAGGTCAGACTGGCAAGGATGGGAATGTAACACAGGTTTTATCCAACCCAAAATGAAAAGCCCAGCATTTAAAATAAGTTTTAAAATTGTTTTGAAAATATTTTGGTTCTGTGTCAGTGAAACTGATCTCATTTCACAATTCAAAGAGAATTAGTTTCATCTAAAAAAAATTTTTTTTCATGAACAAACCCAGCAATATTTTTGATCCCGAAACACCACATTTCTTGGCTGCCAATGCAGCAGAGAACTCGATTATAATACTGAGACAGATGTTATCAATAACAGCGGGCCAAGAAATAGCTACATGTCTCAGTATGAGGGAGTCCTCTGTATTTTGAATCTGGTCAGGCTATGAGGAAACACAACGGCATTCCAGGAAAATCAAGAGCTGTGACATTAGCTAATGTCACTACTCAGAAAATATGATGAAGATAAATGCGTGTACTGAACGTACTGCTTTCACACTGGGTGAGCAATGAAGTCTGAGCCACCATAATTATGAAACTTTGTGTGATACTACAAGAACTTGGACTTATTTATTATACAGTGAACTCTTCATTGAATTGGAACGGTACCTCCCGGGTCCTCACCTGAACCTCATCTTGAGTGAATCCAACAAAACCTGTGTACTCCTTTTCTTCAAGAAACTAAGGACTCAAGTGAATCGCTGCCTGCCAACAAATCTTCAGCAGAGAAAAGGTTGTACAGACTGCAAGGATCTGCTCAAGGAGCAGTGTCCCCAGAGACCAGATCTTTGGAAGAAGCCTCCCTTGCTCTCAGAGGTGCTGTCTTTCTCAGCAAGACGCAGGTGGTGGAAAGCCCTCAGACCAACTTTGCAAGATGAAAGAAACGTAAACAGTAGAATCTCATTTTCAAAATTGACATGAACACTGAGGAGCCATGTAACCAGAATACTACTTATATTTATTCTATTTGCTATTAATTTGGTATTTTAAATATAAGGTATCTTGTCATTAGTGGCATGATTTTTTCTAGTGATTTAACCTTCCCAATATGAGAATGGACTGTTATAGGAGCCATACCTTTTAATCTAACACTGTTGGGACAGTACGGGGCTTTATTTAGGGTCATTTCTACTAATTAAGCGAAACAGGAGTTTGATCACCTTGTTCGTTAAGAGAATTTAATCTTTTTTAGAAAGGATGAAGGAGAAGAGATGGGACATCTTCTCTGCAGAATAAGCCCATTAACATCTCCTTCTTACAAAATAAACCAGGATAATCTTTCTGCATGTTATGGGGATAGAAAAGGCATCCCTACCTTTTAATTTAAACAGGGACTGTTGCTTGGCAACGAGAGCTGATATTGCCTTCAATGAGTAGCACAAACACCACGATTCGGCTCAAACATTTATCATTTTCACAGGAATCGCTCACCTTAGCTAATGATCCAGGATGGCTGTGCTATAGGAAAACATTCACAGACAAAACAATAGTAAATTAATTTCATGCTGTCATCAGCCGCCAGACTTTTCCACACAAACCAACATTTACTTGCAAAGGATCTATCAACTGTTGTAGCTGCTGGGAAAAAAAAAAAAGCCCGAAATATTTGGGGGATAGCTTTTAGCATTCAACAGTCTGAAATCATGGAAAGCAAGGCTCTAGCTCCTCTGTTAGACATGCAGTTAATGGTTTATGGTAAATCCTCTCTAGTTCAGATTTCTGAGGGAAAAGCAAAAAAAAAGAAGGGTTTCTGAGAGACCTTCAAGAGACCTTCAGGGCATCTTCTAGGTGTAGAGAAAATATGCTGATTTTAAGTCAAAATGAAGCAGGTAGGGTGTGAAAGACACTGCAGAAGCAGGGAAGATGGGGTTGGGAGGGAAACCCACAAACCCAAAGTGAAAATACCTAGGGAACAAACAGAGAGAGAGAACAAAGACACTATTTAGTGGCAAATTATTTAGTGCTGAAAAACAGGCAGCACTGCAAATTGTCTTTACCTTGTAGAACATAATGTGGGAAAATAAACCCAGGGCAACACTTGCAACACCTTAAAGTGTCCAGGCATGCTGCAAGCAGACGTCGTGCAGCCTGCGCTACAGCCCCTGATGCAAAAACTCAGCTGAGCTTTGGGTCTTTGTCCCTCCGTGCCTCTGCTTGCCGCTCACACCTGGGATATGCGGAGGAGAAAAGGGAGGAAGATGGGGACACTGAGCCCTCCTGGAGGTTGCTGCATGGAGGTCCCTGGTTAGGGGAAGAGTTAGGACTCTCCTGCACAAGGCTCTAGGTCAAGACCAGAAGTCAGACAAGCCCTGTGGGTCTTGCTCGACGCCCCATTCCTTGCACCTCCCTTGGCAAGGCACGCCAAGCTATGCACCAACCCCTGCACAGGGCTGCAGGGGAGCCTCGATGCAACTGCAAAGTGCAAACGGCTCCCCGTTGCTTCCTGTGACTCACCGGCGCAACATGAGGTGCTGAACGGCAGCTCAACGGCAGAACCCGAAGCAGAGCACGGCTGTATCTTGACAGCTATTTTAGGGGCCAGGATGTCCTCAGCGATTCCTAGACTGTGACTCAACATCCCCTCCCCTTCAGCTGGGGATGGAGCCGGTGCCGCCGTTCGAGACGACTGCTTCCTTCACCTCCCAGAGAGGGGTCTAGAGACCCAAGCAGTAAGAGCTAAGATGTCTGACTTTTTTTCTTTTTTGTTAAACATCAGACACATTTTGGTTCTGAAAAGGAAGCCCAAACTGTCCTTTCTTCAAGAGTAAATATTTGCACAAGAGTTGCAGCAGTTGGCATTAGAAAACCACCATACCCCCCACATGACAGTCATTCCTATACTTGCATGCATAGTCAATCATTTGTGGTTTGCTTTTTGTGTGTTTGGGCCTCAGTGAACAGCCTGTCTGACCTTCATCACAAACGTCTTCCCTATAACTTTTGGAAACATGTTCGCCTAAGTAAGGACAACTAAAGGCATTTGAGATGCCTGATGGCATCTGCCTGGCCTCTGTCTGCAGATGCAAAAGTGCACAAGTCTTCCTCGGGGATTGCCTCGTCCCTGACAGACTTCTGTGGATGCCTCGGATACCCTTGCACATCTCTAATGGCATCCAATACCTGTGTTTTGACAACTAAATTGAGCCTATTGTCTAACACTTTTCCTGGAACTCCAGCTCTAATAAATGTAGGCCTGCAAATATGCCAGGAATTCACAAACGTGTATTCCTTCGCAGTGACAGATCTACCTACAAACTTCTGCTGGGTTCTGCTATGATTTTCCCCAATATGAGTCTACATTTACAGTAATCTGTAAAGGTATTACAGGAAGAACACATTAAAAAAAAAAAAAAGGCAGACTGAGGTCATGCAGCAGGGAGTACCTATTGATGACCCTAGAGAAGACCCAGAATCTGTTTGAACATCAGCAGTGGTGTTTCTACCTTTTATCTACGTGCTGTGCATTGAGGGGCAAAGTGAGCAAAGCTCTTAAACACGTGAAATATTGCAGCATTGTAGGCAAATTGTGGAGAAAATTGAGTGAAGCCCAAGAGCATTTCAAATAGTGTCTCGGTACTCGAAAGTCAGCACAGTAATTCCGTATGCACCTTTTTTTACCTTTTTTTGTTTTTNCTGTTCTGCTATGATTTTCCCCAACATGAGTCTACATTTACAGTAATCTGTAAAGATATTACAGGAAGAAAACATTATTAAAAGTATGTAAGCAGGGTTGTTAAGTAACCNCTGAGGTCATGCAGCAGGGAGTACCTATTGATGACCCTAGAGAAGACCCAGAATCTGTTTGAACATCAGCAGTGGTGTTTCTACCTTTTATCTACGTGCTGTGCATTGAGGGGCAAAGTGAGCAAAGCTCTTAAACACGTGAAATATTGCAGCATTGTAGGCAAATTGTGGAGAAAATTGAGTGAAGCCCAAGAGCATTTCAAATAGTGTCTCGGTACTCGAAAGTCAGCACAGTAATTCCGTATGCACCTTTTTTTACCTTTTTTTGTTTTTGGTTTAACGTAGGTGACTTCAGACGTGCGCAAAGCAAGGACTTGTCTCTCTCATAGTCCCATAGTTCCCTCCTCCTCCTTTGCTTCCAGGCATTGCTGATGATGTGTGCCTTACAGAACAGCGCCCTGAACAACCAAACATGCCCGCTGGCCTCAGAGGGAATGATAAGAAAAAAAGACATGATTCCCTGTCTTTTTAGCTCCAGTTTTAACTTAGGTTGATAATGGTTTTGTTTTTCCTATTTTCCTCCAGGTTTCCTTCAAAATTATATTTAAAAAAGAGTTCAGCTCTCCATCACTCAAGTCTTGGTCCAGTCATTCTTTTAAGTGAGAGCACTTGGGGTGTTTGTCTGAAAACCTGAGTGTACTTTGACATTCAGTCCTGAAGAGAATGGACTCATTTTTTCCAGTCTTGGCAAGACGAGCACTCTTAAATCAAAACAACTTAGTCATATTATGAAAGCTGAGACCCCTGCGAGTTTATATTCCTCACTGTGTTTGGGTATTTGTGTGGGCCCAGCGCCAGCAATAGGCAAAGATTTTGAGGAAGCAGAGAAGGGACTTTTCGTTGCTGATTTGGTCAGTGTTTCTGCCTCCGCCAGATGAGTCTGGGAATCACACCCCCACCAACGGCCTCTTAATGACTGTGCAGTTTGTACCAGGTCTGTGTTCACTGATCGTGCTCTAGCTTCCAGGCATCTAAAGAAGATTAAATTTTGATGTTAAGCATCAGAGCCAGTAGTTCGAAGACTGCTGAATACCTGACTGAGCCGTCAACTGCCCTTACACAGCCTCTTTCATCTGAAACTATTGCAACAACTGGCAGACCCTTCTAAAAATTAACAAAGGGAAGCAGAGATGCTTAAACTTCTTTGGCTGAGCGGAGGCTACAGGCAAGTTCTGGTCTCCTTCCCCTGGTCTATCTTCCAAATACAGAGATGCTTTTGTTGCAGGGCCTAAATACTCAGGGCCTAAATACTCAGGGTACCCTAGCAAAATTTCAAGAGCCTACTCCCATGAGAGTCAACAGGTGAGGATGTTATCTTCTGACAAGATCGGGTTTTGCACTCTGGACAATAAGGATTTTAGAAAAGAAGGTGTGAAAAAATATTTAATCTGGAGTACCTTGAGCGACTCTAATGGCATCGCGAGCAAGAAGTGAGGGCATGCTCTGTGTCAGGGATTGGCTGAGGCAAGTAGCAAAATATGAACATAACTTTGGACAAAAGGTCTGTGTAGCTGAACGGTCTGTCCGACAGTAGCCAAAAAACAGATGCCTAGAGAGAAGCACAAGAACAGAGCAAGCGTATTTTCTCAGCATAGCCTGCCAGCCTCCAACACTTTTGCCTCAGGCATTTCCCGAGCCAGAGGCTGTCCGTTGTATTTAATAGCTGCACACAGACTTCTCCTCCACAAACTTGTCCAGTCTCTTTTTAACTGATGTGAACATTTAGTATCCACAATACCCTGTGGCCACAGTCCAAGGCTTTAACACACGGCGAACAAACTACTTATATTGCTATGGAACCGTTACCTGCTGGCTTTGCTTGATGCTCCCTAACTTTATTTGGATTTTAACTAGTAGTCATGGTAAACATTCACTCCCTTCATCCCTGAAGCTGTCCATGATTCAGTGACCTTTTCATACCTGTCATATCCCACCTTACTTACCTCTTTTCCAGAGGAAGCATCCCAGCCCACACTGTGATGCCAGGCGCAGGAGTCGTCCTCGAACCTCTTCTGGTGCCCCAAGCACCCCACCCTGGCAGGTGCCCCCATGTATTTGTTGACCCTATGGGAGGGTTTCTTGTAGAAAAGCTGTGTTGATTCTTCCCTCCTGCCACGTTTATCCATGTGCTCACTATACATAATCTTTATGATAGCTTTCAATTTACCCTCTGGCTTCACATGACCACATATCACTCCTGAGGGAGAAAATATCTTTTAAGCAAGAGATTATACATTACCACTTTCAGTTCAGCTTTCAGTCCTGAATTCCTTTACTTGCTTTATTGCACATTTTGATGCAATTTTCCCTAGCTTTTTCTGATTTTTTTGGCAGGGGAAGGGGAGGCTGGTTTATCATGCTCTCAAATTTAACCTGCCAGAGGTTTACGAACTCTGAAGTTCAGAGCACAAGGCCCACTTGTGCCTTCATCAATTCACCTCACAAAAAAACCAGTGTTCAGAATTCAGATGCCACTCCAATCTGAAGATAAGCTAGTCTCACAGGGTTTTTGAAAGAGCTTCCCCTACAGACACTAAATACCAAGCAACTCTAAAAGGCTGTTACTTAAAAAACCCCAAACCGACTAAAAAAACCCTGCCACTCCTTCTTGCTCTACAAAAACAAGCTGGAGAACCTGGAGTCTCTTAGCCTGTGCCTGTGTGGCATCTTCAACAACCTCTCCTCAGGTTATCAGGACGTGGCCACCTCTGTCTTCTCACAGCTCAGTTTGCTGTTTCTGAGCAGTCCCTGAACAGTGTAAACTCTTTGGAGAAAATCAGGCCTGTCTCGATGCCAGCAGAGCTCCTGCTGCAAAACACATGTTTTTAAGAGGAGTTCCTGACCCCTTTTCTCTTCTTTCTCTCATCGGCTTATGACAGGGCTCCTGCAGTACGGACCCCTCCCCTGGCCACACCACACCAAGCAGAGCTTCCACAACCCCAGTATCTAACAAATGGCATTTCAATTGAAGTGACCCAAGCTGCCAAACACCTGACACGAGGCCCGTCATGCCCCAGGGCACCCCAGAGCCCCCTCTCAACTGGCCAGAGCTTCCCTCCCTCTCAGGCCCACCTCCGACGGGAAGGACAGCATTTCTTCTCCCTTTTCACTGATGAGATGTTGACAGCGGGCTCCTCGCTTTAAGACTTCAGGTCCCCCTGCACGCACAACCGTGCAGGTTCTGTGATGCCGCAGCGGCAAGAATGTAATGTTGTATAACCTTACCAGCTTTCCATTGCATTGCAGGCTGTTTCAGCAGCTGTGTTTCCAGGCCATTCCTCTCTGTCCTAACAGATGAAGTGCCTCCCCGCTCCTTCTCTTCCCCACTGCAGAGCTCGCCCATTACCGTCACACACAAGGCACTTCCTTGCTTGCCTGAGCTTTCCCTTCCTTCTGGCCTCTGGAAAACACAGCGGGTCCCACCACAGCTGTGCAGGTACTGGAATACAACATCGGAGAGAAAAGAAACCTAGCTCAGTGCTGCCCCAGCAGTGTTGCTGAGTGATGACCTGCTGTGTTACGAAAACTCACCCGCAGCTCGGTCTTACACTGGCAATCGGCGACAGCCACTGTGGCTCATGATAGACGTGTACCTGATTTTCTACTATGCTACTTTTTAATACAGGTGATTTTAATGATTTGATTATGGGGACCCTCCCCAGCAGATTCATCTTGTAGCTTTACGTATCACTGTAAGAACAAGCAATGGAAAGCATCTTATTTACCGACATTCATGCACGGACTTCCCACCTCCACTGAGAACCATGAGCAAGATTTGGCCACTGAGGCTTCATCGACTTGCGGCAATCACCTCACCTGGACTGCCTGCCAAGTAGATGGCCTTGCTTCTCCTGTTAATACCGAGCCGTTTGGTATTTGTTTTTTCCATGACCTCACAGGCAGAATACCTCAGAGTCCCACCAGAGCTTGGATAAGTCTCCGAGGGCACAAGAGAAAAGGAAAGGACAGTATGGAGAAAACATCGCTCTACTACTTTCACCAAAGCAGGTGTTGAAGTTAGAGTTTGTTCCTAAAATTTATGTCCAGTAAAATGGAAGACGCTTCACGCAGTTAAGGAATGAATCACTACAGAAGTACTGACCCTACTGTGGACGGGTATTTTCAGACCCCCAGCAGCCAGTTGCACATGAGATCTGAGCTCCGACAGCTGTTAGATGGCACATACGTCATGTGTTAAGCAATTCTGTTTCCATGCTGAAACGCAAGTAGCCACTCTGCAGCGTCATGTCACAAAACACACATCAACAACCTCAATACCACGAGGTACGTGACCATAGAGCAACCGAATACAGTGTAATTCAAGTTCAGAAATAAGCTCTATTCTTCAAATTATTTTCACAGCATACAATAGATCAGGAACAGATGAGAGCAAAATTTGGATGTCAGAAAAATGTAATTTGGTATTAAGAAATATTTTTTCAATTGTCCTGATAAACACTTAAGAAATATCCTTTGTATGACAAGTGATAAAGATGTGAAAATACTTGATAAGGCAAATTATAAATGATAAATTAGCTACACTTATTTTTTGTAGCTAGAAATTGTTTTTCTAAAGGTCGATGTCTATCTGCTGAGGCAATCGTGTGGATGGAGTATATTCAAGAAGTAATGGAAACTTCTCAAGAATGGCCATTTACTTGATTTTAAGAAAATATTTTAAGAGCCATCAAAGACAGACGATGCAACACGACACTGTTCAAAGTTTTCATTTCTTTTAGTGCAAATCCCTCTTTGCACTCTTTCTCATACTTTTAAGATGTCTTTTTCCGTCTCTACCATTTATGTGAGCTTGAGGCTACAGCATGCAATCTTTCTTTAAAAATCAAAGGACCACTAATCCATTCTAACCCGAAGAAGACAGTATCTTTAGTGCTAGAAGGAATGGTTAACATTTCTGTTCTGCATTAAAACTATCAGGGTCATTTATAAAAGCTCATCGCTTTTTATTTTTTAGAAAGATCCCTCTGGTTGTCTCTCTGGTGCCTGTTTAGTAACTTCTATATTTATAATGGCTTAATTTGACATATGTATGGCCAACTGGGTTATTGCACTCATAATATTTTTTAAAATTTGTATTAGCAGAGCCTGCTTGGAAAAGGTTTCCATTAACTAGTTTAAATCTCGGATGCGCCCCTACGATCATCCAGAGGACAAGGGAAAAATGACCTGGCGTTTCTGTCCAGTTTGTGCAGAAGACAAAAATAGAGGGAAAACCTGCTCTGAAGCACACAGCTGTACAGCAGGGGTGCATGAAAATAAACATCTTTCAGCTATTTTATGGAGAAAACGGATTTAATCTGTTTAATAGCATGCAGTAATGCTGTTCAGTTAACTGTATTTTTGTTAAGCGAAGTTTGAATTCTGATGTCTACTGCCTGGCAGTAACTTGAACCTATTATTATTATGTCTTTTAACAATCTTCAAAAAGGCACGAATTTGGCTCCACACTGATGCCTGCACCTTAGCAAAGCAGAACAGCTGGTGTTGCTGAAATACAACGCAAAAGGAAGAATAGATGTTGCAAACCTGCCTTGCCTTGTTCTTCTTGACAGACTACCTCGCGCAAAGGTGTAAAGGCAGGAACAAGACACTGAGGTTGACCGTGTCTCGGGCCTCTGTATGCATTTGGTGGTAGAGGCAAAAGTTTTACCTGTAAAGATTTTCTGGACTCATAAAATATGAAAAAAATGTAGGTATTGGATGCATTAAATGAAACATTACTATTTCATTTTTGAAAGGCTGTTTCAAATTTGAGGCATCCTCAACGAAACCATTTGTTAACGTTTCTCAGACCCTTTGCCAAGGGGGTTTACTGTATTTACATGATGTTCAGTTAATTTTCTTCATGTTTCTGCTCCTGCCCCAAACTTCATTCTTCAGTACTTACGCTTTCTCTGGCCCAACTCTCCCTGCTCAACAAGTCATGCAAACCCACCTGTCTTAACTCCACCGATAGTTTCTTTGCTGAAAATCATCCAATCTCTTCTCATCTTGCTCCCAGTCCCCCCTGTCCAGGAAATTTCCTTCATCCTTCTTCTTGCCCCAGTTCTTAAAATGCCATCTTTCAACCCTGCCCTGACTTTCCAGACAGCTTCCATATAATTCAGGTCATTTCCTCCTTCACACTGCCAGAGTGATAAACGCCTCTTAGCTTTGCCAAATCTCACCCTCGCCAGACTACAAGCTCCAAAAGCCCTGAACGTGTCCCTTTTCTCCCTGGTCATGGAGTTGGAGATGTTCAGAGACATGTAATGTAGCCAAAGTTGGGTGAATTTTAACTGGGAGATCAGTAAGACACATCCTTGTCCCAAAGCTGACCTCCTGGCAAGGCTCACACTTGCAGTCTGAAGGCCTTAGAGGGGATGAAGAGCAATGAACCATTTTCAAAGGAAAGGTCACCAGGAGTTTAACATGAGCAAAATGACATTTCCTCTCAGCTTTATTTACAGAACCAGATGAACCATTTCAACTAACGTTTTCAAAGCCCAACATGGGAAGTTTCAGCACGAATAGCTAAATTGACAACATTATAAAAAAAACGGGGGGCAGGTTACTTTCCTGGGGAATGCCGGGGGAAGAGCAGCCATGCACCAACTCAATCAGAGAACTTTTTTCCCCTTTAAAGTAGCACTGGCAGCTGCAGGGCAGCCAGTCTGCAGTCCAAATGGTCACTATATTTCTTTTTAATGAAAGTTTGGACCCGCTTCAAGCCTAGTGCTAAAATTAGGTCTTTTACTAGCTTTTTAATTTTCCAGTTCAAAGGCTAGAAGTTCTCAGAAACCACATAAGCCACTACTGAAGGTTACAGTCTGGACCACGGTTCTGAGTCCGAGACATCCAACAGAAGCTGTTTTGCTTTTTGTAGGAAGCCAGATGAACATAGCTCAAAAAGGCAAAAATGTTGCTCTTCTCACCAGTCTCACGCTGCCAACAGGAAAAATACAGTTCCCCTATTTATGAAAGCCAAGGGAATGAGAAGGGTGAATACCTAGATATGGAGCTTTGGCTATAATCATGGTGCCTGGCAGTTCAGATACACCTTTTCTAAGAGACCTCTCTCTACAGGACACAAGTTATTCCGAAGACACAAACAACACGCCAGCCTGACTGATGTGATTCATCGCTGCTTTCTTTGATGAGATCACCACATGCTGTTGCAGAGCAGAAGAAGCCTCAGTGTCTGAGCCCAAATTTTATGGTTCAAGAATCAACAATGTTTTCGCTCAGGAAATTTATAGCTTTTGCCAACCCCAAACTGGAAAGAAGACACATCAGTCACATGTTGCAACCTTTCCAGCAAACTCAGCTCCATATGCACTATTTCGGTTTCTTTTCTGGTCGTGTCATTTTGCAAGTAGACATAGGAAAAAGGTTAAAAGTCAAAACAGGCAAGCTGTATCAATATGTTAAGTTCAATTTTTCTTGAAATAAGTAGCTGTCTCAGAGTGCCAACTCGGATCATGTAAGACTATATACCTAAAAATGTTTGGCTTAGAAAAACTACCTTTATTCATTTTCCACCAGTGCTCCCCAGAGTGGGATTTTTAGAGCATTCAAAAGGCAACACTGCACTAGTAGGTGCTCTACCCTTTCAGTCGTTCCATTTTACTTTTCACATCAAATATGTTAACTTGCCTTTAAACTAATGCAGAGGCCCTCCTGAAATTCTTATACATGTGCTTTTTATATATTGTTTTTGCTTTTAATTACCCTTCCAGTTATAGGGTCAAGAAGAACCACATGAGGAAAATCAAATTTTAAAGGCACAGATAGGTAAGTTCATAATCTATAATAATTTTTTTTCCTTTTTTAATGTAGTCATCCACCTACCTGATGTGCTGATGTGCTCATTCATCTACCTACCCTTCAAGAAAAGTTTTACAAGTATTTAATCTTTTCTTTTTCACCAAAACTTAATCAATGAGTGCAAATGACGATGCATGCTCATCAGTTACCAATATATTGCTTTATTTCTTGGTAGCAAATTAAGGCTTTATAGTGAGATTTGTACAGTACAGGCCAATTTAAACATTAGAAACCTTAAAAACCATGTAGCACTATTCACTCACTTTAGCATAGCCAGAAAAGTAGGGTTTGGGGTTTTTTTTAATAAACAGTTAAGTGTTACTAATGAGGCCTTATATTTCATGAGTGCAAATGGCTCAAAATCCTACCATCCTCAGGAACGGGCTTAACATTGAACTATCCTTGGGGCCATCTTAAGATAAAGGATAAACAGAGAGTATAGCTGGCTCAGATAGATAAACTATACTCTACTACTTGCTGGAGAAGAACCTCTAATTTTAAAAATACAGAAAGGAAAACCAAAGTGATATTAACTGGCCAAAGGATGGTATCACCCCCTATGAGTCATTGACCAGTAATAGTAGCAACGACAAATTCATTTTCCATGGCCCTCTTTGCTTTAGTACAATTACATTTATAATTCAGAGCTGATGACATCCTGTATGTTCAGAAACTCAAAACTGGAGGACCATACGTAAGTTACAGGAATTTTTGCAGTAGTAGGACAAGTACCCTCTGCAGGGACATGTCCAAACCATTGCTTTTTTTGTAATTTGAGAGAGCATTGCTACAAGTATTTCCTTAGCAGTTACGCATTTTTTCTCGAGCATATGGATTTTCACTTCATATCAATGATTTTATTAGTGTTGTCTGGAGATGATGGAACTACTGCTTATGAAAACCAGACACGGTGCTTCCCTTCTTATGTTCTCTACTGAGACATTTATAGCGTTTGCGCTGAACATATGAATTCACCTGCCAGTCAGGCGCAGGGGGCCTACCTGAAAATATCATCATCCCTAACGTGTCTGGCTTTCAGTTCTGAGCATTACATGTGAAAACGCAGAGAAACGGCTGCCAGAAAATTGTGAAGAAAGTAACCACGAAGCAACCACACGCTCTGGGGAAGGAGGCAGTGAGATGGGGGAACCTCCAAATCACTCTTGCTCTTGCATGAACAAGAGTGACCATGAGAGTACAAGGGGCTCCCAGTGTCACAGGGCAATGCCGGTGTTTTAATTCCTTGTTGAACAGCAGCTGTTTCTCTGGCCTAAGGGAAAACACACACACAAGGTTTCACAAAATCTAAATCTAACATGAATAACGTTCTAAGCCCCTCTGTCCCCAGAGGTGTTATTTAACATCAGGCTAACGTCTTTGACATCTCGGGATCAGCCATCTATCCTTTGAACTGGAAGGCCACAGAAAAGGGTCAAGTTTCTACGTGTATTAAGGCACATACTGAATTTACCTCAACGCACGTGCCTGGTTTGCTCCGGGAGTGTCATCTGCAGTGGTGCCATACCTGCTAAAGAGATACAGAGAAGGAACAAAGACAGACTTTCTGGTGACAGCTGCGCAGCGCAGCAATTGGGACTGCCCCGTGCGAGCTGCTCCACAACTTAGAGAGTCCCCACTGTACTACAGTGCTATCTATCTCAGCTTGTGGCAGAATTACAGCAGCTTCTGAAGCTGATTCAATGGCTTTTCCTTTCGCCAGGCCACAAATCTGTCATCTGTTTTCCTTCACTCAGGTGAATTTGTCACTGCTTATCAGACCCAGAAGTCCCTATCTGCTACCAGAGAGCGGTACTACACAGGCAGGAGAGAGCGGATTTAGAAATGAAGGCAGGTAGTGATGATGCACAAGTGACCTGGAGATGGGCTTTCCAAGAGAATCTATGCATAAGCACAATCTCCAGATTCGCTCAGCAGAGTGCCTGGCAATGGCCAGCAGGTCTTACTCTGCCTCAATCAAGTATGTTTAAGAACATTATCCAGTATTTCCTGAGGGATTACAATGGATGACTACTACAAAGAGAAACTACCTGGAGACAAGGGGATGCTTTATCAGCCATATTGAAAGAAGTTGGGGAACACAGACACACATTGCATAGCCAGCTTCATGAGCACAGCTGGAATTCAGATGTATTCGACACATCTTAGTAGCATTTCCAAAGGAGGGATTATGTGCTGTTTCCTTTGGAGGTAGCTACTGTAGCCTGGGACAAGATCAGGGCTGTTACGGAAATGCCAGCCCACTGAGGATGCCGAGCACTCGTTGCTTTTGCATTAAGGCAGCCTCTCCACAGAGACCCACCGCACCTTAACAAGTGATCACACAAAAAGCAAATAAAATAGTCCTCTAGAACCTCCCCCCACCCAAAACATACAAGAAAAGCTAACTCCCGTGAGCTATAGAAAAGACAGCATTACTGAATATGGGAGCGTGTGTTTATACATCAGTGTTTTTAATACTGCATTGTAACAACAGGTGGGAGTGTCCTTTCAGAAGAAGGCAGGGTTGGTGTGCTCTATAATACAGCGCTTGCAATGTCGTTTAACGAATCGCAGGGCATCCACAGAGACATCACAGTCCTGCACATTCAACATCTGCAGGTCAAAACAGTTGGCAGCTACAATCTGCAGGCCCTGCCCAGTGATGCTCTCACATGATTTCAGGCTCAGGCGCTTCAGGTTGAAGCAGTTGAGGGCTAGAAACTCCAGGCCGGTGTCTGAGACCAGAGGGCACTTGCCGATATCTAGCGATTTGAGTTTTGTGCAANAAAACGCAGAGAAACGGCTGCCAGAAAATTGTGAAGAAAGTAACCACGAAGCAACCACACGCTCTGGGGAAGGAGGCAGTGAGATGGGGGAACCTCCAAATCACTCTTGCTCTTGCATGAACAAGAGTGACCATGAGAGTACAAGGGGCTCCCAGTGTCACAGGGCAATGCCGGTGTTTTAATTCCTTGTTGAACAGCAGCTGTTTCTCTGGCCTAAGGGAAAACACACACACAAGGTTTCACAAAATCTAAATCTAACATGAATAACGTTCTAAGCCCCTCTGTCCCCAGAGGTGTTATTTAACATCAGGCTAACGTCTTTGACATCTCGGGATCAGCCATCTATCCTTTGAACTGGAAGGCCACAGAAAAGGGTCAAGTTTCTACGTGTATTAAGGCACATACTGAATTTACCTCAACGCACGTGCCTGGTTTGCTCCGGGAGTGTCATCTGCAGTGGTGCCATACCTGCTAAAGAGATACAGAGAAGGAACAAAGACAGACTTTCTGGTGACAGCTGCGCAGCGCAGCAATTGGGACTGCCCCGTGCGAGCTGCTCCACAACTTAGAGAGTCCCCACTGTACTACAGTGCTATCTATCTCAGCTTGTGGCAGAATTACAGCAGCTTCTGAAGCTGATTCAATGGCTTTTCCTTTCGCCAGGCCACAAATCTGTCATCTGTTTTCCTTCACTCAGGTGAATTTGTCACTGCTTATCAGACCCAGAAGTCCCTATCTGCTACCAGAGAGCGGTACTACACAGGCAGGAGAGAGCGGATTTAGAAATGAAGGCAGGTAGTGATGATGCACAAGTGACCTGGAGATGGGCTTTCCAAGAGAATCTATGCATAAGCACAATCTCCAGATTCGCTCAGCAGAGTGCCTGGCAATGGCCAGCAGGTCTTACTCTGCCTCAATCAAGTATGTTTAAGAACATTATCCAGTATTTCCTGAGGGATTACGATGGATGACTACTACAAAGAGAAACTACCTGGAGACAAGGGGATGCTTTATCAGCCATATTGAAAGAAGTTGGGGAACACAGACACACATTGCATAGCCAGCTTCATGAGCACAGCTGGAATTCAGATGTATTCGACACATCTTAGTAGCATTTCCAAAGGAGGGATTATGTGCTGTTTCCTTTGGAGGTAGCTACTGTAGCCTGGGACAAGATCAGGGCTGTTACGGAAATGCCAGCCCACTGAGGATGCCGAGCACTCGTTGCTTTTGCATTAAGGCAGCCTCTCCACAGAGACCCACCGCACCTTAACAAGTGATCACACAAAAAGCAAATAAAATAGTCCTCTAGAACCTCCCCCCACCCAAAACATACAAGAAAAGCTAACTCCCGTGAGCTATAGAAAAGACAGCATTACTGAATATGGGAGCGTGTGTTTATACATCAGTGTTTTTAATACTGCATTGTAACAACAGGTGGGAGTGTCCTTTCAGAAGAAGGCAGGGTTGGTGTGCTCTATAATACAGCGCTTGCAATGTCGTTTAACGAATCGCAGGGCATCCACAGAGACATCACAGTCCTGCACATTCAACATCTGCAGGTCAAAACAGTTGGCAGCTACAATCTGCAGGCCCTGCCCAGTGATGCTCTCACATGATTTCAGGCTCAGGCGCTTCAGGTTGAAGCAGTTGAGGGCTAGAAACTCCAGGCCGGTGTCTGAGACCAGAGGGCACTTGCCGATATCTAGCGATTTGAGTTTTGTGCAATTTTTGGCGAGGTACTCCACGCCGTGGTCCGTGATGCCCTCGCAGCCCCGCGCGTTGAGGTAGCGCAGCTTGCTGCAGTATTTGGCTATGTAACGGATGCCCACGTCTGTGATCCGGCCGCAGTGAGCGATGCTAAGGTATCGGAGGCGCGACTCCAGCTTGGCAATCTCCCGCATGCCGAAGTCACTGACAAAGCGACAGTCGCTCACACTCAGTTCCTTAATGGATGTGCAGTAAATCATCAGGTAGCGGAGACCCTCGTCAGTGATGCGGACACAGCGGCGCAGGTACAGGTGGGTCAGTTGAGTGCAGTGAGCGGCAATGGTGTGCAGTCCTTCGTCCTCCAGGACAAAGCAGTCTGTCATGTCCAAGTAGCGAATGGAGATTTGTTTCCCGTGTAAGGGAGACAGCTTGATGGAGGCCTCGCGAGTCAAACTGATGCATGTTACTTTGGAGCAGCCTAAGTGGAAAAACACAGTAAATTTAAGCAAGCACTAAAAAGAAATCACACGGCAAGACCAGAAAGGCTGGCATGAAATTGCGTGCTGGATGTGATGAAGATATCTTCATGTTGCAAGAGCAGAATCACCCTGACTAGCTAGCCCGAATTTGCTGTGATGTGCCCCTACTCCAGAGGAAGTAATTAACTCCACTGGAGTCAATGAGGTTGCTTTGGGATTTTGTCCATGTCCCGAATGTAAAATGATAATCCTAAGTTTACCTAGGGACAGTCTGTGATCTGTTACTGCAATATAAACCCAGTGACAATTTGAGAAAATGGTACAACATGACAACCAATGCAACTTTTTCATCAGAAGCAGTCTCATTGCTGACTGGCTGAGTTTGTAACCAACATCAAAGGCTCTTTCACCATCCAACCCCATTACAAAAAAGACAAACCCCACCCACACTCCAAAAAGCATTTGGGGAACAGATGTGAATCCAGCCCCAAGCCTGCAATGTGGGAAGGATGCAAAACTATGGCAAGACTTTGTGCTTGCAGAAGGGTGGAGATTTGGGCAACCTAAGGAGAATGGGGAGAGTCAGCAGAAGCCACAGACAGGGAAGGGCATGGGAGGACATGGACAGATGCAGAAAAGGACTGTTTCAAGTGAGAAAGCCTGGCCATGAACGGAGGCAACTAGACTAGAGGAGAAACACCAGATCTTGCAAGGAAGGATAAAGAGATAGATTAAAGGGAAAAACCCTCTTACAGACACCCCCATTTCTAACCTCCATTTTGTGCATGGTGGTGAATGAAAGCTGGATTTGGAAAGTGCAGTTTCTGCTGCACTGCAAACTGGCAGTCTTGGGCTCCTGAAGGGAAACTCTCATCTGTGCCAGTTCAGCCAGGCACATTGCATTAGCACAGATAGAAACAGCTCCAAGGAAGAAGGGAGGGTCTACCTGTTAGAGATAAAGGCCCCAGCCATAAATGTCTACTCAGACAGACTGTGCAGCTTATGCCTGAAGAGGTCGCCTCAGGTAGGGATAAAAGGAGCTGTTCTGTATTGCTGAAACACTGGCCAAGGGGGATGAAGTGACCCATGAAAAGCCAGGAAAGTTAGGATGACGACCTTAGAGCTCCATGTATCAGAAGTGCTGCATGAATCCTCCAGTCTAGAAGTAAAGAGCATGACAATGTGTGGAGACTACCACAAAAACCTGAATGACCCAAACCCATACCACTTGATACAACAGGTTCTCAATCAGAGGCTTAGTGGAAGGTACAAATATGCTTCAGTTCTTTAAAACAAAAAGGAAAAAAAGTCACTTGAGATAATCCAGTGGGCTCACACAAATGCTGTAAGAAGCATGGGATATGGACTTGAAACAGTTGGCCACCTGCAATTAGATTTCTACATTCATCATTTGAATCTGCCGCTGGATTTTTGATTTAGGCTTCAAATTTATTTGAACAGATGCAAATTTTACCTCAGGCCTCACACAATGAAACAGGCAAATTGTCCACAGGTCATGCAGAAGCTCTGGGACCTTGAAGCAAAGCACTTTCTTCAAAAAACATCATCTTCATAAAACTGAATGCTGCTTTTACCTTTTCAGACCACGTTTCAGATCTGGCTATGTTATGGTGCAATCTGTGGAAATACGTTTGCCTCCAAATAAATACTGCAAACACAATCAATAACACAAAGTTATTTTTCTAAACGGAAGCAGTACAATAATAATGGTGTAAAAATTTAGTCTCTAACATACTCTTTGGAGTAGGTGACAGAAAATGCACCACAGAAGTCCCTATCCTTGAGCTGGACTTCCACAAAGAAGATGACACCTAGGCAGAGTTCTGCCAGGCTTGACGTGGCTGTCGCTATTGTGTTTGCCTGAGGAGGTTACTGGATTAAAGAATCAGTCTGGATATTTTACACGCTGACCAGAATTCAATTTTAAAATCTGGCTAAGTGAGAATGAAGGGTCGATAAGGCTGAGGAAAACATTCTGTCTGCTGAGGATCCAAGAAGAGGGAACGCTTTAATGACCACAATTAGAAAGTGAATGTGTCAAAAGTCTCACAGCAGGGTTGGAGTCAGAGTACATCAGTGTGTGAACACAATTTTCACAAGCTAAGCATCATCTTGTCTAGTTACTTTGGCTACATGTAAAACATCTCATGGGAAGGGCATTCAAAACGGTTTCACCAGAAAGAGTCCATGTACATATAGAACTGCCTGATTTTTAGGCAAAATGACAGGTTCCTGGGTCTGTAACAATTTTTCTGTCCTAAATAATAAAAAACATAAAAACAAAGCTCTTGTAGCAGGATTTTCCATAAAGTAAGTATAACTGATTTTTAAAAGGGAGGAGAAACTTCCAAATAGATTAAAAAAAATGTTGGCTGGCGTGTTAGATAATAACTTGCAGTCAAGCTCAACCACCTTCTAGAGATATCTCAGATCTGCCCACAAAGTGGATGCTGAGAGTGACAGAACTTACATTGTGGAAAACTCTGAAAGTTAATATGAATGTCTGGTTTTGACATTAAAGATTCTGGTATGTTATTGCTGCCAAGTAATCATCCAAGAGGGAGAGGAATTCAACTAGATGTGCAACTG
The DNA here is from genome assembly GCA_013398225.1 of Steatornis caripensis. NCBI lineage: Eukaryota > Metazoa > Chordata > Aves > Caprimulgiformes > Steatornithidae > Steatornis > Steatornis caripensis. Next base: position 130,909 of record VZSC01005054.1, read on the forward strand.
TGAACTGGGTTTTAATTAACTAACTACAAGTATAGTGTTATCTGCCAGTATATGTTCTCAACTTTCCTTGCTCAGTATAAAACCGAACCAGTGAACTACTTCAGTCCTGCAAATTGCTGGACCGTGTAGGTGCAAGCCTTGTCCTCCGAATTACTCCTTGGACTTGATTACAGAAAAGATCTTCTCATGTAAAATCCCCTCAATTTAGCCCAAAATTTTGTCCAAGGGCCTAGAGTGCAACCTCATTTCAGACAAGCCCAGGGAGAGTCTGTACAGCAACCAAAACTGCTTCTTGAAATCTTATTCCTGGAATTATTTTCATAAGACATTCAGATATAAAAATAAGTTGTGTCTTTTTTTTTTCTCTCTGGCCTCCCCTGTCTACCTTCTATTTAAACGCTTAACACCCAAAGAGCAGAGAGCTGCAGAAGTACTCGTGGTACAGTCTGAGCCAGGGCAGACCAGTGAAGACCTGTGCCCCTGCCCTTTGAAGAGGAAGACTTACACCTACAGATGTATGGAGTGCTTTTCCTGTTTAGTTTCTAAGCCCAGGAATCACCTCTTCTGTCTGAGAAAATTGAGAGAAGAGAGAAAGAATGAAAGCACGGAAATTCACTTCTATAGTAATCATCCACAGAGATGGACAAGGTTGATGCTTTAAGAAACAGTTTGAATCTGCCCAACAGAGTCATCATTTGCTCAACCAAGGCTTTCTCTTGCTCCAGTCCTTGAGGTGTTGTTCACTGAACCAATTATACTTTCATTTGCCCTAAATCCGTTTCCTCTTTTCACAGAATACTTGCTGGAATTCCTTTTCCTGGTGCTGTAAGATGTCCCTTCCTTGCCAGTTCTGCAATTTGTTACCGTGTGGCGATGCCTCTTTGGTAAGACTCCCAAGAGAACCTGTTCTTCACTGAAGACCGATGCGTTTATAGATAGGGTGTCCTGCCCTTCCAGTAAGGAAGAAATTAATAGGACATAGCTGGCAGGATTGAACTAGTTCCTGTGGATAACAGAGGGCTTTTTTAAAGGATGAGGTCTGCTTTACACAAGCAGCAGTCTCCATAGGAGCCAAATCATGTGAGGTGAACGCAATCCTTGGCAAATCTACTATGAAGATGAATCAAGCTCATTCAGTACCCATAAATTTTGAGAAGTTGTGGCAGTCCAGTGAAGTTCCCACTGACTGGAAAAGGGGAAACATAACCTTCATTTTAAAAAAAGGAAGACACAGGGAACTACAGGCCGGTCGGTCTCACCCCTGTGCCTGGCAAGATCATGGAGCAGATCCTCCTGGAAACTATGCTAAGGCACATGGAAAATAAGGGGGTGATTTGCGACTGCCAACATGGCTTCACTAAGGGCAAATCTTGCCTGACAAATTAGGTGGCCTTCTACAATGAGGTTACAGCATTGGTGGACAAAGAAAGAGCAATCGACATCATCTACCTGCACTCGTGCAAAGCATTTGACACTGTTCTGCACAACATCCTCGTCTCTAAATTGGAGAGATGTGGACTTGATGGATGAACAACTTGCTGGATGAGAAATTGGCTGAATGGTTGCACTCAAAGAGTTGCAGTCAATGGCTTGATGTCCAAGTGGAGACCACTGATGAGTGGCGTTCCTCAGGGGCTGGTACTGAGACAAGCGCTATTTAACGTCTTTGTCAGTGCCAAGCACAGTGGGATTGAGTGCATCCTCAGCAAGTTTGCTGACGACACCAAGCTGTATGGTGCGGTTGACACACTACGGGGAAGGGAAGCCACCCAGAAGGTCCTTGACAGGCTTGAGAGGTAGGCCTGTGCAAACGGCATGAAGGTCAACAAGGCCAAGTTTAAGATCCTGCATGTGGGTTGGCGCAATCCCAAGCACAGATACAGGCTGGGCGAAGAATGCATTGAGAGCAGCCCTGAGGAGAAGGACTTGGGGTTGTTGGTTGATTAGAAGTTCAACATGAGCCAGCAGTGCGTGCTCACAGCCCAGAAAGGCCAACCATATCCTGGGATGCATCAAAAGAAGCGTGATCAGCAGGTTGAGGGAGATGATTCTCCCTTTCTACTTCACTGTCATGAAACCCTACCTGGAGTACTGCATTCAGCACTGGGCCTCCCAACATCAGAACCTATTATGGACATGAACCTGTCAGACCGAGTCCAGAGGAGGGCCATGAAGACAATCAGGGGGCTGGAGCACCTCTCTCCCCTATGAAGACAGGCTGAGAGAGTTGGGGTTGTTCAGCCCGGAGAAGAGAAGGCTCTGGGGAGACCTTATAGCAGCCTTCCAATAGCTGAAAGGAGCGTACAAGAGAGTTGGAGAGGGACTTTTTGCAAGGACATGCAGTGATAGGATGAGGGGTAGCAGTTTTAAGCTGAAAGAGGGTAGACCTAGATTAGGTATTAGGAAGAAATTATTTACTGTGAGAGGGGTGAGACAGGTTTTCCAGAGAAGTTGTGGATGCCCCCTCCCTGGAAGTGTTCAAAGTCAGGTTGACTGGGGCTTTGAGCAATCTGGTCTAGTGGAAGGTGTTCCTGCCCATGGCAGGGGGGTTGGAACTAGGTGATGTTTAAGGTCCCTTCCCACCCAAACCATTGTATGGTTCTGTGATTCTATTATTCATTTGAGGACTTTGTTGTGATGTATTCACCATTGTGGGCTTTGCCTCAACTGAGGTCACCTCTAGCCGTAGCAGATAGGATTCAATTTGCTTAGATGGACTCATTTCTCCTCCTTCTGCACATGCCACAAAGTACAGCATCGCATGTGAAAAACATGAACAATAAAGTTATTCAGAGATTACAGTTACATGTCCTGACAAACTGCGCAGCAACCCTTCAAGAAACCAGGGTCCAACAAAAAAGAAGTAGAAAATGTTTTTATATATTTTACGTCAGACAGACAGAAGGAGGGCAGAATGGAATCTTGCTTCTGAAACATCCTCCAAAATTACCCACGTCAGAATGAGAAAAGCGGGCTCAACACACGAGTCCATAGATCAATTATCCTCAATTCATATGCAGGCACTTGGGGCATTGAGATTCTAGGGGTGCCTGTCTCACCAGCACTGTGTTAGAAGACTGGCATTTCTACTTCAAAAGACAACACAGAAAGGGCAAGTGTGCAGTAACACCCCTGGAGGGACTGCAGCCATGGGTAAGGCCATGTTGGAGCAGGTCTATCTCTGAAGGCATTGTGGCGCTTGGAGAAGGCCACGCTGGAACAGGTGAGCCTCAAAGAGACTGTGTCTGTGGATACGTCTATGCCACAGCAGATACACCCCTGGAGAGGCTGTGGCTCATAGATAAGGCTCCACTTGGAGCAGGTACTCCCCTAAGGGAGTGCAGTCTGTGGATAAGTCCAAGCCAGAGCAGGGGCAAGGGGAGTTCATTGCAATGTTAAACCCCATGGTCCGGTCCAAAGGGACGAGGAGTGGAGATTGTAATGGAAATACCTTTACATTGTTGTAACCCATGATTTGAGTTGCATGTTATGGGAATTACTATAGCAGGAACCACCTGAACCAATGGAGGACAAGCCTCACAAGAAGCAGAGCAAGTGCAGCGGTGACCTGACCTGACCTGGCTTTGGTGCCCAGTTACTCCACCCAACACACCACCTCTCCTGTCCTGAGTGACCACCATAACAGATGGAGCCCAAAGTCATGGGCTAAATGAACTCAGTGGATGTTTTGTGGACACTTCTGGGCATTTTATGGACATCTTACAGGGGTGGTCCATAGACTGAGGGAATGATATCTGCCTATTATATCAAAGGATTGGAAATGGGGTGGCGGTTAATGAGGATGTATAGGATAGTGTGGGACCTGAGCATGATGTAAACAGTACGGACTAAGAGGTGGAGAATGTGTTGGTTTTGGCTGGGATAGAGTTAATTTTTTTCTCGGTAGTTGGTATGGGGCTTATGTTTTGGGTTTGTGCTGAAAACAGTGTTGATAATGCAGAGATGTTTTAGTTACTGCTGAGCAGTGCTTACACAGAGCCAAGGCCTTTTCTGCTTCTCACACAGCCCTGTCAGTGAGTAAGTTGGGGCTCCACAAGAAGTTGTGAGGAGACGCAGCTGGGACAGCTGACCCCAAATGACCACAGGGATATTCCATACCATATGATGTCATGCTCAGCAATAAAAAAGCTGGGAGAAGAAGAAGAAAGGGGGGACGTTCGGGGTGGTGCCATTTGCCTTCCCAAGTAACCGTTACACATGATTGATCCCTGCTTTCCTGGACGTGGTTGAACACCTGCCTGCCAGTGGGAAGCAGGGAATGAATTCCTTGTTTTGCTTTGCTTGTGTGTGTGGCTTTTACTTTATCTATTAAACTGTCTTTATCTCAACCCACAAGTTGCTCACTTTTACGATTCTCTCCCCCATTCCTCTGTGGTGGCAGAGTGACCAAGTGGCTGCGTGGTGCTCAGTTGCCACCTGGGGTTAAGCCACGTCAAGGGCCGGGAGGTTGACAAGCATGAGGCTTTTAGACTCAGAGGCAGTCATATTTAAATATTTCCTGTTACCTGACACATCCAGGTGTTCCAGGTTTGGACACAGTGACACGACATCAAAGACTGCCTCATTGGAGATGTTGTAGCAGCCAGACACTTCCAGCCTCCTCAGTTCCGGACAGCACTGGGCAATGGTGTAAAGTCCTCTGTCCGTGAGCCGCCTGCAGCCACTAACAATTACTGTCTCCAACATGAGACATACGTTGGGTGTATCCTGACAAAGCCTCCGGGTCAGCACTTTAAGAGCCCTGTCTACGTTGATTGTCTCGCCGGTCAGGCGAATAGTCCTCCAAAGTCGGGGGTCCCAGGCAAGGTTGTACCAGCGGCGGCACACACGGGCACAGCGGCACAGCTGGTTGGTGGGCAGGAAGGAGAATATCTGGATCATGGAGTGGTCGGGCAGTCGGTCGATGTTGGCCTGTTCCTTCTGGTGCTTGGACGCCAGCCGGATGAGAGGATGAGTGAGACGGGTTGGCGGCGGTGAGTGGACCATGGCAACAGTTTCCCCAGTGACTGAGGATGAAGACGTTGATGACCCTCTGCCATTCTGGAAACCAGGTGAATTCGGTGGAAATATTAATGCTGGACTGGGTGTGCTGAGAGTCCGCATGCTCAGGTCGGAGTCTGGAAGACAAAACACATGATTTCAGTCAGTGGTGGGTGGATGCAGAGTTCTCTGTGCAGCACAGCACCCCTCTAGCCATTTGTTAATAGAGCATGATGAGCTTCGGGGTTTGTTGGGGCTTAAGCAATCAATTTTACCAGTGAGAGTGAGGAAAATATGTTTTAAAATCTATCTTAGAGTGTACAGTGGAAACACTGTTCACCTTAGCGTTGGGTACATGACAGAGATGCACTACTAGCTGCGCTGTCAAAACCATGCTAGCAAAAGAGGGACTGCGGGTCTGCTCTGCAATGAAGAGGACACAGCAGTGGAAGTCCAAGGATTTTAATTCTTTATACTCTCAACTAAACATTGCAAGAAATGAGTACGTTTGAGTTGCAGACTTTTTCAATGGAGACTTTTTCAAACTGCCCATAACCTTGGTACTATGGAGGCAGCAGTGAGCTGTTAGGGGAGGAGCACTGTGGTCCTTGGCCTCTCGCTCCTTCAGCTGTTCAGTGGGAGGCCAAAGAAGAGCTCACAAGGCAAATGCTACTTCCTTTACCAGATCTGAGCAGATGGGAAAAGCACAACCCTGTACACTAATTTTCATTGTGTCATTTAAGAAGTTTGTTTCTCATTCATGCAAACTGGGACTCAGCAATTCACCCAAGAGCCCAGTGAATAGTTCTTTAAGTAGGGGGGTTGGCTGTGCCTCTTCATGTGCAAGCAGAAAACCCTCCTTTCCAATGGACTAAAGTGAATTTCTGTTGGATTTGAAAAAATAAGCCCAGAAAAGTAAGTGGCGAAGAAACAGCATGCCTGGAAACGTGTTGCAGAGCTGTTGCACAACACTTACATGCTCCTTTTGCTAGGGTTAATTGCCATGCTGGAAGTGGTCTACCCAAAAAAAACCCCAACAAAACAATCTGCTGCTTCTTTACCTCCTTTATTTCACTTTACTGGCAAAAAGCAGGCACGAAAATAAAGACCCTCTGCTACTAAGAAAGGTCACACGTGCTGTAAGATTATTTCAACTGTTTTCCCTCTGTGCTGACATTGCTGCCTGCGAGTCGCTTCCACTCCTGCTTCCAGCTCTCCAAGTAAAGCAAGTAAAAGACTGGAAGACAACTAGGATATAATTTTGATAGCCGAGCAAATGCCATGGGCAATACCTTTAGAGACCTTCAGAGATTTCAGCAGTACACTACAGAAGATGCAACCAGTGTATGAGAGATGAATGCTGCTGCTGAGCAACCTCCTTCCATCTCTGACCTCTCAGTACTGATCTCAACAGAAATTATTTATGAAGGAAAGCACCATCTAGAGATGAATCAGGAACCACAGCTTTGTGCCCAGTAGAATAACAAATCACACGAATGGAGTAAGAACAATGGTTTTAGAGCACCACACTTTCCTCCATGTCACATCTTCTGCTACCACTTCAGTGTTCAGACACTTCAGGGAAGCATGCAAAGCCATCGGCTTAAGTAACACCAACTCTACAGCTCTGTGACTGAGACAACACAGATAGGGGTCAAGCAGGGTAGACCCAGAAATGCATTCAACAAACCGGCCCGTATCTGGGTTTAGGCACAGTTTTTGAATTAAGTACATTTTAGATGAATTTGAACAGTGTATCACACATGAATTTCCATATCAAGCTTTTACTTAGCAGAGCACTGGCTTGCTCTTATCCCACTCGCTACAAAAGCAGCAGCCACAAGCTTCCATTTTCACAGCATGTCTGCAAGGCAGAGAGGCTCAACAGTTTAGCTGAAGAAGCCAAGACACAAAGTCCAGCAGCTTGCCTCCCAGTTCAGTTGCAGGGAGATCAAAATCACCATCTCACACTGTGAAGGAAAAATCTACACTACCCAGCAACTTCCCTGGTCCTCTTCTGTATCTTGTTTTACTTAGAGACTCAGTATTTTAGCAAGTGACAGGAAAAACATTTTCTTCAAGGCCTCTGAGTTTGTGCTATGGCTGTGTGGACCTATCCCAGGGATTTGTCTATTTTTGAGCAAGAACCGTATCCTAATGCAGCGCAGGTTTTGCAGACACTAGTCCCCTATGAGACCTCCTAATACCCCCCCTGGCAGCTATTGCAAATAATTGCATCGAGGAGTGTTATTTGGAAAGCATCTGCTATACTCCGGTATTTTAAAAATGAGATTTACAGCTGGAGGGAAAAAAACCAAAACACCAGCAGCAGCCAGGCTCCTGCAGACAAGCACTGACTCCGCAGACCACTTAGGCAACGGTCCCTTAGATTAATTTTTGCAAGGACTCACCATATGTTTGACCTCTCTCACATTGCCACCAAAACCAATTACAGGGCCTGAAGTTAAACATGTGCAGAAGATGTGGCAGACTCGGAGCCTTTACTTTTTGCTCTTGTCTTGGGATTTTAAGACCAGGATGCTTCTACTATAGAATACACAATTTTTCAAGTGCCAGATGTATCTTCCGCTACTACATATATTAGGTATTGTGAATTCCTCTCCTTTCCTTTTACTTTTTCATTTGCTTTGGGCTTTTTGTTTGTTCGGTTGTTGCTTGTTTCTTTTTTACACAAACCAGCACAAAAAGGGAAAACAAAATGACGTAAATAAAACTCACAGAGCAAACACTTGTTTCCACATCACAAAATAGATGCAACCAAAATCAAAAGCAAAAAGTTTCATTTTTTAACATCTGCTATAAACAATTTTTGGTACTGTGGGAGTTGTTACCTCCTGTAAGACACTCTCCCAGCATATTTTGAAAACATACATGTTTAGTCAGTTATTGTTGAGAACACCTAAAAATCTCTGCAGGGTTACATTTTCCCTACTCTCCATTCCTAGTTAAGTATAAAAAAGCATTTAATACTCCATGATTCTCCTCCCCCCCCCCATCCCACGG
>VZSC01005054.1:139060-189860 GCA_013398225.1 Steatornis caripensis
CCCATCCCACGGTGATCAAAGTACCAAGCTAATACGGCTAATCTCCACTCCTTTTGGATCAAAAGTAGCATTCCTTCATCACTCCTGGGCACTCTGTGAATAATCAATACCTTAGACATTCTGTGTGAGTAATGAATTACCAAAATGTGTTTTTTAACTTAGACCTAGAGCTAAAAAAGGTTTGACCTTCTGTTTTATGGGTATGCTCCGTGCTTGCTTCGTGCTCTCTTAATTCTTTCGTTAGTATAGCAGTTCCAGACGTGCATCCTCTATTTCCTTTACCTTCAGTTGTGAAGGTGCGTCATGCGAAACTTTCTCCCTCCACCTCGCGGGCATGGACTTCCAGACAGTCACATACACATACATACGCACCCTGTCTCCCCACCCCAAAGTATTTTGGAAAAAGACTGTAGTGTTGTCATTATGTTTAAACAAGAGAGTCGAGAGAGCACTCCTGGTCTGCTGAGCCCATAACGCACTATGCTCTCAGACAGGAATTTTGCTGGTAGCTCAGCTTGACTCTGTCCAGAGGTATTCCCGCTTACCGTTTGTTGTACACCCCTAAGGGAGAAAGAAAAAGCAGCAGGTGAGGCCAGGAGCTTTTTGCCAGTAAAAACTTGGAAAGTTTTCTGCTAGCGTTTAAAGCTTCAGCAAAACACTTGGTCTACTGTACATTTTCCAGGCTTTTCAAGTATTGTTGGGAGGGGCTCCCTACAGCACTATCTGAACCTCTAAGGGTTTCCTTCAAATTTTATTCTTCATCGTTTACGGAGTGCTAGCTAACAGGCTGAGTTAGAGACAGGGCAACTTAATGTCAGCGTGGCATTAATAAACACAACCCTGCAAATGCAAATGAAGTCATTGATTGCACTTCTCAATACACATCTTTACACACAGATGCCCTATACAAGCATTGCTTTTCCTGAAAAAACCCCAATTGTTTATGTTGTGGTGATTTTAGAAAGTAAAAAAACTAATGACAAAGCAGCCCTGTGCTTCCCTCCCTACAACCTCTTTTGCCCCTTTGCCTCCCTGATTACGAATCTTCTGTGCAAGATGCTTTTTATTAAAGCTTTGCTCGGGCTCTGAAAATTGTTTGTTGATGTAAGAGAAAATTTCTTAGCAATCTTTAAAGAAATCTCAAAAGATGCGTGCCAGAAACAGAACTATAAAAGCTGACACAGAGGGAGAAAATGCACTGGAGGGAGTTTTCTTATTTCATTAGGAATCTGGTTTATTTCAAAGGATTTTATTTTCCCCCAGTTTGTTTCCCAATTAATACACACATCTGGGGAAAAAGAGCCTTTAAATATGTATGATTTAAACCAAGATCTAGCCTCTGTTCCCTCTGGCACTGACAAAAATATGCAGTCTCCTATCTCAGAACCAGAGAGAAAAAATAATATTGTGTTTTCGTTAGTCCAGAGATGCACACTAACATGGCACACTTGATGCCTGGACCCCAGCATAGACTTCCTAAGACTGAACCACTTCTCATGCTTAAAGCACGACTCCATTCAACTGCACCTTCCATGGTCATATTGCAGGTGTGCCTTTTTTAAAGTGAATCCTATACCGAGCTCCTCAAGTTAACAAAATTAAAATGAAAATTTTGGTAAATATCAGTCAAACTTCACATTCTTATCTGACCACACTACAAAGGATCGTTTGTGTTGATCTGCTGTCACCATTGAGGTTTTTAGCAAAACTCAGGCAAGAATTAAACGAAACTGTGTTCAGGCTCTGAAAAGCCAGTATAGCTGAGAAAATAAAAAGCCACTGGCAATTTTGTCAAAATGTTAGATGCAAAATAATGTGTGCGAAAAGCATTTACGCATAGCATAGAAACATCACTTACCGAAGATCTCTTCAATAACAGTGTTGCATAGATACTACATATTTTAATAAGTGCAGTGTGGGTATAGACTTCACATTTTTACCACGACACCATCAACTTCGTGCGTGCCAAGGAAGTACTCCTTTTACACAGACTGGGGAAAGTGGGAGCTTAATGGTTGTAGCAGCTACAGTGCAAAGGGGAACAGAAGTAGCTGACGGGCTTCTACAGGGGAAACATTGTGCACTTATTCAAGGAGAGACTTGTGAATTTGACAGACAGATGTCAAATACGGCTGTGTGCCCTTAGAGGAGAGTAGGAAAAGAAGTTAGCGAGGACACCAGGCTACAACAGGGCCATTTGCTTTCTAAGGCCCTGGGCATGGATGAAGTCCCAGAAAAAGCGATACCTACAAAAGAGCGTCTTCCGCATCACAAACATCCTCAGGAGTTTCTCTCAGACTAAGTTACCCTACTGAGCTCAGTTCCTCCCAGCTCTAGGAGGCTGGGAGGAATCAGAGAGCACATGATAGCGAAGAAGCAGTTGGAACAAATCTCACTGTGCAAACTTGTGTGGAGCTGCAGCGGTCAGGTACACCAGAGGGAAAGGGTCGCTCGGCAGAAACACCTACGTGATTTTGCAACCTTTTACAGTCAAGAAAGTACAGAATGAGAAATGGAGTTGGAGGAGCTCTCTCGTCTCTCTCCAAGTACACCAAGTACGCTTAAACCATCTCCGATGTGCATGTCTGCCCTGTTCTTCATTTCCAGGGACAGCTATTACTCAGCTCAGTGACGTGCCTGTTCCAGTGTTGTCACCGCATCAAGTTTCTAAGTGTTCCTCTTACCCAACTTAAAAAAGAAGCTGTTTCTTTCCCCTCTCCTAGTGATTGCAAAGAATGAGAGGTCTTCGCTCTTCCTGCAAGGATTTCACATGCATTTGCTCAAACTTTAGCCCTTTTTTCCTAGTCACATTACTAATATTCAGTTCCTCCTAGTTTTTCCTTTAAATTTTCTCTGATATATGTGTGTTTCTCTTAAAGCACAATGTTCCAAACCGAGCACCGCACACTACTGCACCCCACCAGCAGCAGCTAAAGCGAAATCCTTCTCACTTATATTTCATGGAAACTGCGTTGTCAACTTTCCAGATTTCGACGGTCTCAGAAGGATGATGCATTCAGTATGTGATTCAACGTATTGCCCAGATTCCAGTGTGCCATACAGCTGCCTGGCCATATATTTTCTTCATACATGTTTATATAATCTATTCATCTTCCCCACACCTGTCTCCTTCGAGAGTTTTCTCTCTCCTTAATCTTCTGTTTTCAAGAGCATTTTAAGGACTGAGAAACCTTCTCAAATTGCGCTCATTTTCAGTTTTCCAAAGATACTGCAGGTCCAGTGCCATAAACTTTAACCTATTCTTCTGTATATTCGTAGTTTTGTGTCTCACTTCAAACAGATGGCTTCTGGAGAGGGATGGAAAGTCTAGCGACCTATTAATGAATGCTGTAAGGTGTAACAGGGCAGTTCCCTAAAGGTTTCTTCTTGAGATATCATCACAGCTAAGAAACACTCGGTGATAACTACGCAACATACTATTCCCCTTCAGCGGCTACCTTATGATGACTTCATTTAGTCCGAATTTCACCAGCTTGTTTCCAACACAGACACGCAAAAGTCTAAATAAACCTGAGATAGGTTACAGCTACTGTTTCCCTCTCACCAGACAATTTATTCTTACCAACACAGAAAATTAGATTGAAAATTAAGGTCAAAGGAACAAAAAAACTTTGGCAAAGATGAAAACTTAGTTCTTATGCTGTGAGATCTTGTAGGTTGTGCAACTCTTTTTGAGAGCAAAGACCTGTGACAAAGCTGGATTTTTCACTGTAAGAATGAGCAGCTTTGGAGCTCATGAAGTAATTGCATCCACATGCTCCTGGAAGGAACGGTTCCACAGAACTTAAAATAACCTTTTATAGTTTTTAAAAACCTCATATAATAAGAAACTGTACCTATTGTACAAGACTAGAGGCATTGTAACAAGACCATGTGGAAGAGGGATACGTTAACTTAAATTTGAAGCCATTCCATAGTAGTTTCTGTGTGACATCTTACGCCTTGGATTATACTGGTGCAACTTCCCTGTGATGTGAAGCATCAGTTTTCTTTAGTCCATAAAGTCCTCCACGTACATTTGGAGACCCGATCTTGCATTCCTGGCATATTCACACTAGATGCTTAAAGTCAAACAGCACTGCAAGTGAAGTAATCGTTATAGTTTTATTAAGCAAATAATTCTTCCTTACGAGGCATTTGTCAAAAGCTGAAACTAATTTCCCCCCTACTGACTACAGTCCCCTGCCACTTGGCAAGAATTAATTTTATCCCCATATTTTTGAACAGAGCTAAAAATAAGAAGACTGAGAGGAAAAAAAAAAAACGAAAAAAACCAATCCTGTTATTAATTTATGAAGCCAAAGCATCTTAAATTTTGCCTTCGGTACCACTGATGATACTAGCACGTCAGTTCTGAGAAAAGGGTTTGTCAGTGCATCATTGCCGGGAAATCACACAGAGATAGATGGGATAGTGCATTTTTTCCATGTTCAGTAAATATCTAACCCCCAAATGAATTCCGTACACACTGAAGTACAAGGTCTTCTTAAACCCCTTCAGGTCAGATCCTCTCCCAACTCCTTGCGGTACGCCAGGAGCTCCTCCAGATGAGCTAGTTTATATCTATATTAGCAAGGAGTGCAGTGCAGACAAAGGAGCTCTGTGGTGCTAAGCTGTTACTGCTGAGAATCCAGTATCCACAGGCCTGGGAAGTGGGTGTTAGTTTTTGGACAACGTCTAATTTCATCCCCACACCTGAATGTTCAGTAGGGGTTGCCTTTGGTGTTTCAGGTGTTCTGCCAGAACATATTTTTTGCTTTAGTTTCACCTGAGAGGGACTGGGTTCATATACGTTGTGGTGCTAACTCAAACTTGGTAAGCAGGATCTAAGGGGACAGTCGTTTCAAAAGTGAGCTTTGGATCTGAACAAAAATAATAGTGTAGATAAACCAGGTCAGTGAAGCACCCCCTGTCCACCTCCTCTGAATCCTGAGTCATCACCTCCCAATGTAACCCGTACCACCTAGAGGAGAGGCATCTTGTCCCCTGTTGGGTTCTCAGGACTGGATTATCAATGGACTGGACATGTTGCATTTTGTTGTACTCCATTTTCAGGATTACCACACCTATGGGGAGACGGTTCTTTGGTGTTCAGTGCATTTGCTTTGAAATGTGCAAATCAATTGTGGTTAAAATGAAAATAAGCATTTACAAGATGCTTATAAGTAAGCACCTTCTATATACTTCTATATAAAGATTTAAGATCAATAACACAACAAAAAGCTAGCAAGTTTGCTTAATTTCAAAGTCATACTAAAAAGCCTGCCATCCTCTCTCTCTCTCTCTCTCTCTGTCCATCTGACAAGCTGTTAGAAAATCTTATTTAAGCCAGGAACTCCATCCTGGTGAATACAAAAAAACCTTCCCGTTTAAACCGGAGAACGACTTAGTTCAGTGAAACAGGCTTACGACTATGTTCTGCCTTTTCTTTGAGTTACTCTGACATACTCCAAGGTCAACATTTTGTCAGGTAAAACACTTCCCTGCCTGACTAGGCAACGTCTACATTTCTGTGTTCCACTTCTTTAACGCATTGATCTTCATTTTTCATTTAAACTCTACTTTACATAAATGTAGTGAGATGGGTGCACATTGCTCAATACTGGCTTTCAAGCTATACATACATGGCCAGAACCAATTTCTTAGAGGGACACTGAGCTGAGGCAAATAGATCCTACTCTGAATGATATGCTGACATGAAGTTTGCGTTGATGCAAATGGATCTTTGCAATTTATATAGAAAACTGGAACAAATGCCTAATGGCTCCCAACTTCAAAATGCAGAAACCCAGTCAGCTGTTTCAGTCAGCTGTAGCTGTTCCACTATTTCACCTCTCAAAAATGGGAGAATTTGGAATAAAAGATGACTCAGTTTGCATTACTATAGAACAACTTCAAGCCAAGTTGCCAGACATAAATTTATGGGAGGGAAACATTTTCAAAGTCTCCAGTTGTTCACATGGATCAAAACCAAGAGGACTTGCAGAACCCTGAAATGTAGTTCTGGTAGATGCGTGTTGCTCTAAATGGAAAATAATATGCAAAGCAGAGGGATGCTTGCCTCTGGGGAAAGCTGACAATATAATAACTTTGTTGGGTAATCAAGATGGTGTGCAGCCAGTTGGTAGCAAACTGTACAGCAGATGTATAATTCCCCCATGAATAACTATTTGCAGCATATTCACCAAAAGTGAACTATTTGTATAAAAAACCATTGCTTTTCATAATCAAAACCTGGCATTTTAAAAGTGCAGAAGTCTCAGAAATGATTGCATCTCAAATTAACAGAGGATCCAGGATGTGACCTCCAAAGTTGGAGAAATAAATAGTAAGCAATACGCTAAACAGAATTGGGAACAGTAGCAAGAGATTTAAAGCCACGAAGTCATGCTCCTCTCTTAACGCTGAAGTTTAGACTCTAAAGATTCATTAAATCAATATAATTTAGAATAGGCCAAATATCCTCCCTAAAATAAATTCAAGCTTTGTAAACACAGGCTTTGCTGATAATCTGGGAAGAGACAACCCTCCAAATTATGGCACCGAGTTGTATACAGCACCAGAAGAGGCCTCTAGGTTAAAAACACCCGCCCCCAAACAGATGGGAAAAGTAAAGCCAGTCCCAACTCAGTTTGGTTCAGCCCGGCACCTTCTGCATTGTCCTGGGAGATACCTGCAAGTGCCCACCCAGGGTCCCAGCTGAGGGGGTTGGACACCAAAGCAGAAGAAGCCTCAGGCCTCTAGCGCAATGGAATGAAGAGGGTCGTCTCCTCTCTTCCACTCCACCTGCATACGCAGTACCCCTCTACCAGCTAAGTTATCAGTAAAGCAGTGACAATAAAACAATAAAAAATGCTGCCAATGGAAAAAAGAACACAACCCTCTTCTGTAAAACCTGCTTGATTAGTTACTATATCATTGCTCACACCAGGGTGAGTGGAGTAAGCTCTTTTCAATCCTGTAGGACAATTGCACTGAAGCCATAAGAGTTTTACAGACTTTTACAAATCAGTGGAAGTGTTTACTCCAGAACTAATGACTTTGCAGACTGAAAGGAACTCTGTCAAAACTTGGGTCTGTAGGATGGCCATGGATTACAGAAAATCAGCAGAATTGTGCAAAGCGTAACTGAAGGTTGACCTGCAACACCTGCTCCTGATCAGCTCAGATCTATTTACACTTCAGTTTCCAAAGTTTATTTTCTTTCCCAGGAACGAGATTCCTTCAAAAGCACCTGCTAGCATCCTGGCAAGCATTCTCTAATTTTGTGGGCAAATACCTCTTTTCTAGGTTTGCATCCCTCCTCTTTTGACAAGCGGCCAAACTGAGAAAGCAAAGCTCGTCTCCAGGGCTTTTTGAAGGAATGATAGAAAACTTCATTTAATCTGCGGTTTTACACTTCTTACAAATCTACAATGCTACCACTATGCTTACAGACAAAGGAATAAATTCAGCAAACAGCTGGACAAAGCCAGTTCCCCAAAGAGTCATCTTTGGGGCCTGGGTGAGAGGAACACTCTGGAGGGGATGCAAGAAAAGAAAAGTAGGTCTCCAAAGCAGAAACACAGGACACCAGCACAATCCAACTTATCCAACACCTCTCTAACAAAGATACATAAACCAAGGATTTTTTGTAATAAACACTCCATGTTACAAGAGCCCTGGAGTGACAGTCAGCAGTCCCCTCTCCTCTTACAAGCATACACAATATTCATACAGCGATGCACTGAGCAAGCACATAATGCTTATTCAGAACCACAAGGATTAAAACGTTGTTTATGGGAAATCTGGGAGTTAAGCTGGGAAAGAGACACAATCACTGTCTGCTTTCTCCTACTAGAAAATGTAACTGGCTCAAGCCCAGGAGCACTAAGTTACGTGGATTCCTGACCACCAGTGTGAAGCAGTCCCAGACTCTGTCAAAACAGATGGTACTTACAACTGCAAAAGCAGTGCATTAGCCATCCTCTAAAACCCAGCCCTGCTGTCTGAGGTCCCACTTGCTGTGTCTGTGACTTGTGATGTATGAATTGCAGATTGCTATTTATGCACAATAGCATATGGCACTCTGACATTTGAGGAGTATCAGATGTACATACATGCAAGTAAATCAAGAATTCAGCACTCTGTATTTATGGCAACTTCAATAACTTCCCAGTCTGCTGAAAGTCATGATAAATAATTGCCTCATTTTGCATAAAATACTATCTGACTGCAGTTATTCCTTCTCAATTCATTGTGATCTCAATTTACTGAACTAAGATAAACAGAACTATTCATTGATTGGTTCTATGTTGTTTTGATTTCATTAAATCAAAATCAATATGCAGAAAAAGAAAATGCGATGTTTATGTCTACATAAGTGCTGAAAAATGTATTATTCAAAGCAAAAACTCTGGCATTATCGAAATCCTTCAGCCTCTTATTTTTCACATTAACCTAACCTAACTGTATCAAACACCTTTGCTGATTTCCAGCTTTGTATAGAACTTCACATTTATCCTCAGATTTAGTATCACCAGCTTAGGGAGTAGACTTAAATATAGAGCAGCAGCAACAGCATTTGGAATCAAGAAATATTTGGCATCTTGGGAAAAGAGAAAGGCCCTTTTCTTTACAAAGCCCAAGAAAAAAGTCAGCCTGGCAGGGCAAAGCTCATCAATGTATATAAATATCTGAAGGAAGAGTGCAAAGAGGACGGACGCAGGATCCTTTCTGTGTTGCCCACTGACAGGCCCAGAGGCAAAGGGCACAAGCTGGAAACACAGGAGGTTCCCTCTGAACATCAGGAAACACTTTTTCACTGTGAGGGTGATCGAGCACTGGCACAGGTTCCACAGATAAGTTGCGGAGTCTCCCTCCTTGGAGATATTCAGAAGCCATCTGGAGATTGTCCTGGACAACTGGCTTCAGGTAGCCCTGCCTGAGCAGGAGAGTTGGACCAGACAACCGTCAGAGGTCCCTGCCAACCTCAGCCATGCTGTGATTCTATGAAATAACTCTAAAACACCTCCTACAAAGAGCATAGGAAGTTTAAGTCCTGCTTTAAAACAGGTACTGTGTGAACATCTGCGCTATGGTTCCAAGCATCTTTGAATCTGATCACCCATTATGGGGGACTTGCAGAGTTTGTTTTTTTCATTACACCAACTCAAGCTCCATCTGAACTGTTGCCTGATCCTCCTGTTCAAAAAATACCTTTTGTGACTGAGACAATAAACGATCACCTTGATCAGTACATGTTACAGCTCAAGCAGGCAAATATTGTCAGCTGGTAACAACAGAGCCATTACTGAGAACTGGCTTAAGGGACACTTGTTCCATGGTGTTTGCCCCCAGTCCAGAGAATTCCTTTTAGCTCAGCCCTGGCTCTTGGTACCTGTAGAAAGGATGGGCACCTTTTGCCAGAATTCACTGGAAAAACTAGTCTACCTCAACAGCTGAACATAAGGTTAGTCGTCTATGGGCAAAAAAACCCTCTTGAACTATGACATTACATAGGCATTTTCTCCTGTAACTTCCTCATCAACAAACTGGTGAAGTTCGGACAGTTAAGTGGAGAGTGAGGTGGACTTGAAGCTGACTGAGCTGCTGGGCTCAAAGGGTTATCATCAATGACACAAAGTCTCATTTGACACCAGTCACTACTGGTGTATTGGGGACAATACCATTTAACCTCTTCGTTAATGACCTGGATAATGGGACAGAATGCACCCTGAGCAAGTCTGCAGGTGACACAAAACTGGAAGCAGTGGCTGATGCACCAGAGGGTCGTGCTGCCATCCAGAGCGACCTCAACAGGCTGGAGAAATGCCTCGAAGTTCAACAAAGCAAAATGAAAAGTCCCACGCTTGGAGAGAAATAACCCTCTGTAGTACCAGCATAGTCTGGGGGCCAATGGGCTAGAAAGCAGCTTGGCAGAAAAGCTCCTGGTGGACACCAAGTTGAACAGGAGCCAGCAATGTGCCCTCACGGGAAAGAAGGCCAATAGCATCATAGCCTTCATTAGATGTGTTGCCAGCAGATTCAAGGAAGTGATGCTTCCCCTCTGCTCAGCACCGGTGAGGTCGCACCTGGAGGACTGTTCTCAGTTCTGGGCTCCTCAGTACAAGAGAGACATGGACATACTGGAGAGAGTCCAGTGAAGGGCCACAGAGATGTTCAAGTAATTGGAGCATCTGACATATGAGGAGAGGCAGAGAGAGCTGGGATTGGTTGCCCTGGAGAGGGCTCAGGGGGATCTTATCAATGTGTAAAAAAACCTGAAGGGAGGGATGCAAAGAAAATGGAGCCAGGCTCTTCTTAGTGATACCCTGTGAATGGACAAGAGACAGTAGGNATAGCATCATAGGCTTCATTAGATGTGTTGCCAGCAGATTGAAGGAAGTGATGCTTCCCCTCTGCTCAGCACCGGTGAGGTCGCACCTGGAGGACTGTTCTCAGTTCTGGGCTCCTCAGTACAAGAGAGACATGGACATACTGGAGAGAGTCCAGTGAAGGGCCACAGAGATGTTCAAGTAATTGGAGCATCTGACATATGAGGAGAGGCAGAGAGAGCTGGGATTGGTTGCCCTGGAGAGGGCTCAGGGGGATCTTATCAATGTGTAAAAAAACCTGAAGGGAGGGATGCAAAGAAAATGGAGCCAGGCTCTTCTTAGTGATACCCTGTGAATGGACAAGAGACAGTAGGTACCAACTAAAATACAGGAAATTCCCATTTAAACAAAGTTTTTCGTTACGAGAGCAGTCAAGCATGGGATCAGGTTGCCCAGGGAGGTGTGAAGTATCCATCCTTGGAGATACTCAAGCCCGGGCTGGACAGTATCCTGCACAATGTGCTGTATTCTAACCTGCTTTGAGCAAGGGGCTGGACTAGACAATCTCCAGAGGTCCCTTCTAACCTCAATTATTCTGTGATTACCAATTCAGTTGAACTCATCAAGCCTCTTCTCTCCGAGGCCTCGCATAGAACAAACTACGCCTAAATAAAGCAAATCAAACCCTCATGAAAATGTCATAATAAATGTGCTAATTCACAAGTGCTGAGTGAAGACATTAAGCAATCTTGACACGTGTAGCTGAAGATCAAAAATTATATGCTAATATGTACCTTACCTCCAGCGCACGTAGATAAAAGACAGAGGTGATGGAAAGGTTACTGTACTTGAGAAGGTATGTAAGGAGTAGTAGCAACGTCTGGGACTAAGAAAACATTGCAGTTCAGGATTAAAAATTACCATACAGTACATAATTAGGTTAAGGCATAGGCTGCTGAGAGGGTGAGCTGTGATTGACATCTAGAGCTTTCTAGAAAGCAGTGAGATGAAAAAAAAAAAAAACCCAGAACACAACAATAGAGGAATTAATCTTGAAGAAAATTGTGCTTTAAGCTGCTGTTTAGACAAGACGACCCAAGACTTTCCCACTCTTTATTATCATCCAGCTTTGATTTATCAGGCATCCTTGCCTTTCTAAAACAGAGAAATAAAACCCTTGCTGAAATAATTTGTCAGAGTACATGAAAAATGAAGGACAGAATAACAGTGAGTAATCGATGCTTATTTTCATGAGCAAAGCTGTGCCACTGTTCCATCAGGTTGGCACAGATAAACACTTTGTGTTGAGAAGCAATGCCCTTGTAGAAATTTTTAAAGGTTGTTTCAGTACATACTTTTATGGATTTCATACTCCTGATTCATAATATGCAGACCATTCTCCATTTTGGGAGAACAGAGGATGAAGTTCGTTGCAATGTACGTGATCCACAGAAGCGTATTAAACCCTGCTCATGTGAGCTAATAAGACTGCTGCGCTTCAGTGATAATTCCTCTAGATGTTCTCTTTTTTTCCTATAATACGGTGAATATACTGAAGATCCTTGTAACGTATAACTTGAGTTTGCAAGACAGCTTTCGCCAGCCTCAGTTCTGGGACTCTTGAGAAGCATTCTCTACTGCTAGTCTTCCTCCTCGATGCAGAAAAAGCAGCCTGCGTTCTCCTTCTCTGCAGAGTTGAGGCTACAGAGTTCTTGGTGAGATGCACTATGTTAAGCTTGTGGACAAGGACTACCTGAACTGCTAAACTGGCACTAAAGTCCTAGTGAATTCACACTCAGATTACCTTCAGTTCAACTGCCACTTTTCCTTATAAGACCACCTTCAGAAGATAGATAGAAATATTGACACAAAGCACAGGTGAAAATTATGCTCCGTTAAGCTGCAGAGAGAGCAAAGCAGTGTCCAACAGGTTCACTACTATTAGATTTAAGCAGCAAAGTGACGGCAAGCTTGCATTTACAGGATGTGTGATGTAAATGAACGTACACGTAATGAGCCTCGGGTTCTAGAAAAGGCTTTTAACACTGTGCTACAGTTCCACTAGGCACTGAAGTTTCAGGTGCACAAATTAAAGTAATGACTTCTCCTTCTTAATTGCACAAGACTTCAAGCAAAAGACTAACACAAAAAAAGAAATTTATAAAAATATATTTCTAGCGTCTTTCAGTATAATTTGGAAACTTGGAGCACAGCCAACAAAGAGAGATCAAAAGTCACATTTTCAAACTTCTAATGAGGAGGTAAACAGAATTTATGTTAGGAAATGTTCGAGAGACCTGCAGTGACATCACGTTTTCCAGCTCACTGGATTTACAGGCGAAGAGGCTGATGCTGCAGTATCTTGATGCCGAGTACTTCCTGGGATGTGCAGAGTACCAGTGGCTACTGTAAGTTCAGAGCGGCCAGCATCTCACAGCATCACAGCTCCCCTCACCTCAGGCTAAATCTGAAACACTGCTGGGTTCGTTCACTCTCTCTGTTCTATTTGTGGCAAAGAGACTTTTGTAACATCAGTAATTGCCTGGAAAGTATTCCCCTCATTTGATTATATCGAGCTACACTGGATTTGTGACTATTTATAGCATGTATCATGTATAGTAACATGACGCTGCGAAAGTGTCGGTATGAGAAATGCTGAATTAAGAAGTGAGATGAGATTGCAAACATTGGGCCACTAAGCTACTATAATGCAGTTACAGTGACATTTACCTGTTCCTTCATTTTCATTCCATTTACAGAACACGTGAGCCATGTGCAAGGCAGTGATAATACTGGTATTGCTCACAATTCCAGAAAATGTTTCTGTAGCCCTGAGGATGATTCAAGACCTAGTACAAAATGCTGAAGCTTTCACTATTTAATATCTTACCCAGTTCAGAAGACAGTGAAATCTGTTGCCAGTTCCTGATCACCTTTTAGCCTGTGGCAGTAAGTGTCTGCATCACAAGGCATCCCTCTCGTTCAGTTTCGATTGACTGTTTTGACATGGGACATGGAAGGAAACAAAGGTGACAAGAGCATTGCTCCTTCTGAAGCAGGACATTTTCAATGACAGGAGTGCAAGCAGCAGCTTGTTTCTTACAGAGATCTCTCTAGTACTAGAGCAGTGAAGTCCTTTCATTTGAATCTCAGAGGAGCTAAATTCTTCCTAGGAGCATCTACATACCACAAGAAATGGGTCTTTTGTTCATTATCTGCTGAAATGGGATGTCTGTACATCAACCGGAGATGGAAAACAAGCTACCAATGATGTGTCTCTCTACCAAGCTTCTTCACATGTGGCTTTTGCAGTATGTAAATTCTGCTACTACAGCATCAGGCTGTGATTTAACTGCATGAAACCCTAGCACAAAAGTAGCTGATACCTTACAGAAAGGTGTCTGTTTCCAGGGTCTGCATTAGCAGGGCGCAAGGTTGATGGGCAGACTGCATGGTTCACATGGAGCGTTACCCCTCATTGAACAAAACCTGGTCTTGCCCATCCTGCCGTTTTAAGGAAAACACCTTGTAAGGCTTTGAGTTTGCTGAAATGAGGTAACAAACACATACCTTGCTGAAGTGAAATTCGACTCACAAGGCTTTTATGTTGAACAGCCTCTGTTGACTTAGAAATCTC
This sequence comes from Steatornis caripensis, assembly GCA_013398225.1. Lineage (NCBI taxonomy): Eukaryota > Metazoa > Chordata > Aves > Caprimulgiformes > Steatornithidae > Steatornis > Steatornis caripensis. The sequence continues at coordinate 153,035 of VZSC01005054.1, forward strand.
CACCTCATAAACTCTGGAAGGAGAGAAGCCCATATTCCCAAGTGATCTGCTATGTTATAAAACAGCCAGAAGCCATTTGACAATCATAAAATAAGGCTTCAGAGAGGCATGCAGTGCATCCACCCACAAGGGCTGATCATTAGGCATGGACATCAGCTTTTCCTTCCTCCGAAACAAAGGTGGGATGCCTGCCTTGGGACTGAGCCATGGTTGCAGCACACCCCAGCCAATCAGTCACTTCTCTTCATTATTTTTTATATCTACAGCATTCACCAGTGATTCTACTGAGTCTTCTTTACTGAGTATAATGAGCTTCATGCAAGTGCAGCCGCATCTGGGGAACAATTCAAGCAGAATAAGTTATTTTAGCTGACACTACAGCTGGCAGAGCCCTCTCCTTCAGCAAATTGCTTAAGCCCTTGTAAAACAACAAAGCCTCATCTGCCCGCACTATACTGCAGCAAGCTCGCCAGCCTTTCTGTGAATAGCTATTTAATCCTTGAAGGGAATTTAGATTTTTGCTTACAGAAAAACTCCAAAATGTCAAGAACACGAAGCAATCTCATCACACTTGAACTGCATTTAGCAGCCTTGCTGTACACAAAGGTATGGATGGAGGGTGTGCTTCTACGCCCTGCCCTTGCAGCATGAGATTACTGCTGATATCAAAATGAGACCTAGGAACACATGATGATGGCAGGGCCCACCCTTTGCAAATGGTCTGGGTAACACCACCTTTTAAGATAGGAATGCGAGTGAACCATTTGTGGCGTGCGTGTGTAAAAAAATGCATAAAACCAGAAGGCTTTTTCCCAAAACCGGTCATGTTAAAAGGGAAGAAAATCATCACCCTCCAACCAACCACCTTAAAGAGCAGAAAATCATCAGCCAAATAAAGCAGCCTCCCAGTCAGAGGCCACGAGCTGCCCGCTTTCAGGCAGGCTGCTGCAGGCAGAGCCCCACACCTCATGGTGGGTGGGTGGGTGGGTGTGGGGGGTTGGGGGTGTGTGTGTGTGTACCTATGAAAGAGAGACTAGACCTTTTGGGGATTAAAGCTGTTTAACTGTAGGTGTTTATTAACATTTATTCAGTGTTCACTGTTGTGATTTATTTGTGACATTACTGGTACTGATCCCAAATGTGCAGTTCATCTACTACTGATTAATTTCATGTTGCTATTAAACTGCTTTGATCCTAATTTTGGCTTAAACTACATGAACTGAATAGTACTGCACTGCAGCACATGGTTGTGATCCATCACTCACTGCTGTTTCTTTCTGTTATATTCTTAAGAACGGGAAAACTGATTTCTACCAGTCGTCAATGAGAGTTTCAAAATAAAGCTAGGGATTAAAGAGTGTTGTTTAACCAGCTGCAACAGGCCATTGCTTAGAAAAGGTGTGGACAAACTCCAAAAGCAACCTAGATCTCACTGTGGATTTGTGCAGCACCGGTAGCACTGCGCAGAGCAGCAACAGGGAGATGCTGAACACCTGCACTGAGGAATCATGTTCTGCCTTGGCAAGGACTGCAGCTGATGCAGACTCTGGTTCTCCAGCAGGGAATCACAACCTTTGTATAATCTAATTACCTCTCCACACATATATGTGTATTATTTCCATGTATAGCTATACTTGGCTATATCTATAGGCAGATTACTGTAATTACAGATGGCCGGAAACGAAACAGCAGCTCTGAATTTTCTTACTAAGTATGGAAAGTACTGGAAACGACAGAAGTGTTACGAGTGAATGAAGAGCTTACCTTTCATTTGTAAAAGCGTATGCCAGGGAAAACTTAATAATATACACCTGATATCATTAGGAAACCAAATTAAAGACAATTAGACAAATTATTTAAAACATTTTTCTAAGGAAAGCTGTCCAATCCCTTATGAGGATACTCCAATCACACAATTAAAACAGAAGGATTTTTCCCTATTAACTTTCTGTATTTTATTATTTTTTTTTTGTCTTGAAATATTTAAGATCAGGAATTGGCAGGCTAGAACAGAGGAGTTTCTTTGCAGAATTATATGTATTTTAAAAAAAAAGAACCAGAGGCACACTGGTAATGACCACTTTTAAAACTGAATTCAATTTAGCTTATTATACTAAAACTAATAAAAAATTAATTAGTTAAGCCACAGAATATTTTTCTGAAAAGAATTTGATATGCTTTTACAACAAGGGGCATTTACACAGGTTTCATCTGCTATGTTTCAAACTGAGAGACTTCGTGATAGCACTGCTCAAAAAACAGACATGAGCTGCACGACTTTAAGAGATTCCAAGCTACCAAAATATTGTAACTATAAATTTACACCACAAGGAAAACAGCTTTTAGTGAGTGTCCGGTGCATCCTTGTAACTCAGCCAGGCAATGGTCCTTCTCACTTTACTGGGAGTAACGCTACTTAGAGTTGTACTAACCTATGAGAGGCACGACTAAGCTACAGTCTTTTCCAGGCTCCTACCCGTGTTTTAACTAACCGAATTCTCCCTTATTGAACACGTCTGCCCTTTCAGCAGAGCGGCACAAGCACAGACATGATAAAACCCGAGAATGATTTTGGGTTGTATGTGGTCCTCAGGCGAGCTTCAGCACAGCCAGTGGCGCGATGCAGCCTGGGGACGCATTAATGCAGCACCAGAACTCCCACCTATGGAAAATGCGGAGCGTGGCCCGGACCTGGGGGCAGCTGCAGCTGTGGGAGACATGCTGCAGAAACGGGACAAGTTCCCAAATGATGGGAAGCATAGTGGCTTCAGAGGATACCAGATGCATTGAGCTGGCTTCAGTATGTTGGTGTAAAAGTGCTGTCACTTCAGTCGTTTCCCTTTTGCGTGCCCTCTGTTAAAATCCACAAATCTACTGCACAATATTATGTAAAGAATGTTGTACAAATAATGACGAGTGGAGCCAGAGGATGAAGCCAGACATTTATTCTTATGTTTTAACCAATATAAACTGGATTAGGAAATTCAGTTTATACTTAATTGTATATTTTAAAATAAGCCATTGTAACTATTGCACTCAGATGCTGTTGGATGTCTTGGCAACTTTGATGTAAATTAATATTCTGCTTCTTTCAAAAGGCTGTATCCAAAAGAAACACTGCATCAAATATATTGTTAAGGCTTTCCCCAGCGCGTGCTCTGACATCTAGGCAAATTTTATGAGTCAGGGTGATTGAGAATCTTAAGCAACAGACCCGACGCTGCTGCATCTGACAGATTCACCACTTGGAGAAACTAAGTCGCCTGTCTTACTTTGACAGCGGAACAGGACGTCTCAGCCACTTGGCTTCATGCTCCCCGTCAGTACACTTGCAACGGCATTCTCCAGCTTCAGCACGCAGCCAGCCATGCCACACAGCACGGCTGAGTGGTCCCCTCTGCGGCTGGCACCTACGCGTTCCTGGTAAGACGGAAGGAATGAAGGAGCCCCAGCACACTTTGAGACAATCATGCCCTTAAAACAGCTGACAGGCACCTAAGTTACATCAATCATCACTATGCCACAGCATTAACTGCCCACTGCGTTCCCCACCACAGCACTGGCAGCTTACTTCTATCACATCTAATTAGTCACCAATAATCATTTAGCAGCCTGAGAAACGGCTCTCAGAGGGCAAGCACAGCCTGGTCGCAGAAGAGGCCTCCCATTGCACATTCCCGTACCGGAGCATTAAAGGCAAGTGAGGCTCACAGAGCCACAGTAAGATTTATTTCCTCATAGGAATGTTATATGTTGGCATGACCACGTGGTTCCACCAACCTGTGTTAGATATCCCATGAAGATGATGCAGAATATGACATACCGGAAACCACAGTAAGCAAGGCATCTAATAGTTGTGCTTACCCTAACGTGCATCCTTCTCTGTCCTGAGGTGCCTCTACTACTCTTACCATTCAGATACAGCTGCCGAAATGCAATCTGTTTTTTCCCAGCAGTAGCAGTAAAAACCACACAGCCATAGCCAGATGTAACTTGTCCACCATCACAGGCAATAGTTGCAGAGGACAAAATCTGAATATGCAAAGTGTTGCAGTTTAAAGAAAAAAAAAAAGAAAAAGCAAGCAGCTTGCAGGTGCTTGGAAAAGATGCTAGTACATAATACAACACAAGCTTCTCAAACACCTCAAGTTAGAGATGCTAGTAGACTTGAAATGCGGCTCCCTGGACACATCGCTCTACTGTGCAGTTTGGAATCATCAGCATCTTGCAAGCAACTCTGAAAAACGTGCCAACCCTAAAGTTCGTTATTTGAAATTGTTTCAGTTTTCAGTTCAAGTTTTGCTTACCTGCATGACAGAACATGTCCAAGCCAAGGCATGCTATGAGGATTCTGCTAGTAACTCAATAATCACAATAAAGTCTGCTCAAGAGGAATACTGCTTAACATGGACTCTTTAAGTGTTTTGAAATCTTATGAAGAAAGATCTAATGTCACTTTAAAAAAAAACCAAACAAGAAATCAAAACAGGTAAATTAACCAGCCTCCCTTAAAACATGGAGTTGCCTACTGTCAGAGGCATGTGGCAAGGGTGAAGTCAAAGCTTTTACCACTGGTTTCTACCATCTGGCCAATACATAACACATTTCAGGTTTTTATATATTGCACGATAAGCACATACGAGATTTAAGTTTTGTGCATGAGCCTTCCACGTGCAAAATCTAAAAGATCACGTTGCACGCCACGACAGAGATTTGCCATCGCCAGTACCGTTTGTTTGTGCCTCTGGCTTCTCTCTGTCTCAGCACCCTCCAGCTCCTGTGACTGCAGAGAAACTCCCAGAGCTTGCTCCTTTGTGCCGCTGTCAGCACACGCAGCACAGCGCTGCTAGCCAGTAAACTTGGCGGAGGCTCACAAAATACACAACTTAACAATCAAGGGCCTTGTTGAGTTGGACTTTTCATTGAACACAACTCTGGCCCGTGTCTCCCGTCTCTGTTTATAAGGCTTACCAAGTATATAAACTATTGCTCTTAAATTATGAGGACCCACATTTATGAGAGCAATTATCCTTTGTTTGTTTAGAAAGGCTATTTGTCTTTCTCCTGTCTTTTAAATGCCTCCCTGCCTCCTTTGCCCAAAACAAAGCAAAATGTTTGGATTTTGATTTGAGGGTGGGCTCCATCTGAAGTCCGCCTAATGAGAGGAAATCTCTGCTATAACCATTGGGTGGGGGGAGGAGCGGGAGGAAGAGATCAAGCCTTGCTCAAGTTCAAACGAAAGCTGGGCAAGGGAATTGTATGGAGGAATAGATAAAGTTTTTGCTTTTACACCTCTATAAAATTCATTATAAAGTTGGGCTGGTTTTACTTTAAAAGAAAATTTAAAAATCACAGTACACATCAGTTAATAAGTACTTCTCTGTGCTCTAGGGCAGGGTAGGATTTGAACATTTGACTGGCCCTTCTGCAGTCTGCACAGATGAGATGGAAAGTAAAATCTCACTGCTGGGGGTTTGAAAACACCATGCTATCCCTAGAGAACTTCCAACAGAATAAAATACATCTTTGTAACACCGCTCTATTCAGAGTGAATACTGCCAACATAAAACACATCTGCAGGTCTGCAAACGAGGGCACTTTGCTTTCTGGCTGTGCTTCCCAGCGAGCTGTCAAGTACCGAGCATAGATGGATTTCCTTTAACTGTTTCAGAAAAATAATCCTACGTATCAGCTCTGTCATTCCTGTAACTCCAACGAGACTTTAAGACCTGAACAGCCCTGTGGCCTGCAGCCAACTGGCTATTTACCCCGAGGATGCTGTTCTTCATTCCTCTCCAGAATTTGCATCACGTGCCCTCTGCTAAACAGGCAACACCCAGCCTGAGCTTTTGAAATAATCTACTTCATGAGAAAGAAAGCTTAGTTGCCCGGAAAGCCACAGCAGCAGCAGGGAAAGGAAACAGAAAGGTGATGTAGCTCCCCCTTTCCTCAGCCGCACACCTCCTCACTGTCACTAATGACTGAAACTGAGATGTCCTGTGTAGGGGAAACCCTCCACATACTTTCAAGCGTGAAACTCCATAGAGGTCCTCCTGAGAGAGGAGGATGGGACAGATCTAGAGTAGCTGAGCTTCATCTTGGGAAAAAAAGAAAAAGAGATATTTTTAAAACAAGTGCTGCAGAACTGTGTCAACAGAAGGGAACACCGGGCTGGCGGGTGCAAGGAAAGCCGCTCGGTGGGCAGTCATTGCACAACCACCAGCTGCTGGAGCACAGAACAGAAACAGCATGGAAAAAGCCTTGCAGAAAAGTGGCGGTTGTTTTCTTCAACAAAGCCTGATGAGAAGATACTTCAGAAGTGAAATGCATTTTCTGAATTAGGGGCTTCTTAATGTGTGACAGGGAAAACTCATGACTTCGAGTAAAGTTCAGTGGTTATTTTGCTCTCCATGTAGCAGTCATCCATCACCTAGGTGACTTCACTGAAATTCAGTGTTTCAGTGCAGAAATAGGAAAGCACCAATCACTTGCAGGCTGAAAGAACATTTTGCTGTGTATAAGCCAAAGCCACTGACACTCCCTAACACAGTTTCCATGTCCAAATATGATTAGCAGAGATCTTGTAATGGGACTTCATGACATTTGTCAAGTTATAACAAAGGAGCTTATCTTTCATGATGAAGGATGCATTACACTCTCAACAAGGCACTTCTGAAATAAAATCACAAGTTCCCCTTCTCATAGAACCAGCTTTCAAGGTTAAATGAATACAGCAACCTTTTGGTACAAATATGAAGTATTAATCATTACAAGCATAAAGATGAGATCATACAAGAGCTAAATGCCATTCTATTTTCCAGAAGCAGTCTTTTTACTCCTCAATCCCCCTTTTTTCTTATTTTTCATTTTTTTTTAAACTATCAACAACTGTTTTTATGGAGTAACGTTACGCCGTGTCCTAAATATGGATTTTATAGAAAGCTTTTGCTGTAAAAGAGTTGTCTGGTTTGATTAATAGCCATCTTGAACAGGAAATACTTGCATAATGTGAATACATCTTGGACACAGATCTGGCTCATAGTAGGGCTTTTGTGCTGCAGAGACTAACCTGGAACTGTTCCCACTGATACTGCTTTAAACAATCCTGCTGGATTGCAGAGTGCAGATACCAGCATCTCCTTCTGCAGGTTTTAAGCTATCCAGCTGGAGAGGGGCATGTACCCAAGTTCCACCAGCTACAGACAAAGAAGAGAAACTGCCTACTCACCAAGCTGTATAAACTCGCCTTTCACACAGGAAGTCTCTCACCCCTATCGCATAGCTCAGCATTGAATGCTTGGAGACCTCTGAACACAGAGGGCCAAAAAATGGAAAATCTAGGGTCGCTTGTAAGCTGGCAAACAAAACCTCTGCAGGAAGCAGCCTCAACCGAAAAAAAAAGTACTAAAAGGACAGCGAAAGATCTGGCGGATATAGTTCACTGGAGTTTCCAAAAGATGCTCGATTAACACCGACCTGGGAGGTCCTGAAAGAAACTGAGCAGCCAAAAAGAGAAGTGAGAAGATCTCAAAGATGAACTCTACTTATTTATGAGAACAGGAAACAAAGTAAGAGTTACCAGTTTCTTCTTGCCATTAAAGGAAGGATCCAGGCAGTTCAATATACTCATAAGTAATTTAGAAATTGTTGTTAATAGGACAACGATGAGTATAGTTCTTGCTACATTAAACTGTTGAAGGAGATAAAGATGAGAGCTTACTCTGAAGAACTGCAGAAAAGTCTTACTCACATTCTGACATTACATTGTCAAATAATTAAATGTAGATAGGAATGAAACTCATTTGGGTAAACTTTCAGGCATGCACACATAAATATACAATTTTCCACACAAAGTGAAGGAGTTTCAGCTGGCCATTACTATTGGTGAGTAAGATCTTGGGATTGCAACAGACAGTTACAGACCATAGTTCCAAGTAAATATCACCTCAAACAAACAAAAATGAACAAAAAGAAAAAGCAAAACTCTCACAAAGGAATAAAGAACATGAAAAAGCAATTGTCATCACTGAGCAAAAATGCAACTCAAGTACTGTGTGCAGTCCTGGTCCTGCCCGCTCAAAACACTTCTGTATAAGCAGAAGCAGTCCAGAGTAGGATGCTAAAGGCAAGTGAAAATGAGGAACGGCTTCTGCATGAAAAAGAACTAAACACTCTTCAGCTGGACAAAGAGACAATTGAAAAAGAATACGATGAAGATCTGTGCAGTCACAAGTGGTGCTAAGAAGTTTATATGCCAGTTATTCTCTTGCACTAGAGAACAGAGGAGAGGAATCAAACCAACCATTGACAGACTCAAAACAAACGGATGTGGGATGGTAATGATGTCTAGCTGGAGGACGCCAGCATTTGCAGGACAAGACCTATCACCTCACCTCCTACCCTGTTCATAATGTTCATACTTCTTGCTCAGCTCCACCACCATTTTAAATCTCACTCCTTCCTCTCCCACATGGTTTTATAAATCCTGTAAGAATGCCATATAAGCACTTCCAATAAATATAGGACTGAAAACACATTATACTGCAAAGTGTTAAGATCGGCTGTCTCTTCTACATAGAGTATTGCAAACATGATTAAAACTGATGAGTGTTCTCAAGCCCTAAGGCTGACTGGGAGGTGCAATTAAATGCCTCTTTTTATAAGAACAGCTGGAGCCAAATGGTGGTGAAAAACTGGCGAGGGCCATAAGTCAAGAAAGTAAGCTGTGAACCAGGTCAAGAAAAGGTTAAGTTGTAAACAGGCAATCTGGCATTTAGAACTAAAAAAATTAATGTGTAGTCAATTGCTTAAGCGGGTAAATATTAGGCTTTGTAATAAACATGTCTGGAGGTAAGGGAAAGAAGAACTACAGCAGGAGATGGACATTTTCTAACAACAGCACAAAGGTAAGGTAGACCTAGGCAGCACACACGGGAACTAGTGATTTAACTAGGAAGCCTGGTGTGTGTAGTGCATAAGCAAGCTCCTCCGCCTGCTAGTGCTATAACTGCGTTAGGGCCTTCCTGAAGTTCAGAAAGGGGAGAGTAATTCTTAGACTAATCTTTGGAAACAACCTTCCCAGTACTTATATACTTGGCCAATGGCTCAAGCTAGCATCACTCTGAATGAATTTTGAGTTCTGCAAAGTTGACAGAGTTTCCTCATCAGATTTTTTTTTAGAATTTTAGCTAAAGACCATATGTAAAAATCATACAGGAGAGTTGTGATCCATGTCTGACCACCTGCAGTGTTATATAAAATCTTTGGTGGAAACAAGGGAAATTTTACTTCCTCAGAAGGTCCTCCAAGACAAAAACATGCAGAAAATGGTTGGTGTTTTGACACTACTTTTATTAAAATCTAGTCAAGGAAGAAAGGAGAATATTTTCCCAGCTATCAAAACCTCAAGATGAGTAAACAGAACTGTAGTAGGTATATGGCAAGGAAAGACAAGGTTTAATACTATCAGGATATATAAGCTATTGCTTGTTATTGTCAGAGAAAAAAAAAAACCCGTAATACAGAAGAAACAGCTCCCCTCTTCAGGGCACGACAGGCAACAGAAGCTGAGGAACAGGCTCACACAAGCGGCTCACATACAGAAGCCTCAACCTGGGAATGCCTGATGTGGAAATAAATTTCCAGTGAATAAAGAAGCAAAAGCTGCTGCTGCCAACTGAGGAAAGGGAAAAGGGCATTGGCGTGGGAAGGAAGAATGATCCTCAAGTTACCGCATCTGCTCCAAGACTGTAGACAGAGTTATCAGGCAGGCTAAGCCACAATTGCGGTGTTTCTGCACAATTTACAGAATAACATTCTCCCGGAATATATTTTTCCCCCTCCAGCATCTCTCCACTTACGCACATGCCTGAGCTTCTGCAGTAAAGACACCTCCCCCTGGGCCCAGAATACTACAGAAAGGCTCCCAGGCAGTACTGTGGCTCGTAGTTATCTGTATTCCACACATCAAATACTGCCCAGCCAAAGCGTGATTAATCTTCCTTGAGCGTACTTATGCTACAATGTCCTTTTAGTCGTGTGTAGTTACAACATCAAGCAGCCCTAAGCAGTGCCCAAGCGCAGCAGCAAGCAGCTTTTGCCGCTTTACAGCTGAGAGCGCTGCTTTGGAGTGGAGATGGATTGCTGCTAAAGTAGCGTTAAGAGGCAGAGGGCATGCCCAGAGCCAGGGGAGCGCACATCTGTCCAGTGGTTTAATCCCAGGAAGGGAGAAGTCAACTTGACGTGAAGCTGCTTCAGTGAGCTGTTCATGCTGACCTTCGAAACTGCCCTAATTTCACCCGTACAGAGAGGTCACTTTTGCAATAACGAGCAACTATCAAAACCATTATTTGAACAGTAGTGCTGAGAACACAGCGGGTCTGTAATTGATAAGACAAGGAAACTCCACCAAGGTGTTTTTAAAGGGTTTGGTTAGAGGAAGAAGGTAAGAAAGCAACTTAATGAAAAAGCAGCAAACCAAAACATAATGCGCAGAGCTCACTGGAGTTCAGTTTTCATCTATTTTATGCTTTTTTTTCAACCCTATTGCTGTTTCTGAAATGGTCTGCTGTACTCCAGGAACAACAACGAGCCAAATAAATAAATAAACAAACAAATAAACAAATGAGCTAAGAGCCAAGTTCCCTTTAGGCTATTTGCAAAGGAACAGGTATCATCTGACAACTTAATTACAGCTCTTTAAGTATACCAAACACCTGTAGGGAACAGTAAAAGCACTAAAAAAAAGGGAAGTGAACTAAGCAGGAACAAATACATGACTTAGCATCAGAAAAGGAACTACGAATATGTTTGGATGCTCAGTCTGAACCACTAGAAATACAGCACGTGTGGTAAGGAGGCACATTGCCATAGCATGGGAAAACCTACTCCCTTCAATGATTTATATGATACATTATCAGTGAGGCAAATCACCACGGTCGGGCTGACAGCCGCAGTGTTAGCAATGCACAGAAACCGATGCAAACTGAGAGAAAACCTGAACTGCTGTCAGGAAAGGTATATTGAGCATCAAAATGTTATTCATTGACTTTTCTGCAGAAAAAAGTTAGATTTCTTGAATCTTCATCTTTTCTTATGCAAACCTGCAGAAGAAAAGCCTTACCACCATGTTTTTAGGAGCTGTGGTGGCCAGCTACTGAAGGCATTCATCTGTCTAGTAGAGCAGGCAGAACCTGGCCAGCCCCATCCTGGAGGTTAACCCTGCCCAATTGATAAGGTAGCTATAACCCATGCAGTCGCACATGTGCTAGCTGAGATTGCTGCGAATGCAGCAAAAGTATAAGCACAAGGGCATATAGCATACCTCAGAGACGAAGAACTCAAGATCACCTGCCATTACTTAATTACAGGAAAAAAAAAATCAATACTGATAAGTTCCTTCACACCTCTGAGCCATCACTTGCGTTGAGCCTCACCCCTGCAGTTTCAGGCAATGGTCATTTTTATTCTGCACAGTTATTTAAAAATAGTTTCCTATTTATTGAGTTGGGTGGATGTCAAGAGGACGGGGTCAGACTCTTCTCAGTGGTGCCAAGGGACAGGACAAGGGGCAGTAGGCACAAACTGGAACACAGGCAGTTCCACCTGAACATGAGGAGGAACTTCTTTACTGTGAGGGTGCCAGAGCACTGGCACAGGCTGCCCAGGGAGGTTGTGGAGTCTCCTTCTCTGGAGATATTCAAAACCCACCCGGATGCATTCCTGTGCAACCTGCTCTAGGCTAACCTGCTTTAGCAGGGGGGTTGGACTAGATGATCTCTAGAGGTCCCTTCCAACCCCTACCATTCTGTGATTCTGTGAGTTTATCTCATCCTGTTTCATTTGACTATCTTCATCTTCTGAGCTTCATGCTACTTCTAGCATTTCTTTCTGAAAGACTGCTGTTATATTGTTTAGTGTCCACTTGACCATCCAGCTTAAATGTTTATGCAAGAGACTACTCTAATGGTATGCTTACTAATAAAACTCTGCTCAGTACCGTAATTTGATTTCCATCCCCTCTTGTCCATAACCAGTACACATTCTGGAAGATATCACCTTAAGAAATTCTTGCCTATTGCCATAATCTTCTGCAGTGTTTTTCACAGCATTCCTCATTTTTCATAGCAGCACCCAAGACCTCTGCTTCAGAATATGTACGTGCATATGCTTATCATACCTTTAGTTCCCTATTGTGAATGGAGTGTGGAATAGAGCACAGCACCACCTAATCTCTTAAAAGAGTAACAGATACTAAATACCGTTGCTACTGCATTAGTCTCATCACTGATGCATCTCTGACTCTTTCCAAGGGCGCCTCTTCCATCAGGAGCGTGCCTTTTCCTAGGATCCTACTATTTGACTTTCTAGCCCAAGACTTAGGTTACACACCGCAGGACCTCAGCAGACCCAAATGGCCTTGGAGTATAGTTAGCAGCCAGTGACCTCCTCCAATCCGCCCCCCCGCCCCCCTCTTCCACCCAAATTCACATCTTCAAATAGCACAAGCCACCCAGAACAAGGGATAAAAAGTCATATGTGTGTTCCCTAAAGCCCACAGCCCTTTTGCAGTTGCTCTCCACCCCAGCTGACCTTCTAAGCATGAAAAAGCAGCCCTGTCTCACCCAGGGACTCTGTCTTCTCGTTTGTGAAGCAGGTAGGTCATCAAGTTTCTCTCATGTGCTGCCTCAGTAGTTTCTCCTAGCTCATGCAAAATCCTGTCCCCTTTTCAGCATTTGTAATTTTAATTCTTCTCTGAACCCAGGTCTAGTTCATAGAGACTAACCAATTAGCAGCATAAGGGAAACTTCTTACTCTCGGTCTTAGAAATCCCTCAGGTAACAAAGCTCCAAAGGAGATCTGTATCGCTGTTTTATTTTCCCACTTCTTTACACTCTAAGAGGCTTTTTATAGCCTCCATCACCTTTGCACATTCAGGAAGGAAACTGTACAGAACTGACTGGAGAAACAAAATTACTAAAGAAAAAAGCAGACGCTATCCCGGCTTACGCAGTAAACGTTAACAGCTCTACGAACCCTGGAACAGGTTGAGTTAAATTATTAAGCAGTTTTAAAAGAAAAGCAAAAAAGCCCCCCTAAACCACCCTCAGCCTTGTCAGAAACAAAGAGAATGAAAACAAAGCCAAAAGGTGTGTGGTCTGAAGTCTGGATTCAAAGTCAAATAGCTGTATCTAACCAAAACACTCCACACAACGCCATGCAATCTCTTGGAGTTTGAGTCTCCCGTGTGGCTCTTAGCAGGGCGAGATGCTGTCGCACAGCAGTTTTAGTCAGCACACTTTTTATTAAAATACGTCTTTAAAGAGACATGCTTAGAGTTTTAGTTTTCAGCATCAAAAGTTTCACTGTGCCTACTGAAGTTAAGCATTCCTTGCACGCAAGCCTCTTCTGCGTAGCTAGAGGGAAAGCGCAATACGTCAAACAAAGTGCGTTTGATCTTGTCTACAGAAAAAGGAAAAAAAAAGCTTTTATTTGACAAGCCGTATTATATTAAAAACTGTGAATATAAAAGAATCAAGAGCTTAAGGCTGAGGAGAACAAAGGATTTGAAATTGAATTTGTTCCTTTTTCTAAGTACAAAAATTAGGGACTTAGAAGGAGAAGCTCACAAACTTATCAACAGCTTAAAATTTTGACATTATTGTGTTGGTTTATGTGATTTATTTTCAAAGAATTCCGAGTCAATCTTTACGTGATAGGCTGGAATAACTTAGAAATATTTAATAAGTGGTTTTTTATTTTATATATTTGCATGAGACCCACTCAATGCCAATGTAAAACATGTTTCAATCTGGATCTCAATATCTATACTTGCAACATTTTCCAAATATCTGAAGTTTACATTCATACTGTAGAGTGTTCTGAAAGCATTGCTTGTATTAAAGAGTGGCAAAACTACTCCATTTTCACTCTGATTTGATGTGGCTACAAAGTTTTCCTGAACACAGGCCTTCACTCCAATATAGAAAATGTTGATCTTCATAAAAATGTAATGAGGAAAGGAGAGGACTTTAACACACAACCGCCTTAACCCAGCCAGACCAGTATTTCACTTTTTATGTATTTTACTTAACCAAAATGTAAGTGACTCTAGGGAAAGCAACGTTAATAAACATGATCATATAAACTTTATGGTGAAAATTCAATTTCACCTTTAATAGTTTCTCTCAAACAGTAAACTTTATTATAAGACCAATAACTCTTAATCAGATCCTAGCACCAAAATCAGGTGTTTCATTTTCAATTTTTAATCAGTTTGTCCAATTGCTTCTTGGGATATTTCATGCCCTAAATAAGATAAAAAATGCCAATGAAAGTGTCAGATTCTGCTGGAAACTGGACTGATGCCTTCACTCTCCTCAATTCCAGGAAAATTTTTTCTTGACCAAGAAAAGCATTCCTCTTTGATTACTGCAAGATTCCGTATCTAAGAAGCAGAGATACTAGCGTAAGAGGTGAAAGACTAGAACTTGTCCAGAAAGCCATTCTGAAACTTGGGTTGGAAGCAATTTCAGAGTCACACTACACCAAGATGATAATTTGGCCCGAATTCTGTCTAATGACAACAAGAAAATACTTGTGATACAAGCTGATCTCTATAGCTGTTTGTCCAGTTTAAGCCTCCATAATGCTCTACACTGTACTCCTACACACTATCATCCTCTGCACTTATTCCTAATCTTTCCAGTTGCAGTTTCCAAAAGTGCTCTAGGGCATTTTCACTCTGCCCTCATCGCAGCATTTGCAGCACACAAATGTGCACAGCCTGGATTTTCCCATAAGTCTGCTTTCTGTTTTAAGACACCATTGTTCTTTACATGCAAACATATAATTTGCCAGACACTAATTTCTTCCTCAAGCCATGATGTCTTTAGCATATTTAAAGGCAACTCCACAAATTTTATATGCTAGGTTAGTGCATCATTAACTTTTTCAGGGATGCTATTTACATCTCTTTCCCAAGAACACATGGAAGAGCTCTTGCCCATTTGGAAATTCTGTGTGGAGCCAAGCTTTCCATCCTTAGTGCAAGCACTCAGGTTTTTGGGAGCCACCAGTTCTGAATCTCAGCTTGAGTGACTACACCCGGACTTGCCATAAGCAGCTGCTTGAGCTTCTGCAATGGAGCAAAGGGAAGAGAATGATATGCAAGTTGCAAGTATATTCTGCTCAACCATTGTGATGTTTCCACCAGACCATGAAAAAAAAGATCTTGACCTTCAGCTGCAACTTTATGTGGCTGAAGAGGGTCAAGAAAAACAGCCATTTGTGGTCCACAAGTGCAGTTTGAAGTCAACTTTGCTGTGCAAGCAAAAAGAACACCCCTGCCCTGCAGAGTTCAAGTTGAACATAAGCACTTCATATATAGCATAAGAAAAGAGATGCTTGGGTTCTGCATGGTTAAGATTTTGCCAAAATACAGAAATATTTGAAGGGAAATCAAAGCTGTCATGTGCAAGGTAAATCTTCGCACTCCTGTGGATTGTTGAAACAATGAAGGGCAAGAAACTTCCTGGGAACGTAACTTTGTTATTACTGAACCTGCTGCACTTTTGTTTCACGACCAGTTCTGATAATGTTGAAAAGGAGTCCTACAGACTGACGGCGTAGCTGCGCTCGAGACCCTGCCCTAAATTCTGTACATATTCTATGGAAATTCTAATTTATTTGCAAAGATGTACGTTGGGTATAAAACCAGTAAATTTTTGTAACGTCATAAAATTATCCTTTCATGTACATTTCAGCCAGCTACAGCAGCCATTTAAATTTTTTTAATTACTCATAATTAATATAGTAACTGTAAAGAGGAAAAAATGCAAACCAACTGCATCCTCCTTCTCTAAAAGCTACTGTATTTCTAAAAGCAGACAAAACTTACACACATAAGCAATGTGTTGATGGGCTTATCTCTGAGGTATGCTACATCATCCATGGGCACAAACCAACCCTTTCATGCTCTCTGGAAAGAAAAACGCGACCAGTTCTTGGGAAATTCCTCCACTCAATTACCTGAGATTCTGGATGAGTCGGATGTATGTTTCCAGTGCTTCCAGTAATTTAACAGGCTCACAGGTTTCGACATTCTCTTAAGATTACTCAGACTAGAGAAACTATATGCCAAGCTGAGGGAACTACAACAGCATTACTTTGGCACACATGGGGACAGAAAGACTCTCCAAAATCAGGAGCATTAAGGAACAGAAAGCAATTATTCTTACAGAATGCAACTCTGCAGAATTTAATGCAAGCTCTGAGGGACAGACAAGGTGAAACATTCCAGGGGATTTCTTACTGTTCGCAGAACACTTCCTTAGTTCAAGGACCAAAATAGCAGCTGCCCTTGATTAACAGCTTGTTTCTGCTCTTCTGGATACTGCAAACCTGTCATGCCACAGGACAGAGTTACAAGATATATTTTCTTCAATGCCAAGCCAGACACGGGAGGTTCCGCCCTGTCAGCTGAGTTGATGCGACTCCATGTGGAGCCACATCGTTCACTGGATTGCTGACATGCTCTAGTTGTCAGAGCATCCCATTGTGTCACAGCGCTGCGTGGCTCACGCAGCTGAGTCCCGCCGCTCAGAAGTTTGGCTCTAGCTCACGTTTTGGGCAGGCAGCACCACAGTCTCTTCTCTCGCATGCCAGAGGAAATGGATCAGTGAACCCCAGGTGGCGTATGCTGTGCTGCAGCCAAACTGAGGCCGGTTTTAAGAGGCCAAAAGCAGCCCTTTGAAGAGTCAATAGGTGTAATGCTCTGCATCATCTCACATACTGGGGAGTTTTCTGCCGGGGTCCCAATGAAACCCAAGGTTTGCTGTGGAGAGACATAATCTGTAGCTTTGCTGCCATGAGCTCAAGCAAAGTCTGACAGCCACTGTGCCTTTATCACTAGTGAGGCAAGTTGCAGCTGGGATGTATGCAGCAAGAATGAAAAAAGGATACAAGACTGGACCTAGAAATAACTAACTGAAGAGACCTATGGAAAGCTAACTTCATGACAATGAAACCGTAACATGAAGGTACTTACAGACATCTGGCAAAGAATTTCCAGTGCTTAACCTTTGCTTTCAAAAACAGAATATCCAGACATTGGGAAAGAGATGAAGGCATAGGTTCTGAACCACTCTCACCCTCCGCAGGCTTGTAAGATATATGAAATAATATACTTTTGTTCCCAAGCAAATGTCTTCTAAATGAATAGTATAGAAGCATTGCAACTATCCACAGGGAGAAATGCCTAAGTACTTGTGCTGTTGCCATATAACTACTCCAGACACTATGCTTGCTACTCACACATGAATTCAATTGTTTAGTGAGTTTAGATGACTGCTAGAAGCAACCATTTCTGCCGCCTTTTTAAAAATCTTTATAAAGTCTTCTCCCCTCATGCCTCCTTATCATTTTAGTACAAAACGTGCTCCCATATTGAATGTGACTGCAAAGAAAATTACGTGTTTTACAACAGAATTCAAATTATAAATATAATTTCAAAATTCTGTTTCTTGAAACATGATATATAAGGTCCCAAAGTTGCTTCAGTAGAATTAAAAGAGAAAATGTACATAAAAAGCTAAAACAAAATGCTTAAATCCAGTCTTATTTAGCAAGCACATGTTCTACAGTGCTGGATGGGTTCCAGAATGAAGCTTCACATTATTTCCAACTAATATTTACTGCCCCATAAATGGGTCCATCGTATGAACTTTTTTGATTGAACACATAAGCAGATAACACAAATACATTTATTTAATGTTGTTACTGAAACCAGGCACATATTCAGCACCAAATGCCTTGATCAATGCAATGAGAAAATAGGGCTAAATGTTGGGAGTCCCAGGAAACTAGACCTGAAGGCTCCCACCCCCCAAGGCACAGGCTCTACCAAACTACATGTTATCACAAACTCTTCCAACTCTGAGAGGGGCTTTAAGACATCGCATCACATTTTATCCTGCTACTGACATCACCCGCCTTTCTTAAAGATGCTGTAGAATAAAGCAGCACCCGTTGTAAGCAGTTACACTTTCTTGTTTGATGCTGCGAAGAAGGCTCTGTTGCATCCATTCTCCTTGCAAAATTTCTCTTGGTCAATACAACCAACTGACTTGATGTACAGCGTGATCAGGTGAAAAAAGAAGGAGGCAAAAAGCGGATGTGCCACCCTCAGCTCCATCAAAGAAGGGAACTACTCCTGGCACATCTGGGACTACAATGCCGGCATCCAAGTGCTCTATTACTCTTCTGCCTAGAGTACAGTGCAATGCACAACCCACTTGTGCTATATTAGCTCCTACTCTTTATAAGAGGTGAGCTTCATGCTTGATAACCATCACGGGATATCTGAAATTATATTTCAGAAAACAAAGGTCCTCGCCTGCCTATTTGTTACAAACAGTGATAATTTACCTTTCTGTTTCCCAGAAGAAGGAAGGAAAGGGACTATGTAACACTTGCTATTTTTTTATGGCCTACTTCACCTAGTTTGGGTGCTTTGGTCTGTGCCTCAGGGGCACTTGTACTAGTGAGAGGATGGCTGCAAGTACCTGATTCAGCAACATTCATTTCGTATATCATCTTCCCAAACACTTAAAACCAAAAGCACTTTAGTAAGTTGATGCATATTTATTTCCTTCTGACAGAGAAATACCTGAAGTGCAACCTCTACGGTAGTTCTGTGGCAAAAGGAAACGCTGCAGTAACGGTTACTGCTTTTCCCACGGGATGTTAGGGTGTAGCCATTCGCGTAGCACTACACAGAGGTACCACATGACTCTAGCACCACTGACTTCTGCTCCTTGTGCATTTTGCATTCACACTTCTGTAGTCACTGGCTGATCAGTGCTACTGATCAGCAATCAGCTGCTAGATGAGTAAAAGCTATCACAGCAGGGAGCTCCTCGGTTGGCAGTGGCTGAATGAAGCCCCTCCATAACTTACCTACAGGGAACTGAATAGAATACAGGAGAAAACACAATTTGCTATATAACATAATTTAATAATACAGTTTATAAGATGATAATAATAATATTCTGTCTATAGGATAGAAGTGGGATTGCTGGCTTTGTTTTTCGACTCTGTAGTGCGATAACATTGTATCAGTCGGGTTGGTTCACAAGACATCCATTTACATCTTAAGAAAAGGAAGACTTAAGGAACAAGGAGACCTGGAAGACTTTGTTTGTAAGACAAATGTTTGGACCTCACCTTATTTAAAAAAAAAATAAATCAAACAACACAGGGACAAGTTTCTGGTCATATTCACATAAATGTAACATGAGAGAATAACAATAGAGTTTAAACGTTTTGCTCGCCAAAGTACAGGTACAGTCCCTGCACAGTCGGCCGCATAACTCACAGGAGATGATGGCCAAGAAGCAGCGGATTGAACATTTCAGCCCTGACTGGAAAAGTGGTGATGTACCACCAGTTCGCTTCAACTAAGTTGAACTGCAACCACAACCCACACTGAAAAGTTTCCCTAGAAACCTTCCCCCATCTCTAATTACACTTTTAAGCAAGCCTTCAATTTGCTAAATTCATACCATATCAGAAATGTATTAATGCTTTTAAATTATATGTGCCAAAAGGAACTAAAGCATGCTTGGGCTAACATGTTTTTCCAACACATTTCCACAACCATGGCGGTAAATCCCCCTCGCAACACAATCACCAACGTGACAGAAACAGCGGCTTGTGCCTCCCATTAAGCAATACGTGTCATCTGGTGGACAAACTGCCCTCAGGGAAACTGTGTGGGTAAGAAACTGTAGCCAGTAGATACCTGAATGAACTCATAGTTGATAAAGGCCAGAAATATCCAGTTACCAGAGGGGGAAAAAACCCCCCACAACCCTGTGTTTGCTCAGTCTGGATCCTGTAAAGAAAAGTATAAGATCCCTTTGGAAGAGAATCTGGAAACAAAAATTCCTATCGGGTCTACTAGACACCAAAACATAAACAAAATTACAGACTCAACAGGAATACTGGTCTTAAGGTATTTCCAACTCCCCTCTCTCCTCCCAGACAGCCTCTCCACAATCCACAGGCAGCATAAGTTTCAGGTCATACTGTTTTCCGTAAGAGCCCAGCATTTGTCCACCTTTCCTCCTGCTTCATAGTCACCCATCACTTCTGCTGTCAGGTGGCTGGACCAACGCAGTGTATCTACGCTTCAAACAGTTGTTAAGCTGCTAATGAGCTGTGAAGACTGCTGCAGCTATTTTGGATCCACAGAACAGCTTGTGCGTCCAAAGGCTTGTATTTCCCCCCACCCATTAATATTACATGTTTTGGTCCAAAAAATAAATTAACTCTCCTCGCAAATCCCGCCTGTGAAACTTGAGGCACACTGCCCACGGCAAAGTGGGGTGCTGCCAAAGCTGCAGGAGGAAGGCGCAGCTCAGTGTTGCCCTCCAAGCCAGCAGCGTCCTTACCTTCATCTGCTAGCAGTCATTTCTAATTATTTTCCATCCCTAACTGCTTAATGCTGCCAGGCGGGCCCTCCACAACTCCATGTGATTTACTTAAGCAATGCTAATGATTCATCCTGTACAAGGTCTTTAAGGAATGTGGGTTATTTTCTGTGCTTTTATTTACACTAAAAAGTTCTCTATTGTTTATATTTCCTTTCACAGCCCCCGTACTGTTTATTAAGGCATCAAATATCAACAATGTCCTCCAGGCTGGTGATGCTCTTGGCTAACCACGCTGATCAGACCATGGCCAAACTGTGACTGAACTGTCAAATAAGTCTGTGGCAAGAAACATTTTAAATCCTTAGGGAGACACTGCTTATCCAAAAAATGCAAAAAAATACTTTTTATTTTTATTTTTTAAAACCGTATTACGTGGTTGCTTGGTTTCATTTAACCTTTTTAAAAAACAATTCTGTGGTTTAAAGAAAGAAAATTTGACATATTCTGCCAATTCTTTCTCTCTTACTCATCTATTTCCTTGTTATATTGCGCTCCAAGTGCCTATTTCACTTGTTAACAATTAAGCTCAGAATTTCTACATTTTAAGTTGCCTGTGGACTGAGGTAGTGCCCACATACCCCAGAAGAGAGTGGCTTGTACTGTGACAGCAAGAGAGACCGTTCCCACCTGGCAAAGCCAGTACAACCCATTTCTCAGGTGCTGCAGGTCCTTCTGGGCCCAAGTGAGATGGTGCTGAGGTGCTGCCACTGATCCAGCTCAGGCACCTTTGCTCTGCTGTTAGATTTGCCTCTGTTCTGGAGTCCCTGCAGTACAGATACAAGTGAGTGCCAAGACACTGTTCCAGTCGATCAAAACCAACAACAATTATAAAAGACATAAGGGAAATTAAGCGCTGCCTGCAGTTGCCTTCAGATAGGAAATGGAAGCATCACATGTACCAGCACATCCTCTGACATGCAAGACAGGATTCAATCAGTTTTCTTTGCCATTGTTGTGGGGGCGTTTTGGGTTGGGTTTTTTTCCCAATTTTTTTAAACCCTCTATATCCCCCCTTCCCCCCTCCGTATCTCCACAGAGAACCTCCACAGCTCAACTCAGAGCCCGTGCCTTCAGTGCAGGAGAAATACTGATTTTAATTCTGAAAGTTCCCAATCTCTGTCATCACACAAGGTAGCAGCTGTTGCAAGCGGTCCTTATAAGGATTCAAGCTACTTTGCCTCTCATATATCCTAATACCCTTCTTGGGATGCCCATGGAATACAACCTGGTAAGGAAGCCCTGCAAATATCCTTACATGATACATACAAGATAAGCATCTTTTACAGGCTCCAATTCAGAGGATCTGCTGTTCAACCAGAAGGCAATTGCGAAGGTACTAGATTTTTATCCCCCTGTTCTGTGGAAAAAGTATATAAGCCAATATTATAATCTTCTATGAGTAACCACAACAGAGTTGTGGTTTGGTATGCGGATAAGGAAATACAAAGCAGGAAGATAACACTGTCTCTACTGGCACTAACGTGACCTCTGCTAGCATACCACAATGTTCTGCTGTCCACCACACAAATTGTATGGAAAAATTGGAGAGAGATCAGTAAGAGCCACAAAAATGACTGAAACATATTTCATCATACTAGGAAATTCAAGCAGTTCAAGATATTTATTTTACAAAGAAGGTCCAGGATAACCGTTTGTAAGTGCCAGTAGGACAAGGCAGATTTGATACAGGACCACTCAACTTTGGATATAAAACTTATAATTATGTATAACATTTGGAAATTGCAGTAGACATTCTTATTGCAAACAAGATTTTTTAAATTTTTTTTTTTTTACAAACTTCAAGTCCAATGAAGCTGTGGAACAACTTATGAGATGGATTCCCTCTACCCAATTTTTAGAGTTCTAAAAAAGACGTGCTGTCGTACAAGGAAGGAAAGGTCTGTGGCTCCTGTCCATGCAGGAGGTAAAATGCACTCATGACAGTCCCGTCTGGTGTGAGAAATGACTAAATTCATAGAAACTTGAAAGGTATTTTGCAACATCTTCAAAGAGATTATTCTTCTTTTAGAATCATCACCAGTTAGGTCTGGAAGTAATTACTATTATGTTGGAATTTGGTTTCAACTTCTTAAGGAAAAATAGTCTGCCACCATCTTTGCAACCACTTGAGCAACATCCCTGAGTAACTGCGAAGANATGCACTCATGACAGTCCCATCTGGTGTGAGAAATGACTAAATTCATAGAAACTTGAAAGGTATTTTGCAACATCTTCAAAGAGATTATTCTTCTTTTAGAATCATCACCAGTTAGGTCTGGAAGTAATTACTATTATGTTGGAATTTGGTTTCAACTTCTTAAGGAAAAATAGTCTGCCACCATCTTTGCAACCACTTGAGCAACATCCCTGAGTAACTGCGAAGAATGAAAGAAGAATGATTGAGAGGGGGAAAAACTCCAATATATTACCTTATTATTCAACTACCTAATGCAAAAGCTAGTATACAAGGAGGGTGTCTCCCATACCATTAAATCATTTAATTTGCTAACTTTTCCAAAAAAAGGAATGAGTACCATTTAATTCACATTCTAGTTCACTAATATCTGGGGCCTTCGGTTCCAGGAACGAAAACTTCCTCAACACAGATGCTCTGCAGCCGGTGCGCATCCTCTCATGGGCTCTTGTAGAGCACTGCCTCCCCCTCTGCCACTGCAAAGTTGCTGTTCTGGAGTACCCAAAGAGCTTTGGCTGCTCACGTACCCTGAAATCGCCCAGTGCCGTGCTACATCACCATCTGGTGACTAACCCATAGAGCTCTTCTAGTGTGATCTTCTCCTTCAACCACGACGCAGGCCACCAACAGGCCTCCCTCCTCCACGGCCTGAGATGCCACGACATGCATGTGGCACGTGAGCCACCATACCACGGCCTCTGGTGGGGAGGGCAACCAGACTGCTGCTAAAAGCCGTGCCTAGG
This sequence comes from Steatornis caripensis, assembly GCA_013398225.1. Classification (NCBI taxonomy): domain Eukaryota; kingdom Metazoa; phylum Chordata; class Aves; order Caprimulgiformes; family Steatornithidae; genus Steatornis; species Steatornis caripensis. Next base: position 176,467 of record VZSC01005054.1, read on the forward strand.
GACCGGCCAGCCGCGAGCCAGCGACTCCTGACTGGCAGCCTGCTGCCACAGCCACAGTGCTGGCCTCCCTCAGCCCCTTGGCACACAAAAAGTGTTCACTGCTTCAAAGATGTCCTCACCAGAGGGGAAATTGCTGAACATTATACTTACAGGTATAATAGATGGCTCAGAGGCACTAACTATCAACAGCTGAATTCTGTCTGTTTCAAGCTCAATGGGAAAATAAGTCTCAGAGCAAATGCAGAAATTCCCACCCCTATGGCCAGCAGCCACTGAAATGACACTGTTGTGATACGGTACCTCATCAGTCTCCCATTAGATCTTAACAGAATATACCGGCAAAAATCAGAGAGGTCAATGACATGCTGGAAACCTGTTTGTGTTCACAGAGCGAAAGGAGGACGTTACCCCTGACTGAGATCTGCAAAGGTCCAAGACATCTAATCAGTGGACTTCCTTTGCAACAACAAATCTATTAATAACAGACATCAAGCTAAGCCAATGACAATTTTGAAACCTATTTATAACAGAGAGGAGCACAGGGAAGAAAAGTGAAGATGACGAAGGCTCTGCTTTGCCACATGCACATTCTCAGACAGTCTGCAGGCTCCTCCTGCCACCTTCCCCTGAGACTTGGTGTCCACCCAGGGCAGGAACCGTGCCGATGAGACCGCCCAGATGTAGCTGCTATCTGCATTCTTCCCGACACCTGGGGAAAGTATCCAGCTTGGCACCCCTTTCCAGTCTGGGGAGCTTCTTTGCTCAAGTACAAGAATAGGATACCATTACTCAGCGAGGCCTGGCTGCCTTTGAAGACACGCGCGGTTATGAAAGCTAAAAGGAGACTCCACTGGCATTGTGCGAAGCCAGCTCCCTGCCAGCACAATGTGGAGCACAGCCTGACGCCACCGACAGAGCAAAGCAGGAGGACTCTGGAAGAGACCAGAGAGACTGAGCATACTGCTGGCTAGTTACCGGCTTACAGCTTCGTTTGTTAATTTACTTGTAGGAATTCAGAAAGGAAAAGCAGGTCCATGTATGAAGGCATGAACCATCTGTATGTGGAAATTACTTCACTTATTCAGAATCCAATGGACAGTTTGAAGAATATAAACTAAAAAACCCCTAAAAACCCAAAACCTATGAAATAATCTGGCAACTTTCTGCTTAGGAGAGAGCTGGGGGAAACATATCCCTGCTGATTATATGTCTAATAGCTCCAAAAGCTGTGTTCTGTATCAAACAAATCTGTACAGCACAAGCCTGCTTGCAAAAGGGAGAGCAGTTCTTTAATTGACCACTTTCAGAATGATGTAAGAGTTTTAAAAAGGAGCAAGAAAAAAGAAAAAACAACAGAGCTTGATTCGTGAAATTAAGACATATGCATTGCAGCTTGTAATATAAAAATATACATGCTGTTAAAACCTAGACTGTTCCTTTACCACAGCACTTACATGAGCCAAAGTGTGAGACAGTGTGCAATGCTGTTGAGCCATGTGAGAAAAAAAACCATTGTGCCATGAAAAACAAAAATATGGAAAGCACAATAGATGTTTCCCTATTATTGTCCAACAGACTGCTACATGAAGAACTTACTGACACAAGAAAATTATTAACCAAGGTCAAAGGCTTCAGAATTTACTTTGATGATATAATCAGCAAAAAGCCAGAAACATTCATTCTAATCCCAGATCTGACAAAGCCCACTTTGTAACTTGGCTTGGCATTTAAATGGCTTGTCTAGCATTACCCTATCACAAGCCTGGGTGATGAGTCAGAATTTACTTCTTACATATGTGTATCTAGATTTTCCTTAGAAGCCAGGCATAAACACCTATCACTTGAAGATATAACGGTGATGATTTTTTAATCCCAGTGACTTTTAAAATACTGTAAAGTACAGAAACTCCATGTGTCTGAAAAATGTGGTAAAACAAAGACAAGTTTTTAAGAGTTTAAACTTCAGCTTAGTCTTATATTTTCACAAAACGTAAAAATATTTTCTGAAGAATGGTGTCTGAAGAGGTTTTTTATAGGCTTAATTCTGATTTTGATAATCTATTAGATCACAGAACAGCAAAAGCCAATCCAGATATTTCAAAACCAAAACTATTTTGTTGGTGGAAAATATGTTTAAAAGTACATTTTCCAGTATTGTGAGAAACTTATTTTCCTTTGCTTCCCAAATCAAAGTGAGAGGTGGGGAAACATCAGCATCTCGTGCTGCACCTTGATTTCAAAGGGAGCAGCGTTCTCTAACAGAGAATGCTGTAGGATTCAGTAGGAGCAGTGCTTTAGAGGAACACATGGTTTGCTCCCTGCCAGGATAAGGGGGCCTCACAGCTCATTAAGCAGCAGCAGTAAGTACTGCTACTCACCTCAGTGCGTCTGCTCACACTTGCACCGTATGTCTGTGCATTATCAGAAGCTGAAATGTGTCTGACTATGGGTTCTAGAGGTTAAACAACTGGGCCTTTTGCAAATAAATGCACATCCAAAATCCTTTAAAATCATTAAGCAGTTGTCTCTACAGCCCCTGGAGAATCAATAGTTTCTGAAATCGGTCAATCAACAGACCTGCAGTTCTGCTTCAGGCAGACACTGGCCAGCTGGAACGAGATGGAAGATTTTCAGCTGGATCCCTGTCTCAGCTGACCAGGAGGCAAAACCTGAAGTGTTAAAGCAACGGAGGTGATGTTTTTTCCTTGGTGCCACTACTGAGTTGCGAAAAGAATCAAAGTAAATGCTGATTAAAAGCTTTTACTGCATTTGGGTGCCCTGCTGCCTAAGCCACAGTTTTTGATGTTGGTATCTACAGACACATCCCAGGGGCTGTCCGAGCCATGTAGAGGTACGGTGCATTTCATACATGCCTAAGTGAGAGGAGTAAATGTCTGCTCCTAGCTTCCCTCTCTTCTGTAGCTCCCACCAGCATTGGATGTGTTTCAGAAGACCAGGTGTTTCAAACAAATTTCAGAACAAGCCAGATTAGTAGCAGTCACCAACAGGATCAAATGTAACAAGCAAACTGTGTGCAGTGCTTAAGAGAAGAGGTGTTCCGATGGAACAAAACAAGAGAACTTCAGCGGGCAGGCTCCAGACTAAAACTATAATAGTAGGTGGCCCTAAGAAAGACCTATACATCTGTTGATCACCAGATCTCAGATGAATGAGGACCAAGACCTTCATGTTTTCAATTCAGTATTTCCATGGTCAAGCCTGCAGTTAAACTATGCCAAATGCGCGACTCCAGTTAAGTGTTCTACTAAATATTTTGTGTCTTCTGTATTTTAAACAAATCTTGAAGACAACAGGAAAAAACCTGTTGTTTTCATACTTACCATTAAATGCATCTTAACTGGCAAAAGTTAAAAGCCCTGTAACAACCAATGTAACTTTTAATTTAACAACTTTCTTCAAGCATACAAGGTCTTTGGTCATGTGGACAACTGTTTCTAAAACCAGATGAACAAAGTGGCTTTAATCCTTCATTTTAAGAACAAAGGCAGTGTAATCTATTCATTAAATATCTGATGATGTAGTTTAATGACATGTGAGAAAAGTGCCTTGGAACAGCCTGGGGAACATGTGTTAGCAAGAGCAAAGATTCCCATGTTGCTGTGATGGAATAAAAAAACATGCCAGGCCACTAAGAGGCACTTGCAAAAATTAAGCCTTTAACAACAAAGATCAGATGGCAGAATATCCTAAATTATAGAATCTTCATTAGCAATAAAAATATTTGTGATAAATTGCTAGAGAGAAAAAAAAAGAAAAAAATCAAACAAGGCAAAGAGACATCATAAATGCACAGTAATCTCAGAGACTTTTCCCTCCAATGTAGTCTTAACTGAAGTGAATGAAAATGGGGGATATAGGAAAGAAAAGTTGTTGCTAGCCTCATACACAGAGTGGTACCTACAGGTTTGATCCTGTAACTCTGCGTTATGTAACACTTCAAATGTTAATATTTGTATAATTAAAAGAAGTGAGCAAGAGAACAAAGAAAGTAGATATTGGCCACTGAACCATACGTGAAGGCGCTATTTCATTAGAAAGATTTGAGGGAGATCTTCTAATAGCCGACTGCGCAACTGTACTTACTATTGCGGCTGCAGCTCCATTGGTTGAGTAAGAGAAGTGAAGTGAAAACTTTGGTGATGTACTAAAAACACGATCAGAAATGCAAGCAGCAACCTCACGTAACTCTGTGCACACACACACATACGTGTTTATATATGGTAAATGTGAAAACAGGGAAATGCAGGAATGTTTAGATGATGGAGCAGGGGTAAGGACTACCTGCTTGCAAAGAGCCAGCATTCCCCAGAAGACTAGTTCCCTGCACTCAAACCTGCCTAAACACAAATGACCACCTGTACCTGAAACAAACTGTTACCATCCATTGCAGCCTTTGATTACATTGTTTTATTATATTCTGTCTCCCCTCTCCATGTTAAACATTTAAAGCACATCCAAGGGAAGCATTAAGAAAGGTTTTAGACATAGAAGGATCACTGTCTCTATTAGGCATTAAAACCTGCACAGTAAAACTACCCCAACACTGGAGCTAACACTGATGTATTTTTATTTACTTTTTTCCAAGTTAGCCACAAGAGGGAGCCAATGGTACTCGAATATCAACCCCCTCTCCCCCCCACCCCCCAACCCCAAGACAAGGAGTGAAAAACAGCAGCTTTAACAAAACACATTCTCAAGCTTCCAGCGAGAATTTTTCATATGTGTTTCAGGAAAATTGGGATCTCTAGCAAAAGCGCAAACTGAAAGCTTCAGTTTCTTCGTATGCGAATGTGAAGGTGAAAAGCGTGTCTATAACTGTCACGGCTCAAACTGAGACAATAATGCATAACGTAATGATCCAGACCGCACAGAAGGAACACACGGCAAAGTTGCATTCATTGCAGGGCTCTTGCCCGTACTCACAGCCTTCAGCTATTGGCGCCACCAGTTTGGTGTTCCACCTGAATTACCCAACTTTCAGCCCGCACAGTGCCTCCCAAGACTTGCACGCACAACAGCCAGGCCCTGGTCCTGCGCAACACTGTCCACCTGGCGCAGAAGTAACACACTTTTGCTCAGTCCCCTGCAATGTCAGAGCTGTGCGTGCTTGACGAGGCACGACCAGGCAAGCAGGCAGGCCCCAAACAGGGGGCCAGCAGGCACATTTACCACGCTTCTCTGGAACACGGGGAAATTCTGCTTCTTGGGTTGCATGAACAGTGGTGGGCCTCTGTAAGAGACAGGCTGGGACACCTCGAAGACTTTACAGTCCACTCTCTATCCACACCTTCACAGCCTGGAGGCTGATTACAAGCTATAGATCTGGCATCCACTTCTGTAAAATAGCAATCTATTAGAAGAAACAAAAATAAAATTAATTGAAGGGTCTGAATGAAAATGAGCTCTGTTCCTTTTTCTGAAGGTAAGGTCAGGATCAGAGTGCTTGGCTATTTAGCCTCTTTACCACCTCTTTTTGTTGTATTTTTGCCTTATACAACATACCTAATCAGATGTAAATGGCTTGGTTAAAATAATTTTAATCCTCACTAAGGAGAATTGAATTCTGTGCATAGCTGCTTTAAGCTGGAGGTAGTACTCAAGCAAAGCAGATTTTGTATATTCTTCTCTTCGTAACTTGTCCACAGAAACAAATTTTTGTTCTGTTCTTTCCTACAGTTACGCAGGAACTCCTAAAATACTGAGAACCAGATCGGAAATACCAACCTCTGTTTCAATGATATTTCATTTCTTATACTTTGCTTTTCTAATCCTCTCTCTCCCCCACCTTATCTCTGAGAAGGCCAAAACCACCATTGTCATTACGAAGAATATTTATATTCATCTGATAAAACAAACTACTTTCCCAGGATGTCTTGTAATCACACTTGATTTTCACATCCTACCTTTCTATCCAGATACTGATTTTGTCCTATGAGTCTGAAAATGACTACTACTGACACAAGATGAGCTTGCTTCAAATGTACCAAACCCCCCCAAACAAACAAAGAAACTAAACACCCCCTCACACACACAAAACAAACAAAAAAACTGTCAAGAGTTTCTGCTGGCTGAGGCAATAGAGCAATTTTAGCAGTAATAATGTCACAGCACCCAGAATAATTCTGGACATAATTGGCACTTTGAATTATCTACTAGCCTGGTGATTTATGATATGAGATGGTTTTAAGTCCAGATCCAACTGAAAGACTGTTTTCATAATCATGACTTCTGTTATTGTAAAACTTCTAAGATCTCCCAGCTACAGTGCAGCTACAATAGAAGCTGTTAAACAGTAAAAATTTATCAGTTGTTATTAAGAAGTTGCCACAAAAGATCTTCTCTCTGCACTGAAGGCCACACGATACAGCCCACAACGTGTCTAGGAGGTCAGTGAAGAGAACCGTTGCATACCCACATATGAGCATCCATTGCGTTTAGAAATTCTGCGACATCCTATTCACACAGGAGACGATCAAACAGGTATGAGGCAAGACGTGGGCAGCACCGTTTCCATCTATATTTTCCACACTAGGCTTGTTTCAGCTTTGATTAGCCTTTGAACCAGCAACAGGCTGTCAGCACTAAAGGAACCCTCTGTCATCAGAATTTAGTCCTTCTGGGAATGAACTTACCTACCCATTAATGCATTCCTGACACTTAAAGATGAAGACCACAAGAAACACTACCGAATCTTACACTTGATGACATCAAATGTTCCACTACCTCAGCTAGAAACAGCCTTTTCCCCAGATCACAGCTAAGCATACATACTGGGCACATTCTTCCCCTCTTCCTCAGACCCACCAGAAACACGCCAAGGCTAGGGATAAACAAGCACTCTGTGCTGAAGTCAGAAAAGCCTTTTTCTCGTGTGCCTGGCTAGTGCACTCTGCTTATGTAGTCGGAGTTATGGCTTCAAGCAGGGTTCTCCTCCCATGCCCTGTGATGCTGGACAACACACTGCAACATACAGCACTGCCAGTGGGAGGTCAACCCATTGTCCTCTCCTGGAAAATTTGCCCTTAGTTCTCTGTCCCGTTTGCTCTGGGCTCTGAAATAATGCCCCAAAAGGCCAAATAAAGACTACAATTACAGATGTCTTTTGTGCCACATAGAAGATCAGCAATGAGCATCATCATCCTCTTCTTCAAGGACCCAGTGCAAGGCACTGGAACCTGAATGAGCTCGGGCAGAGGGAGGAACACGTAGGCACAANAATGTCAGAGCTGTGCGTGCTTGACGAGGCACGACCAGGCAAGCAGGCAGGCCCCAAACAGGGGGCCAGCAGGCACATTTACCACGCTTCTCTGGAACACGGGGAAATTCTGCTTCTTGGGTTGCATGAACAGTGGTGGGCCTCTGTAAGAGACAGGCTGGGACACCTCGAAGACTTTACAGTCCACTCTCTATCCACACCTTCACAGCCTGGAGGCTGACTACAAGCTATAGATCTGGCATCCACCTCTGTAAAATCGCAATCTCTTAGAAGAAACAAAAATAAAATTAATTGAAGGGTCTGAATGAAAATGAGCTCTGTGCCTTTTTCTGAAGGTAAGGTCAGGATCAGAGTGCTTGGCTATTTAGCCTCTTTACCACCTCTTTTTGTTGTATTTTTGCCTTATACAACATACCTAATCAGATGTAAATGGCTTGGTTAAAATAATTTTAATCCTCACTAAGGAGAATTGAATTCTGTGCATAGCTGCTTTAAGCTGGAGGTAGTACTCAAGCAAAGCAGATTTTGTATATTCTTCTCTTCGTAACTTGTCCACAGAAACAAATTTTTGTTCTGTTCTTTCCTACAGTTACGCAGGAACTCCTAAAATACTGAGAACCAGATCGGAAATACCAACCTCTGTTTCAATGATATTTCATTTCTTATACTTTGCTTTTCTAATCCTCTCTCTCCCCCACCTTATCTCTGAGAAGGCCAAAACCACCATTGTCATTACGAAGAATATTTATATTCATCTGATAAAACAAACTACTTTCCCAGGATGTCTTGTAATCACACTTGATTTTCACATCCTACCTTTCTATCCAGATACTGATTTTGTCCTATGAGTCTGAAAATGACTACTACTGACACAAGATGAGCTTGCTTCAAATGTACCAAACCCCCCCAAACAAACAAAGAAACTAAACACCCCCTCACACACACAAAACAAACAAAAAAACTGTCAAGAGTTTCTGCTGGCTGAGGCAATAGAGCAATTTTAGCAGTAATAATGTCACAGCACCCAGAATAATTCTGGACATAATTGGCACTTTGAATTATCTACTAGCCTGGTGATTTATGATATGAGATGGTTTTAAGTCCAGATCCAACTGAAAGACTGTTTTCATAATCATGACTTCTGTTATTGTAAAACTTCTAAGATCTCCCAGCTACAGTGCAGCTACAATAGAAGCTGTTAAACAGTAAAAATTTATCAGTTGTTATTAAGAAGTTGCCACAAAAGATCTTCTCTCTGCACTGAAGGCCACACGATACAGCCCACAACGTGTCTAGGAGGTCAGTGAAGAGAACCGTTGCATACCCACATATGAGCATCCATTGCATTTAGAAATTCTGCGACATCCTATTCACACAGGAGACGATCAAACAGGTATGAGGCAAGACGTGGGCAGCACCGTTTCCATCTATATTTTCCACACTAGGCTTGTTTCAGCTTTGATTAGCCTTTGAACCAGCAACAGGCTGTCAGCACTAAAGGAACCCTCTGTCATCAGAATTTAGTCCTTCTGGGAATGAACTTACCTACCCATTAATGCATTCCTGACACTTAAAGATGAAGACCACAAGAAACACTACCGAATCTTACACTTGATGACATCAAATGTTCCACTACCTCAGCTAGAAACAGCCTTTTCCCCAGATCACAGCTAAGCATACATACTGGGCACATTCTTCCCCTCTTCCTCAGACCCACCAGAAACACGCCAAGGCTAGGGATAAACAAGCACTCTGTGCTGAAGTCAGAAAAGCCTTTTTCTCGTGTGCCTGGCTAGTGCGCTCTGCTTATGTAGTCGGAGTTATGGCTTCAAGCAGGGTTCTCCTCCCATGCCCTGTGATGCTGGACAACACACTGCAACATACAGCACTGCCAGTGGGAGGTCAACCCATTGTCCTCTCCTGGAAAATTTGCCCTTAGTTCTCTGTCCCGTTTGCTCTGGGCTCTGAAATAATGCCCCAAAAGGCCAAATAAAGACTACAATTACAGATGTCTTTTGTGCCACATAGAAGATCAGCAATGAGCATCATCATCCTCTTCTTCAAGGACCCAGTGCAAGGCACTGGAACCTGAATGAGCTCGGGCAGAGGGAGGAACACGTAGGCACAATGTAGTTAGCAGGCCACTCATTTTAGCTGTACTGCTCACTTGGAGCTTAACACAGCTTTGAATTTTTGCCTGGCTAAAAACCTGAAACCATGTAAAACCATCAAGTTTTACATGTTTCCATCCACAAAGAATAAACTGACCTAGATTCTCTCATTCTTAGATTCCCTCACGGTTCTGGCCAGGTTTTCAGAGGGTTGCTAACCTTGGCTGAGTTAAGGTTTTATAATGAAACACTAAAAAGCCAGTATGCTTGAGCTGGTTTGGATTTTATTATAAATGTTTTGGATGGCTGTAATGTTAGAGTAAATTCAGACATTCTGGGTACGTTTCATCAAAAAAAAATGCTTCTTGGAAAAAAAATCCCATGTTTACAATAAATTAAAATCAATCATTATTTTGGGCCTGATTCTCCACTGCACCATTCCAGCATAGCATCTGGTTTAAGACTAGGCTCCTGCAGTTGCAGTGAGTGTACCTGGTTTTTATATCCTCTTACTCACTACAATAAGGAAAATAAAACATTTGTGGAAAAACTTACTTGCAACTTCAAAAGCATCAAAAGTATAAGGTGACAGACATAAGGGTGATGAGTAGACGTGATGGGTTGACCCTGCTGGAAATCAAGTGCCCACCAAAGCCGCTCTGTCACTCCCCATCCTCAGCTGGAAAGGGGAGAGAAAATACAACGAAAGGCTCGTGGGTCGACATAAGGACAGGGAGCGATTGCTCACGAATTACTATCATGGGCAAAACAGACTCGACTTGGGAAAATTACTTTAATTTATTGCCAATAAAATCAGAGTATGGTAATGAGAAACAAAACCACATCTTAAAACCCACCTTCCCCCCACCCATCTCTTCTTCCGAGGCTCAACTTCACTCCCCATTTCTCTACCTCCTCCCCCCGAGCAGCACAGGGGGATGGAGAATGGGGGTTGTTGTCAGTTGAGTCTCTGACGCTCCTTCTTCCTCAGGCAGAGAGGGCTCCTCACATTCTGTTCCTGCTCCAGCATAGGGTCCCCCCCACGGCAGACAGTCCCTCACGAACATCCCTGATATGAGTCCTTCCCTCAGGCTGCAGTTCTTCACAAACTGCTCCATCATGGGTCCCTCCCATGGGGTGCAGTCCTTCAGGAACAGACTGCTCCAGTGTGCATCCCCCATGGGGTCACAAGTCCTACCAGTGAACCTGCTCCAATGGGTTCTTCTCTCTGCAGGGTCACAGGTCCTGCCAGGACCCTGCTCCAGCATGGGCCTTCCACGGGGTCACAGCCTCCTTTGGGCATCCACCTGCTCTGGCACAGGGTCCTCCACAGGCTGCAGGTGGAGATCTGCTTGATTAGCTTTTGAACCTTTGAACCAGGGACAGCCTGCCTCACCATGGTCTTCACCACAGGCTACAGGGGAATCTCTGGCGCCTGGAGCACCTCCTCTCCCTCATTCTTCACCAGCCTTGGTGTCTGCAGAGTTGTTGCTCTCACATCTTCTCACTGCTCTCGCCAGCTGCAGTTGCCATTGTGTAGGTTTTTTTCCCCATTCTTAACTATGTTATCACAGAGGCACTACCACCATCACTGATGGGCTTGGCCTTGGCCAGCAGTGGGTTTGTCTTGAAGCCGATTGGCATTGGGTCTGTTGGACATGGAGGAAGATTCTAACAGCTTCTCACAGAAGCTACCTCTGTAGCCCCCCTGCTACCAAAACCTTGCCATGTAAACCCAATACAGTAAAGAAATAAAATACTAAGAGAAAAGTCAGACAAAAAAAAAAAACGCTGGAAATTCAAAAGATATCAGAAGTAGCAAAACAAGAGTCTACAGTTTAAAAGACAGCATCTTCAATCTTGTGAGATGACTCACCACCTTGAGACACATATGAAGATACGCCATTAAGATAAGGCTCAAGGTAATGGCTTCTCATTTAACTGAGAGCTTCACCCCCAAAAAGTTTAATCAATGACATATCTTAACTGCCAATCCACAGCTCTGAAAGAAGTTGAAAGAAATTTATCTGAGGTACTGGTAATGCAAAACAGCACATGCTGTTAAAGCAGAAAGGGCCAGCTCAGAGGGCTCAGAGTAACTAAACTGTAGGAGTATGAAGGCAAATGAAAACTATTGTGAAGACACCATGCCACAGGCTAAATAAGGAAGCAAGTATTTTCAACACTTGAAGTTTTTCATACTTTGCTTGATAGGCTCTCAGGTTCTGTCAGTATGTAGTGTAGACTGATTTTTGCCCTTCAGTCAGAACAGTAATTTCAGGTAAGGATGCAGTAGGACAGATGGAGGAAAAAGAAAAAAAGGGTGGATGATGCTGATAAAACACTCTTTGGAGTTCTTCAGACATCAGACCATGCATATGCTACCTTCAAAGCCTTGTCGCACTTACTTTAGTTGTTCTTTCTACAGCAGAATTATTTCTCCTAAAGAAAAACCTAAACCCACTCTTCCATGTTCAACTCTGCAAAAATGAGGTTGCAAAAAGTAGGAAAAAAAATATTCTGTACTATGCTAATACTGTGCATACCTTAACAATAGACAGAATTCAGAGATGCCTGTTTTCACTTACAAACAGGGACAGAGTAATTCTTAGTTAATTTTGTCTGCACTTTATTGAAATAGTTATGAAAGGAGGAAAAAAAACCCTGCTTCAAACTTTGCCAATATCCAAACAAAACAAACAGCAGCAGGGTTTTGTTTTCACTTAAGTTTCATTATACTTCATATATAGAGAATTAGTGCAACTTAAAACCGCTTTGTATTGAAACCCATGTGTATGACAAGAGTAGCCAACACACTCATTTGTGAGTGGAAAAGTCTTATTCCTGCCATTATTTCCTAGTGTAATGTGTTTTCATATGTTCTGGGAATCTTTTTCCTAAAACAAAACTAGACCTTAACAAATTAGCAGACCTGAACCAAAAGCCCAGTCAAGAGATCTGAACTTTAGGGAATTTGCAACTGGCTTTACGATTCTATGACTAATATTCCTCTACTACGATAACTGAACATGGATAATGGTGGTAAGAGAATGCCAGTCACACGAAGTTGGTCTGGAACAGAACAAGCAAAACAACTTTGGCAAGGCTTTTGCAACACTCTGAAAACCAAAGAGACAGCCAGGAGCAAGTTATGTTTTCCCCAAGTCAGTAGAGGTTACTCAACTGAAAGCTCTCTCTATTCCTTCACGTTGCTTGTTCAGTTTGGCAGCTGATTTATGTCCTCTTAATTTCTGTTATGGCCCACTGTAGGCAACTGTCATATACAAACTTAAGGACAATCACCAAAGGAAAATAATTAAATTCAGCAAAATGCATCAGCTGTAGGTATCTCAAATGAAAACAACCCCCAGCCAAAACGTGACTGGTGTGTTGCATAATGCATCTGTAGAAGACTTAGAAGTTATCTAGAAAACACACACAGGGAGAGGGATTAACTCTGCAAGTGTTAGTCCCTAAGTGGGAATTCAAAGTGTCCAGTCATTTATGGGTGATGTTCAGCCCTTCAAATAAGCAAGCTTAGAAAGAATTAGCATTACATGAAGCAGCTAATTAATGCACGTTAAACTTCAGAGAATTCATGACACAAAATGCATGTTCAAACACTGCTTTACTTCTTTGTAACCTGCTCTAGCTGCATACTCATTCCAGTCTTACATAATCCAGAGGAAGATGCTAAGGAATAAGGTGAATGAAAGGACAATTAGGTTTCAAATTAGCAGAGGGAGTGACAAGATTTCTTACGGAAGTGGAAAATACAGGAGGGCTCTCCTGAGTCAGCTTTCTATACTGCATATATTAACAATTACTCAAGAATTTATAAGAAATCAGTCAAGAAGCATCTGTAAAGCAACCATGACCTAGGTAATCTGACTGAGCAAAGAATCAGAGGACATCTTAGAACAGTTTAACTTTAAATTCTTTTGTGGTATTTCTGCCGTAAACTCATTGTTGAGTCATCCAACAAATATTAGAATCATAGAAAGGTTTGGGTTGGAAGAGACCTTAAAGATCACCTAGTTCCAGCC
>VZSC01005056.1:7904-18056 GCA_013398225.1 Steatornis caripensis
CCCCCCCGCATCCCCCCCCCCCCCCCCCCCCCCCACATCCTTCACCCCCATCCCTCCACCTCCCCCCAGCTTCCCTTTTTCTAGGGGAAAACAAGATAAGCAAGCACATTTTTGGGGGGTGCCAGCAAGAGATCCTTCCCTTTGCTTTGGCTTTCTCCGGCCCCTGCTTTGCAACTCGTCTCGGAACACCTTGTTCCCAACTTGCAAGGAGCTCCGGTGACGCGCCGCCCCGCGAACAGACGTCCTCGTGGTTTCTTAGCATCACTTGTCAGCGCTTGCTATTTGCAGCTCGTAACCCCCTTTCCCCCAAGACAACACATTTGTCGCTGGGGACGTGGAAAAAGAAGGTGGCAGGAGGGTGGTTGATGGGTGAGCTGGGGCCTTGGCGGCGTGGATGGGGCTGGAGGGACGTCCTGGCCCCGCAAATGACATCGCCGTCTCTGTCCCGGGGCCACGAAAAAAACCTGGTGGTGGTTTAAAAAAAAAAAAAAATCCAACCCCGCTCCCCATAAATTGCATTTTTCAGGACCTAAAAAGTGCCTCCAGCAACGCTGTGACGTGCACCGCCCTGGCAGGGATTCCTTCCCCCAGCTCTCCCTTCCCTCCCTCGGCCCTCCTCCCTTGTCCCCCAGGGGTGGGTGTCTCCCCGGCCCATAAGGACGATGTCCCCATGGTCACCTGGCATTCAGGATAGGATTTTGGGAACAGCCACACGTTTTAGTGCCTCTCGGTGCTGTAGGAGCCGGTCCTCAGGCTGCTGGTGTTGAGCATCTCGCAAGCGAAGGAGATGTTTTGAAGCACCCACGCCATCTCTAAGGTGCCCTGTTGCGCCCATCACCCTGGTTTCTAGGCCTGGTGGTACCAAGAGAACCGTCGACAGGACGCCAAGGCTGGGCAGGACATGGTCAGACCCAAAGTGTAAAAATTAGTGAACAACAAGCGCCGCCAACCCTTGAAAACACCCACAATTCATGATTCCACCACTCATTGGGGTGTCCTGGGTGGACCCGCGCCCGCACTTTCTCTGCAGCCACCACCAGCCTTTTTGAGAGCTGCTTTTTGGTTTGTTTGGTTTTTCCCTCAAAGCTTTATTATGGTTAAATTTTGGCAGGCTGCCTCCTCCCATGGGTGCTCTTTAGATGCGGGGAGGTGTGATCACGCCTCTTCCATCCCGCCCTGGAGCTGGGTGGGCACCCACAGACCCAGCCGGATTTATCCAAATCTGAACATTTTGCGCCCTCTCCTGGGTCTGGGTGGCGTGGCCTGGCATCTCCCACCCTGCCACCTTCCTCTCCTCTGCGAGGAGTCGGGGGCACCAGGCTGGGATTGTCCCACTGGCCACTGCTCTTGCAGCCCCAGGGCATTTTGCCCTTCCGTTGCAGAACCCCCAAAACACACCGGCGGAGATTTGGGCGCAGACGAGCTCCAGCCCCACGGAAAAGCCCAGGGTTGGGTCCGCCTTCTCCATCACTTTCTGTGCCCCAAACCAAAGCTGTTGTCACCACGCGTGGTCCTCTCCACCAGGACATGGCCACCGCTCCTGCAAAACGACGGGGTCTGAGCTAACCCCGCCGCAGGATCCCTCTCCATTCCAGCCCACCGTGATGCTGAGATCTTTGAGCATCACCCAAGCACCGATGAACCACCCTGGGCACTCTCCTCATCCTCTTGACAGCAAGGATCCACGCTGGGACCACCAGCTCTGGATGCTGGCGGGCTCCTTGGGTAACGGGGTACCCGAGGAAGATGCCACGCGCTTGCAGGGAGCAAGTTGCGATGAAGTCGCTCGCTTGGCTGGGTGCAGGAGGGATGCTCATCACTGAAGATTTGAAGCAAATTGCTTAAATCAACTTAGACGTGATTATTACGCGCAGACAACCTGTGAGAAATGCAGCAAAACACTTATCCCTATATATATACGTGTATGTATACTACATATACATACATACACTGTATAGATACATATAGTGTATTCAGGGCCGAGAATATCTGCACCGTGTAGCCGGTGCTGGGCTCCAAACCTTCCCCTGCTTGGACGTATCATATGTACGCACGTATATTGAGTGTATATATGTGTACATATACATCTGAAAAGGGGGGGGCAGGTTTATTCTGCACATCCTATATGCCAAAGAAGTCTCGCAGAGCGATTAGCGGTATGTCCATCCTGCGCCGCGTAAGCGAATCCCTCCTTGCCGTGAGGGAGCAGCATGCCGCTGGAGGCTGCGAGGAGCAAAGCTCAAGCCCCAACCCAGCGTGAGGGTGGTGGAGAGGCCAAGTCAATGGTGGGACGTGCGGTGACATGGCAGAGGACACCGAGTATCTCGGTGGCATGGGTTTCCTGAGTCCTGGCATTGTGTCCCGGTGTACAGGCTCTGATTTTGGTGGATCCTGGATAGGAGGTGACAGCAGGATGCCAAGAATGCCAGGATGGGCCGGATTTGGGGTGCTGGGCTAAGCAAGGAGCCGGACCTGGATGATGCTGAAGGTCCCCGGGCAGGTAGCAACACTGTTGGCTTGTGTCTAACTCAGCCCGTGGTCATCACTTGGGTGGGAAGTCCAACACGGATGTCCCGGTTGCCCTTATGTCCCCTTCCCAGTTCCCAGTCCAGCCAGGGATTCTCTCCTACCATTTTGCAGCACCAGTGGTACCAGTGGGCCCATGTCTGTTACTGGTCTGGCCCCATTCTGGGGACTGGGGAATAGCGATGTCCCAGTATTACCCCAAAAAAGGTCCGTGACACTCACCTTGAACTGGAGAAACACACGGCCCCATGTTCCCCAGACAAGTACAAGCTAAGACAAACCCTCCCCAGCCTTTGCATGGCCCCATCAGGGAAGCTTTAAACAAGAACGAGGAGAAATCACCCCCCAACAGCTTGTCCTGAGACAGCGACTGTGTCCTCTGTGGTTCCACTGTGTTCTCTGTGGTCCCACCAGTGGTTTTTCTCGCATCGGTGGCTTGGTCACCAAGGAAACATGCTCAAACCAAGCAACCGAGCCCAAAAGAGGACACTGGATCTGTGCCGTGATGGGGTTGATACTGTGCCACCGCAGGCTGGAGATGGGATGAAAGTGCTGAAAGCTCGGGAGATGCTGTCCTCCTGTGCTCCAGCACATTGCCATCTCTACACCATGGAGCTCAAAGCCAAAATTGCTCAATGTCTGGTCCTGGTGACATGGAGTTCACCCTCATCCTCACCTAGGAACCATAGGTAATGCAATGGTCGTGCCGCCACTTGGAGCTCATCTTGTCAAGAAGGTAACGGGTGCTCTCGCGAAACTTGCGTTGGGTGAAGTAGAAGAGGATGGGATCAAGGACGCTGTTCATGCTGGCGAAGGGACGCGTGCACTTGTAGGCAATGGCAAAGGCCTGCAGAGTCGGGCAGGGCAGGCTGGGTGAAGAACGGACGATCAGGTAGATGGACTTGGTGAGGTGGAAGGGGAAGAAGCTGATGGAGAAGACAATGACCACGATGATGATCATACGCACGGCTTTGTCCTTCCTCTTGTGCACTGCCAAGCCGATCAGCTCGTCCTTCTGGCACAGGATTCGGGCCATGCTGCAGTAGCAGGCGAGGATGGCCACAAAGGGCAGCAGGAAGCCCGTGACGGTGAGCGTGATGCCATAGGGGAAGTAGGCAGCAGAGCGATCCGGTGGGCTCAGGTCGTAGCAGACAGTGCGGTTCCTTTGGGTGCCAGTGGAAGCGAAGATGAAGGTGGGCAGGCACTGGGCGATGACGATGAACCACACCGCGGCACACACCAGCCACGTCAGCTTCTTTCCTTTCTTCTTGTGCCATGAGGCCAAAGGGTGGCAGATGCCCAGGTACCGCTGGACGCTGATGCAGGTGAGGAAGAGGATGCTGCCATGTAGGTTGGTGTAGAACTGGAAGCGGATGAATTTGCAAGTGAAGTCCCCAAAAGGCCAATAATCCTTCTGGGTGTAGTTGTAGATGAGAAGCGGCAGGGAGCAGACATAGAGCAGATCAGCCATGGCCAGATTCAGCATGTAGATCATGGTGCGGCTGAGTGCCTTACGGGCCACCCAGATCTGCCCGATGACCACGGCGTTCAAGGGCAACCCCACCATGAACACCACCGAGTAGACCAGGGGCAGCAGGACCTGCTTGAACTCCTCATGGAAGGTACACGAGTTCCTCCCGGCCCCAATGAGGGCCGTCAAGTTGGCCATGGTGGTTGTTGCTCCTGTCGCTATCCTCTCTGCCGATGTGGCCCCTCAGCAGCGCCTGCAAACGACAAAGGGGACGGTTGGTGACTTGGCCATGTGGCGTCACATCCACCCCAGCAAGAAGAACCTGGACCAGTGTGTGCGACCCCATAGCCCCATCCTTCTGGGTCGGGGCAACCCCCGGTATCCATACAGGTTGGGGGATGAAGGGTTGGAGAACAGTCCCGTGGAGAAGGACTTGGGGGTGTTGATGGATGAAAAGCTGGACGTGAGCCAGCAATGCGCACTCGCAGCCCGGAAGGCCAACAACACCTTGGGCTGCATCAAACGAAGAGTGGCCAGCAGGTCGCGGGAGGTGATTCTCCCCCTCTGCTCTGCTCTGCTCTGCTCTGGTGAGACCCCCCCTCCACTGCGGTACTGCGTTCAGTTCTGGGGCCCCCAACATAAGAAGCACGTGGAGCTGTTGGAGCGGGTCCAGAGGAGGCCACAAAGATGATCAGAGGGCTGAAACAGCTCTGCTGTGGGGAGAGGCTGAGAGAGTTGGGGTCGTTCAGCCTGGAGAGGAGAAGGCTCCGGGGAGACCTCGCTGCAGCCTTTTCGTGCTTAAAGGGGGCTGATAAGAAAGATGGGGACGGACTTTTTAGCAGGGCCTGTAGCGATGGGACAAGGGGTGATGGTTTTAAACTGAAAGAGGGGAGATTCAGACTGGATGTAAGGAAGAAATGTTCTATGCTGAGGGTGCTGAGACCCTGGCACAGGTTGCCCAGAGAGGTGGTCGATGGCCCAGCCCTGGGAACATCGCAGGCCAGGTTGGACAGGGCTCTGAGCAACCTGATCTTATGGTAGATGTCCCTGCTCGTGGCAAGGGGTTGGACTAGATGGCCTTTAAAGGTCCCTTCCAACCCAAACCATCCTGTGATTCTATGATTCTTAAGTACGATGACGGATTTAAGGGTCCATCAGGAAGGTGAAGGTGGAGAAAGCAGGACCGTACAGGGTGGTGGCACATGGGGCAGCGTGGTGGCCGTGATCACCACCACCTCAGCTCTGCTTTCCCTGGCACTTGCACTCCACAGAAAGGTTTGCACAAGGGCAAACCGCCCTCATCCCAGTGCTGGAGAGGAAATTGCGGCACAGCGTGCCCTTAGTCGCCAGCATGGCTTCCCGTTCCTCTGCAGGGGGTGCCAAAACCCTACGGCCAGTCACCCAAGCGGCCTCCGTCCCCTGAGTTTCGGGAGATGCCACCTGCACCGAGCCCAGCACGACCCATGGATATTCTGTGGTTACTTTCATCCGGGAATGGGGACTGGTGAACCAGAGGTTTTCGGTCTTGTGGGCTACGAGAGCCCATCCACGTGGCCTCTGGGCTGCTCTGAGCTGGAGAAGAGGCCACCCGCTTTTCTTACAGGCTGAGATTGCGCGAAAGGATTGATCCCATGGCAGCAAGTGAACCCCCCCGACCCCAGCCACGTCACTTGGCCGAATCCCTCGCCATGCCACCCACGGGTGCTACATGCTCCCAGGTTTCAACAACCCAGAGGAGTGAGCAGCGCCGCTTCTCCTTCTTCCTCGTGCTTCCTCCGTCGCTTGCAGAACTGTGGCGCTCGCTTCCCCCTACACGCCTCGGCGGCAGCCCCCGCACCTGGCAAGGACGAGCTTGCCGGGAAATGGGGTGGCCGGTGTCTCCACACGGGCTGGGAAAGGAAACTGGGGAAGGGAAACTGAGGCAGGGAGGGAGAGCGGCCAAGCTCCAGCCAGGTGCGTGGGGCAGAGGGGACCCGAAGCGAGCACATGAAGCCAGGGGCCATACCCTTAACTCGTACCACCCTCTTTCGGGTATGCCCCATTTTGGGTCTGTGGGGATTTACCAGCCCTGGAGCACGGCCTGGCCATGGGCTCAGGCTTGGGGACAGTGTTGGGGCTCCCAGCACAAGGCTCCCTCATTTTTGGGAGTGCTCCAGGCTTGGACATCCTTCCCCCACTACCCCTCCACCGCTGCATAACCCTTCTGCTCTCCTGGAACCTCACTGAGCCCTCCTACCACCCACCGAGCCCCTCTGCACCCCACTGAGCCCCCACTCACCACACTGTGCCCCATTGCACCCACTGGCACCCAGCTCCAGGCAGTCCCAGCACTGAGCTCTGCCACCTCCAAGTCAATAAGCACCCCAGGGCTGTGAACTGCCCTGTCCCCTGGGACCCCCTAAACCTCCTCCAGGACCCCCTAAACCCCCTCCAGCACCCCAGGGCAGGGCAGCACCCATCCCAGCACCCATCCTGGGCACTCACGGGTGCCTCTGCCATCTCACGTGTGCTCGCAGGAACACTGCTGTGACATTGGGGACAAGGTGGCCAGCAAGATGGGTGGGGGGTCCTAGGCGACCCGGGAGTGCCTGACCTGCTGGGGTGCCATGGGGTGCCAGGGCATGACGTGGTATGAGGTGCCACAGCGTGCAGGGACCCGCTGCTCTGCCCAGCGCCCGGGCACATCTGCAGCCCCAGGGTGCTGGACTCGCCCCACTGAGCAACGCTTCCCCTTTCCACCGAAGGGCAGGACCCCGGGGCCTGATGGGGAACAGAAACCTGGGTGGCAGGGTGGGCGGTGCGCGCATGGCACCGCATGGCGCTGCACCATGTGGCATGGCATGGCAGGGTGAGCACGGCACTGCACTGCACGGCACTGCGCTGCACGGCACCGTACGGCCCGGCAGGCACCGAACGGCCCAGCGCTGCATGGCACTGCTTGGTAGGGCGGGCACCGCGCTGCGTGGCACGGCGCCGCATGGCCGCACGGGCAAGGCACGGCACAGCCCGCGCCAGCACCTCCATCACAGCTCCACACCGCGCGTACATCCCCATCCCCTACACACGTACGTGGCCCTGCCCACACCCATGTATGCAGCACCCCCGGGCACACACGTGTGCACGCCTCCATGTACACGCCCTACACGTGTGCACAGGCAACACCACTCCCCCCACGCACCCATGTCGCACCCCCAAAAGAGCCGTACCCTGACACCAAGCGTCGTTCAGAGCCGGCAAATCCCACCAGGGCAGGGGATATGTCACAGACCCGTCTCGGGGACGTCAGGATGCGGCCAGCTGAGGCCACCAGCAGTGTCACCAGACCCATGGATTTTTGGGTCTTTCCCCAGCCTGTTTTTTTCCTTTTCCCTCATTTTCAGAGTCTTTTACCCTATTTCTGGCTCCTTCCAAGTGTGGGCATCTGGAGCAGATGCTGGGGACAAGGAGGGCACCCGGGATGGTGGCACCAAGTGCTCCAGTTGCTTTGTCCCCTCTTGCCACAGCCACACAAGGGAAACTGAGGCACGAGTGCTGGGTTTTTAAGTGAACCAGTGTGGCTCACACCCCATTTTAACAGATTTTCTCCCCAAAACACACCTTGGAGGGGTGTTTGCAGGGCTTTGCTAAGGGACATGCCCAAGGCCACGCAGGCCATCGGTGGCAGAGGGCATCCGCAGTCAGCGCTGAGCCAAAAATACGACGAGCAGCCAAAACCTGAGGGTTCTCCCCCCACAAAAAAGGCAAATGAGCAAAAAAACCTCTTTGCAAGAGGGCAACAGGACACTGAACCCCAGTGCTGCTGGGCTGGGAGGGGTAGGAAAGTCAGAGGAGGAAAAATCCCTCTTGATCCCTGGAAAAACCCAGCTGTGGGGTGTGCGGAGCACAACCTTTCCATTAGACACCGGAGAATCCCCACCCCGACTGCCTGCAGCGGCTCGTAACCCTGCGATTGCATCCTGTCGTCGCCCATAAATCGCTCCGAATTCCGCTTGACGGAACCACATCAAGACGCTCGGCCTTATCCCGCTCTGCCGTGCCGTCGGCACCTCCCCGGGCCACGACCTGGCCTGGCGGAGTAGCCAAAAAATCCCTCCCTCCCCACCCCCCCGAAAAAAAAGCTCACAGGAATCCCTGCCAGCCCTTGGGGTGACGGGGTGGGGCACCGTCTGTGCTCGGCCTCCCCTACAAGCAGGGATTCCTACATCGACGGGATTACGGGGACCTGGCTCCCGGTGGCCCGACGCCACGGTGATGGGCGCCAGGCGAAATCCTTTGCGAAACGAGACTTGCAGGGGGGGATTTAGGGTGCGCGAGACCGAGGAACGGGGTTAAGAAAGAGAAGCGAGGCTGCCCTGCCGCCGGATGGGGAAGAGATTAAAAATAATCGCCGGCTCCGCTCGCCAGGGGCCATGAGATTCCCCGGCACGCGCCGGCGTTGGCTTTGCTCCCCTCCGACCCCTTTGCTTTCAAACCAAGCCCTTCTCCCACGAAACTAGCTTCAATTAACACCCTGATATTAATATGAGGGGGGTGGGGGGGGGTCCGCAAGCTTGCTACGGTGGGAAAGTATTACAGCGGCGGCGGCTGCTGCCCTCCGACAGGATCTGGGGGGCGGCTTCCTCCTTGGTTTTGTCTTGCCCCGGCCTTGGTGGGGACATCTTGGTGGCTTCACGGCACGGCTGCGAAGGCCGAGGTGGAAGCGAAAGCTGCAGCTCAGCGGATTTCGAAGGGGGTGGAGGGGGGACGCTCGCGCCTCGCGCGTCGCTTGGCCGAAGCCGCGACATCCCTGCCCCCCAAACACCTCCTGGCTGGTCCCAAAACATCTTCAGGTGGCCGTGGACGTGTCCTACCAGCCCTGGGGTGGCTGGGGCCTAAGGCTTGCGTGTTCTAAGGGAAATCACCATTTATTGAAGCCCAAAGGCGTAATGATGTGGCCAAATTGGGCCAGAGTGGCGTTTTCGGGTGCTTAACATGGACCCGTGGGGACAGGGTACAGGGACGGTCCCTGTGGCCATGCCAGGCCCCTGGGCCACCGATGTACCCTGCCCTTGGGCGACTCCCTTCACCCTCCCATGCTTTGGTGCCCCATCTCTAAAATAAATCGACGTCTCGGCGATGCTCTGAGCAACCCGGGCTGCGTTTTCCTGCTGGCAATGGCAGAAGCTGGGGACGGGGAAGGTGCAATGAGTCTGCCCGGTCTCAGCGGGCAGCGCTGAGCCTCTGGGCTTGTATAAACCCACACGTATATGCACACAAGCATATAGGCACGTACACCGCCACATGTACACGCATACACATAGACGTATGTATCCGAGCGTATACACCTCTCTAAACATNTATATGTATATATCGCTCTCTATATTGATACCTCTGTATATAAATACATCCCTATATGTATATATCTGTCTATATATCCATACCTCTATACACAAATATATCTCTTTATATATCTATACCACTATATGTATATCTCTCTGTATATATCTATACCTATACACATAAGTATACCCCTATATGTATATATCTACATATCAATACCTCTGTACATAAATATACCTCTATACGTGTATATCTCTATATCAATACCTCTATACATAAATACACCTCCATACATATACACACAAACATATATATGGCTCTGCACACACATACATTTCTCTCTACATATATATAGAAATATGTATGTCACCAGTCGCACACACATATACACAAGCTCCTGTACCCATACACGCAAATACACGTCTCCGAGCACACGGGCTCACACACGTGTACATACATAACTCTATCCATACGCAAATATATTTATGCTTCTACACGCACATCGATGCACGTATGCTCGTATATTCAAATATATTTCTATCTCTGTATTGTATATACGTACAAATCCATATAGATAGAGCTGGAAAGGCAGAGGCCAGGCTCCTGGCACCCGGCCGGGAAAGACCAGGTCCCTTGAGCAGATCTGGGGACGCTCCGCATGCGACGCCACCTCCGGCACAGGGCCGATCCCAACGGATGCCCTGGGAGATGCAGGTGCATCCCGGGCGCACCCCAGGCCGCGGGAGCAGAGGGACCAGGGCGAAGCCAGCCCGCTGAGCTTCGTGGCAGTTGCGGTGTGATTTTAAGCCCCGTGCCACGGTAAAAGCCGCTACCCC
>VZSC01005056.1:18260-39150 GCA_013398225.1 Steatornis caripensis
CCGAAAGCAGAGCCCAGCACCTCCCATGAAGAGCGGCTTTGGGGCCACCCCAAAGGCCAAGCGGAGCGCCGCTGCTCTCTGGACCTGACCCAGTGCTCTGCAGATCTGACCCCATCCTCTCCAGCTCTGCTCCATCATGCCTGGTTCGCTCTGACCCTCTTGGATCCCATCCTGCCCAGTCTGAACTCACCCATACCCGTTCAGTCTGAGCCTGTTGGATCCCAGTTTGCCCGGTTCAGTGTGATCCACTCGGGTCCCATCCTGCCTGGTTTGGTCTGACTGGTTGGGGTCTGATCCTGACGCGGTTTAGTCTGACACGCTTGGGCCCGATCCTGACCGCTCTGGCCCCATTCTGCCCGGTTCGGTCCGACCCCTCGGGTCTGATCCTGCCCGGTTTTGTTCTGATCCCTCGGGTCTGATCCTGCCCCGTTTTAGTCTGACACGTTTGGGCCCGATCCTGCCCCCTCCAGTCTGGCTCTTTTGGGTCTGATCCTGACCCGGTTTTGTCTGATCCTCTCGGACCCCATCCATGCCGGTTCGATCTGACCCCTTCGGGTCCGATCCTGCCCGGTTCGGCCCCATCCTACCCGGCTCAGTCTGCCCCTCTCGGGTCCTATCCTGTCCCGCTTCGCTTTGTCCCGTCCCTCCCGTACGCGGCACTTACCGGCAGCGGGATGCGCCGGGGCAGCGGCGGCGCTCAGCACCCGGGGCCGGCCCCGCTCCGCCCCGGGGCCGCCCCGCTCCGCCCCGCTCCAGCCCCGGCACCTGCGGGCGGCCCCGGAGGGGGCTGGGGCTGGGTCACAGCTGGATTGGGGCCAGGAGGGTATGGGGGAGGGGGGGGAAACAGCTGGGCTGGGGGGAGGGGGGCGACAGCTGCGGGCGGGGCTGCCATGTAAACATCTGGCACCATGGGCGAACATCTGTACGGAATGGAGTGTTGGGGGGCTTCCGACAAGCCCCAAAGTGGGATTTACCCGGTGGGATGTTCATGCCCGGACTAACAGCTGGATTGTCCAGGCAGGAGGCTGGGAGCTGCCGGAGCCCCCGGTGAGTGCCTGGGTGTCGGGGACAGGGTCTCCCCACCGCACCGGGTCTCAACCGAAGGGGTTGGTGGTGTCAGGGGTTGGTGGCTTCGGTACTCATTAACCAGGCCGTCAAGCCTCTGCGCTTCCTGAGCAGCGCTATTAAAGAGCAATAAGGAAAGGAACCCCGGGGGCACGTGTTGGGTGTGAAAGGGCCGATGCATAAACAGCCCAGGGACGGCGGGATTTAGCGGGATGACGAGCTTGGCCCTTTCTTTCCCTGGAAGCTCAGTTTGTCCTCCAAAATGATTTCCCTCCGTCCTTTTCAGGGGTTCTTGATGGGGCTCGGTAGAGGTGGAGGACAAGGAGGTGCCGACCGGCATCATCCGGGTGACGGGAGGCTCCCCGGTGTCACCTCGTTGAGCGACGCACCCCCATAGCCGGCATCCAAATATGAGGCGAGGAGTTTTGGGCAGGGGTTCAGCTGCGTGGCGCGGGATGGGGAGGTGGAATGAGGTGCCGCAGCCCGTCCGCATCGCGCTGGCGCCTGTGCTACGGCGGATAACGCGGGCTTTCATTGATCCTGGTGTGAGCCCGCGGCCAAGCCAGGCAGCGGGGCCACGGGGGAGATGGGCTCTGGCAGGACCGGCTGTGAATATTTGCAACCACAGCCAGGCTGGAGCCATCACCCTCATGCTGGGGCTGCCCGGGCTTGTGCGGTTGGGTTGGTGATGGCTCGGTGCCCTTGTGAAATTTCCCGCTCCCTCAGCTGCCACAGGGAGACAGAAACCGGGGGGGAAAGCGTTTTTCCCCAGAGCAGAGCTGCAAACACGCCTTGTGCAAACAAGCCCAGCAGCCCGCGGTGGGGAGCCCAGGGCTTTCTGCAAGCATCCGGGGAAACGCCGCTGGGAACGGACACAACTCACTTCTCTGATGAGTCGCCAGCGTGAGCGCTTATCCCACCTCCAGCGCTGCCTCTGTCTTCGGGGCAAGCTCCGAGCTGGTGAAAAAGAGCCGGTGTCCTCCTCCCTCCTGGCACGGCGGGTGTCCTTGCAGGTCCCCAAGGTGAACGCCTCACAGCCAGCTGTCCTGCTGTGGGGACACTGTAAATATCGGAGGGAGTGTTACAAAAAAGAAAAGAAAATAGTGGCTCCTGGCTGCCTGCCAGCCCCAGCCGCCTCCGCTGAGCCTGGCAGCTGGACCCGTAGCCTCAAGCGCAGCCCTACAGCACCCGGAATAAATGGGCACCCCTCAAAAAATGACGTTTTGGGGGTTGAGCGGGGATGGGAGAGGCAAATTTAGAGGCTAAAAAAGAGATTTCAAGCAAGGCATTGTTTTTATTCCTCTTTTTTATCCATGCAAAAGGTAGACGAAGCTCATTGGGAAAAATAATTAGGGAAAGGGAATAGCCTGGGTTCCTCTCGGAGTCTCGCTGATTGAATGAATCCTTGGCAAAAAGGCCTGGTACAGTGGCTGGATTTGGCCTCAAAAGACTCTTTGGCCACCTGGTTTCTATCTCTCCGGCTGGATGTCGTCAGTAACTACGTTAGCGGCTGATTGCAGGCAACCTTTGCCTCTGCTACTCAGGGCAATTGCACTTTTCCCACCGGGCTCCAGGTTTCCAGTGGCTGATGGGTCGCAGCATAGTGCGGATGGAGAGAGGAGCATCTGTGGTCGAGGCCAGGGAGGCAGCCGGGACCTGGGACCACGCTCTTCCAACCGATGCAAAACTCTTGTTGGAGGTGAAAAGCAGCATTTTTCTAACACTGAAGCTTTGCAAAAGCCTCAGGGCAGGGATGTCCCCACCACCAGACGCTGGATGTCCCCATGGGGAGACTTCTACAGGGCTTTCAGGTTCTCTCCCAGCACAGGCGTACCAGGGACACAGGCTGAGCCCCTTGTGCCCCAGGCTCCGCCGCAGCTCACCAGACCGGAGATGTCTTGCATGAAAAATTTCATTACTTCTAAAAGCTATTTATAATGGAAATGAAATTAATTTATTGCGTCCTCCTGACAACACCAGCCTGCCAGGGTGGTGGACCTGGTAAAGCTTGCTCGTGAGGAGGTGACATTTGATGGCAGCTTTCTCTTTTTTAACCAGGTCAGAGGAGATGGTCACCCCGGGCTCACCTGCGGACATCTGCTACCTCTGCACCTACCTTTGAGTCCTCAAATTTTTGGCAAAGAAGGTGTTCGGTGGAGAAAGTCTCATCTCTTGAGCATCGCTCTGATGGTCCCCTTTGTCCTTTTGCTGCAATCAACGTTCACCACAGTAAAACGGGCAAGGCTACCTGAGGGGAAAACTCGAACAGAAGAAGACCTCTCGTTGCTGGACCTCTGCGTTGGAGAACCTCTGCTGGTCTAACCTTCAACCCTCCTTGCCTCGATGGATTCCGTTTCTAGCCATCCAGCCCAAATTTCGTTCTGGAGGTGATGAGGTCCCAGCGGCAGTCCACGAGCCCAACGCTTTTGTTCTGCTAGGGCTCCGTGGAAGTGCCGGGAAACCTTGACTTTGAAGGGAATTAAGACAAAAAAGCCTTGGCTTTGCTCCAGGTGGGAGCTGACCTGCCGTTCCTATGCCTCAGCATTTCTGAAGAAATGTGTTTCAGCTCATTTTCCTCTGCAACCCGCTTTCCTAGATCCCCGCAGATGTCAGCAGGGGAGGAAGGGGTTGCTGAGTTTCTCCTCCCCGCAGCAAGTAGATGATTAATGCCTTGATCTTCACAGGCTTCCTTTCCTATCGCTGGCACACCCTGACACTCCTCAGGGACTCAGGGTTGCTTCCGCTCATCAATTTCTTTTCTCAGGAATTCTCAAGAAGCAGCGCGGAGCACGAGGATCCCGGCATGAGCGGTGTCTTAGGCTCCAGTTTCATCCGTGACTTCAGCAGAATGGAAGTGGTGGATGTTTGGGAGGTGGCCTGGGCACAGGAGACCTTGTCTGTCTGCTGGTGAAGCAGGCTGGGAAGGGAGATTTTGGAACTCGCATCTGTGGGTCTTTGCAGGCAGGAAATCTCAGGGCTTGGGGCGTGTGGGCGTCTCGTGATGGAGGTTTCCGAGGTGAGCCTTCACACTTTGTGGCCGTCTTTGAGAGATCTTCTCCACCCTCACTGCTAGGAGGCTCTGCAAGAGGGAGTTCATTGGCTCACACTGCCTCGTCCTCAGAAGTAATTGCACTTTCTCCCTTCAAGGACAGAGCTGGGGTCTGGGATAGGGACATCTCTGAACTTTGCGTGGTTGAGTAGAAATCAAACGCCTCCAAGTTGGCCACAATCCCTCCTTCAGCCCCTTTCCCTCCTTCCCATGCCAGCAGATCACGCAGCCCTTTTGGGTTTTCACCCCTCTGTGACTCTTCCCCTCCTGGGAGAGCCTCAGGCTCCTGAGGGTCAGCACAGTGATAGGCATCTTGGTCTTCTCACCAACACACCTCTTCATAAACAGCCATCGTGCCCATCTGCCATGATGGGAGACCATGGTATGGAGCAGAGGTACAACCCAGCATGGAGTTCCACGATGTTCATGCTGAGAAAACTGGGCTCTGTCAGCAGCCCCAGGGATGGGTTCANCAACACACTTCTTCATAAACAGCCATCGTGCCCATCTGCCATGATGGGAGACCATGGTATGGAGCAGAGGTACAACCCAGCATGGAGTTCCACGATGTTCATGCTGAGAAAACTGGGCTCTGTCAGCAGCCCCAGGGATGGGTTCAGATATCAAGTGATAATAAAAGGTGTCCAAAAGCAGGCTCAGATCCCCACAGAGACCCGCAGGATCTGGTCGTGCTGCCAGCTACGCAGGGGGTGATGAAGGAGCACATCGCGTCCCTTTGGCTTACCACTTCCAGCCTCCTCTGCTTTCCAGACCACATCCCCAGGGACGAATAAGGAGGTCAAAGCCCATGAGACCTGCAGGTACCTTTGGAATTTCGCATCTGGGAAAGATTTAAAATAACTTCCCTTGCTGTTTCCTTGATAGCTTGTTTGCTTTGGCTGATGGACCAGAGGCAGTTCTCCAGCTGGAGAGTTTTCTCTGGGAGATGATTGCTCCCCAATTACTACCAGGGATGAAGGGTGGAAACGTTGATGGAGATGCCTGCTTTTGGGGCACCAGCATCCCAGAGGGACCATACCCACTCAGGTACGTTTGTAGGGTGAAAGTAGCTATCCTAAGGTTGAAAACCAGCATCTCAGGTATAGGTCAACCCAAGGGGCTCCATGATCACGGTCCATCACCCTAAACCAGGACCAAACACAAGTGTCCCAACTTGCCACCATGTGCTGCCGCAGCAGCACAGATGGTCACCTGCCTGGTGGCTACCCAACACTTGGGTCTCATGGACGGGCTGAGGCAGCACGAGGGCGAGACGAGAAAATTTCTCACCCAACTCAGTGTAAGTCACCAGGAACCCAACAATTTTGTGTACCACACATCTAATGCTTTGCATTAAAAACTGCTTGTTGGTGCAACTGCTTGTTGCTTCCCCAGGAACCCCATGCTGCTACTCCTGGAGCAAGCGATAAGGGATTTTGCATGTGACGAGTACACTTGGGACTTCCAAGCCATGACTCAAATCTCCCAGCTGAATGGACGTGCAATTTTTAGTCCATGCAATTAGTCTGTGCCTTTCTGTAATGGGAATTTTAAGTCTTTCGCTGCTCTTCTTGCTTGGGACACCATTAAACGCACTAGTGTTGACTCAGGATGTCCATCCCCTCACCGAGGGCTACGAAGATGTGGTGGGGACCCTGGGGACTCTTGAGGAGCTAAAATAAAACCCAGACATGAGGCATCTCCCATAGGGACAAAAACTTTCCAGGAATTAAAACTCAGAGCATGGACTACTTACTTCGCAGGAGCATGCAGGGAGCTGCTCAACTTTTGGTCTGGTTCTCCTTTGCCTTCGGGTGGGTCCATCACACCCAGTCAAGGCAGCAAATATTTAAGCCACAGTGTCGTGTTCCTTCCATTGCAAAGGCGACCAAAGTGGACATTTATTTTGGGATAAAACCATCTGTTTCATGTCCGGCATCGTCGACAACTTTTTCTGTGTAGAGCAACTCACGTGGCCTTGCTTCTCCCTTTCGGTTCTGCTTCTCAGGAGACCATGCTGTGCCTTTGAAGAGAGTGAAAGGGGAAACTGCATCCCAAGTGGTTTTGTTTTTTATTCCAATAATTTGTCTCTTGCTTATACGAAAGCAACTGCTTTTTTTCTGGAAAACAGCAAAATTACAGAAACAGGGTGAAATACGGACACAAGTTTTCCACCACTTACAGGTGGGCAAAAACCCTCACCAGCGCTTGAGGTTTCTACTCAGCTAAATCAAACGTGATGGTAACGTTGTATAGGAAGATTTTGGAGATATCCCTGATATTATTACTCCTTGATTTGTTCTGTGCTTCTTGCTAAGAGGCGACTGAACCACGACTCACTGGAGGCTATACCGGGAGCATCCCTGCAGAGGGACCATTTCAAGTCCTCCATCCTCAAATGGGGATCATTCCCATCTTTTTCTCCCCCCGTAATCCATCAGAAAATCCTTCGCAACCCCTTTCTTTGCAAGCTCCATAAAACCCATTTGGGGTTTGCTATAGGGTTTGCTTTGGCTTATGGGCAACATTACCCCTACAGGGGCAAGAACTAGGGGCCCGGGGCCAGCTTGGTGCCCAGGATAAGAAGGGGGCAGGAATAGCTTCCCAGGATGGACTCAATTTTTGCAGGGACAAAGTCCTTCTGAGATGGTGCTTGGAGTAGCGTTACTCTTGGCAGCATCTTCTAAACAAACCTCAGAGCAGAGCCGGTGCCCAGACGTTTTGTACAAACACCGGTATGAAACTATAACAAGGAAAATACAGTCCTGGGAGGTCCTAGCCATCAACTGTCTTGGTTAGGGCAAAATGGGGCATGATTGCTGCACCTTCGCTTTCGACGTGGTGGCTTACAGCACTGTGTTTGGGATTTTGGGTGCTGCGGGAAGGACGAGAGGTTTAGGTGCCCATCTGGCACAGGAGCGTGGCCAGGAGATGCTCACGGATGCCCAGGAGATGCTGATATGGAGGTCAGATCAGCCGTTGGGGGTTTTAAGACCTTCCTGAGCCAGGAGGTCTGCATCCATTGCTGCTGGGAATGGGAGGGTGGACCAGGGAGCTCCTGGGCCAGTGCTGTGAAACCCCCAAATCCGTGCCTCAGTTTCCCCAGTTGCACAAAAGGGCGAATGCCCAGCTTCCATCTAACACCTAGAAAATTCTCCAGGAGCCTCAAATGGAGGGTTGTACCCCATGTCTGCTATGGGTGAAACCTCCTGGATCAGCAGGCAGGGCCCTCCTGCCCCCAACCTGCCTGTCCTGCACCACCTGGGACACCTGAGACCTGCCCAAGCCAAAAATGTTCAAGCAGGTCCGTCCCGTTGGGGATGTGTTGCAAAACCAAGGCAGCA
This sequence comes from Steatornis caripensis, assembly GCA_013398225.1. Taxonomy (NCBI): domain Eukaryota; kingdom Metazoa; phylum Chordata; class Aves; order Caprimulgiformes; family Steatornithidae; genus Steatornis; species Steatornis caripensis. Next base: position 25,719 of record VZSC01005056.1, read on the forward strand.
GCGAAGTTCTGCACATCGGCAGGGAGGGAGGAGGGGAATCTGATGGCAAACAAGATCAGCTCGTTCCCCTTGCGCTTGCGTGTGCCAACAGGCAGGGCCGGCAGCGCTTCGTTCAGGCAACGGGTGGCTTACCTCACACCGCCGCTCCAGCATGCTGTGTGCTACCCTTTTTTGCAGGGTATCATCCTCAGTAATGTTATATTTTTTTACCCTTCTTCCTGCAAATAAGGTTTGGTTTTATTTTACTATATTTTATTTTATTAAATTTTATTCTTCTCTTCTCTTCTCTTCTCTTCTCTTCTCTTCTCTTCTCTTCTCTTCTCTTCTCTTCTCTTCTCTTCTCTTCTCTTCTCTTCTCTTCTCTTCTCTTCTCTTCTCTTCTCTTCTCTTCTCTTCTCTTCTCTTCTCTTCTCTTCTCTTCTCTTCTCTTCTCTTCTCTTCTCTTCTCTTCTCTTCTCTTCTCTTCTCTTCTCTTCTCTTCTCTTCTCTTCTCTTCTCTTCTCTTCTCTTCTCTTCTCTTCTCTTCTCTTCTCTTCTCTTCTCTTCTCTTCTCTTCTCTTCTCTTCTCTTCTCTTCTCTTCTCTTCTCTTCTCTTCTCTTCTCTTCTCTTCTCTTCTCTTCTCTTCTCTTCTCTTCTCTTCTCTTCTCTTCTCTTCTCTTCTCTTCTCTTCTCTTCTCTTCTCTTCTCTTCTCTTCTCTTCTCTTCTCTTCTCTTCTCTTCTCTTCTCTTCTCTTCTCTTCTCTTCTCTTCTCTTCTCTTCTCTTCTCTTCTCTTCTCTTCTCTTCTCTTCTCTTCTCTTCTCTTCTCTTCTCTTCTCTTCTCTTCTCTTCTCTTCTCTTCTCTTCTCTTCTCTTCTCTTCTCTTCTCTTCTCTTCTCTTCTCTTCTCTTCTCTTCTCTTCTCTTCTCTTCTCTTCTCTTCTCTTCTCTTCTCTTCTCTTCTCTTCTCTTCTCTTCTCTTCCCTTCCCTTCCCTTCCCTTCCCTTCCCTTCCCTTCCCTTCCCTTCCCTTCCCTTCCCTTTTTATTGTATTTCATTCTATTTTATTCTGGTTTATTTTATCATATTTTTTTTTTACCATGTAGACACTGCTGGACAGCTTAGACCCAGCTCCAGGCTCAGTGAAAGACAGACATACAGCATTTTATACCCTTTTATTCAGGCTGGGAGCTGGCAGTGGCTGGGTTCCTTTCTTGCCGTGCATGTCAAATTGAGAGCCCTGATCTCTGCAGGGTGGCAGCTGCTCTAACATAAACTTTAGGAATAAAGGTCCAGACGAGTCTTTAGCATAAACAGAAAAAATCTTGTGAAATAGGTTTAATTTAATATATCCAGTAACCCTAGGCATTCTCACTTCCTTCCTGTTATTATCTGACATGATCTTCTATTCTTGGACGCTCAGAAAAATTTATTCAAAGGAAAACTGAACAATAACAAACGTGAGATTAAAATAAAATCAGAAAAATGACGGGAATGATGGATGAGAAGCTGGTTGCACTTCCAGGAAGGTTCAAGGAGGATCTCCTTCACAGGAAAGTGACTGTGCCATGCGCTGAATCTCCGTTGGAGGCGGCGATGAAGGTGCTATGCTGCCTTCAAGACCAACTGCAATTGCAGCAGCTGGTGGGCTTGGACCTGTTTGGCCCAAACTGGCTCACCTCAGCAGGGTGGTTGGAGAAAGAGCCACGGGATCTTCTCTAAAATGTTTTGCGGTCGACTCTGTCCCTGTAACACATGGCTCTGGGCACAAAGTATTAGCGGTCAACAGGACCTTGTCTTCCAGAGGCCGAGGGACAGGCTTCGACCAGGCAGCTGTGATTAAGCATGTCATTAAATCTCTTTTCTCCAGGCACCTCGACATCTGTTTTTAAACACAGACACAAGAGGAAATGCTGGTTTTCTGCACTGGGATAAGAGCAGGTGCAAACAGCTCTTGGCTAACCAAGACCTTTGCGCATGACACACCTTGTGGTCTCATCTCACCTTGGCATGACTGAGCATGCCTCTGCTCAATCCCTGTGTAAGGGCTGAGCTGCATCCCATGTGGTTGATTTGTTTCCTGGGTGAGCGTCCCAATGCCCAAATCGCTGGTATTTCGGACGTGGTCCATAAGTCAACAAAGCAATGATCTACTTTGGCCATTTCCAGGTGGGTAGTTCACAACGTCCAGAGACAGCATTTACCTCTGTAGCGTTCATGTGTGCACAAGGTTTTTGTGTCTGCAAACAACCAGGACAGCTCGAGGGCTTGGGTCCCACCCTGCCAGCTCCTGGATGTGATCCTCTCTTGGCTCTTCTCCCTCTTCCGTGCTCTGCATTTCAGCAGACCGGCCCTGCTCCTCCCTTCTCTGCATGCCCATCGCTTGCCAGGCATTTACACAGGAGACCTCTCAGGTATCAGAGACGTCACCAACTCGCTCTTCAGGGATGTCCCTGTTGGGACCTGCGTGAAGACACGTTGATTTCTTTGGGCACCTTCCAAGCAGATGTCTCCGGCCGGTTGTGTTCCTTGCGTCTCCAGCAAGTCTCTGTAGGCACCACACAGGGCCCGGAGAGGACAGTGATGTCCACGTAGATCCCTGGACTGTCGCATAGGTCCTAGGACTGTTGAGTGAGGAAGACGTGTTCACCCCAGCAGGCAATGTGAAACGGCTCACTGGTTGGTGTTAATGCCAGACTGGCTGGTTTCTCCTTCTCTTCCCTCTCTTCCTCCTCAGGCACTTAATATTGATTGGGCTTATGAATTAACTTCCCTCTTAGAGATTTGATAGAGCTGGAATTGGTACATTAAACAAACAGCAAGCGGTTCGTGACTCATACTANATCCAGTAACCCTAGGCATTCTCACTTCCTTCCTGTTATTATCTGACATGATCTTCTATTCTTGGACGCTCAGAAAAATTTATTCAAAGGAAAACTGAACAATAACAAACGTGAGATTAAAATAAAATCAGAAAAATGACGGGAATGATGGATGAGAAGCTGGTTGCACTTCCAGGAAGGTTCAAGGAGGATCTCCTTCACAGGAAAGTGACTGTGCCATGCGCTGAATCTCCGTTGGAGGCGGCGATGAAGGTGCTATGCTGCCTTCAAGACCAACTGCAATTGCAGCAGCTGGTGGGCTTGGACCTGTTTGGCCCAAACTGGCTCACCTCAGCAGGGTGGTTGGAGAAAGAGCCACGGGATCTTCTCTAAAATGTTTTGCGGTCGACTCTGTCCCTGTAACACATGGCTCTGGGCACAAAGTATTAGCGGTCAACAGGACCTTGTCTTCCAGAGGCCGAGGGACAGGCTTCGACCAGGCAGCTGTGATTAAGCATGTCATTAAATCTCTTTTCTCCAGGCACCTCGACATCTGTTTTTAAACACAGACACAAGAGGAAATGCTGGTTTTCTGCACTGGGATAAGAGCAGGTGCAAACAGCTCTTGGCTAACCAAGACCTTTGCGCATGACACACCTTGTGGTCTCATCTCACCTTGGCATGACTGAGCATGCCTCTGCTCAATCCCTGTGTAAGGGCTGAGCTGCATCCCATGTGGTTGATTTGTTTCCTGGGTGAGCGTCCCAATGCCCAAATCGCTGGTATTTCGGACGTGGTCCATAAGTCAACAAAGCAATGATCTACTTTGGCCATTTCCAGGTGGGTAGTTCACAACGTCCAGAGAGAGCATTTACCTCTGTAGCGTTCATGCGTGCACAAGGTTTTTGTGTCTGCAAACAACCAGGACAGCTCGAGGGCTTGGGTCCCACCCTGCCAGCTCCTGGATGTGATCCTCTCTTGGCTCTTCTCCCTCTTCCGTGCTCTGCATTTCAGCAGACCGGCCCTGCTCCTCCCTTCTCTGCATGCCCATCGCTTGCCAGGCATTTACACAGGAGACCTCTCAGGTATCAGAGACGTCACCAACTCGCTCTTCAGGGATGTCCCTGTTGGGACCTGCGTGAAGACACGTTGATTTCTTTGGGCACCTTCCAAGCAGATGTCTCCGGCCGGTTGTGTTCCTTGCGTCTCCAGCAAGTCTCTGTAGGCACCACACAGGGCCCGGAGAGGACAGTGATGTCCACGTAGATCCCTGGACTGTCGCATAGGTCCTAGGACTGTTGAGTGAGGAAGACGTGTTCACCCCAGCAGGCAATGTGAAACGGCTCACTGGTTGGTGTTAATGCCAGACTGGCTGGTTTCTCCTTCTCTTCCCTCTCTTCCTCCTCAGGCACTTAATATTGATTGGGCTTATGAATTAACTTCCCTCTTAGAGATTTGATAGAGCTGGAATTGGTACATTAAACAAACAGCAAGCGGTTCGTGACTCATACTATGGCTCTGCGCCAAGGCAAGCACAAAAGCAGAGGCCTCCGACAAGCTTTGGGAATTGTTCAGTGTTAAAAACCACATAGCCCTGGAGAAGACACCCAATGGGACTCCTCTCTAAATTCAGCTGGAGCAGGTGAAAGACTTCTCCCATGCCCACCTCTAGCGCCCAGGACCTCTGTTCCTCAAGCAGAGACGATTTAGGACATCCCTGCTGCAGACGGATGCCACGGAGAAGAAAATCCTTGTCCCTGAGAGGCACATGGGTACCACAGGGACACAGACCCTATCCCAGATTTGGGAAGGTCCCTCTTCCACATGACACATGTCTCACCTGCTCTGGCACAGGATGATGCAGCCCTGTCCTGCAGACTCCCAAAGGTCTCTATTTTTCAAGTAAAATGAGTAAGAGTTGATTGTTATTTTGGGTAGGAATGATTCAGGAAGTTTTAAATAGTGAAACTGTCCTTTTGTATAGTTATTTCCCTCTTTATTCCCGCTCTCGGCTGCTGGGCGGTTTGTATACAGTAATTAAAATCTGCTTTGACATCTCTTGCAGAGCATTTCCTTTTGGCTAGCTTCTTACACATTTGTTTCCATCCAAATTCCCATACAAGGACAACGGGGAACCGAAGCGCTTTCATCCCTCATAGCCTGCCCAGAGCCCTCCTGACTGTCATGGCTGGAGATCAGACAGGGCGAGACCACCCCAAGGTCCTGTCTGAAGTGGGTCCTTCACTCTGATAGTGCCAGCCACGCGCTAAGGAGGGGAAGTGTCTCCCGTGGCTGTTTGCAAGGCAAAGATCTAAAGAAAATGGAAAATCCCTAGCAGAAATGAGACCTCCATCTCCTTGGGCCATGGTGTCTTTTTGCATGAAGCCACTCTCATCTCAGCTGGAGGTGGTGCTGTAGGAGGCAAGAAACTGGGTCAAAGCCTCTGCAAAACTTCCCATGGCTCAAACCAGGTGACAAAATATCTTCCTGACCCCCTCAACATCTCAACTTTTATCATCATCTTCAGCACACGACCAACTCTCACTAGCCAAGTCTTCAAGAGGCCCTCACCATGTCCGTGCACCATCCATCCTGTCTGCTCCCTTCTCCTTGTGATCAGATGGTTTCCAGAGGTCCCTGCCAGCCTCAGCCGTTGCGTGGAAGGGAAGGGAGAAGAGGCCACCTTTAGGAAACAAAACCTGTCCACTTGTGTGGGAAGACGGGAGTCTCTCCTGTACCCGGGAGGTAAGCAGAAACGTCCCTGAAGCCACAGTTTGGTGTAAGAGGGCTGCGCCTGTCCCAGGCTTTGTCTACTCCTTTGCAAGGTGGAGAGGCTGCTAATGCCAGCCCTTTCCAACCCTTATACAACGCTTTCTCCCACCCACTGTAGTGCATATTGGTGCTGCAGGCAGGGCTGCTTCGGCCCAGGTGGTGGCCCTGGGAGGACACAGTGAGCTCGTCACCCTCCTTCTCCCTCCCCAGTAAAAGCCAGCCAGCCTCCAGACACGCTGCGGAGGATGAGCGCCATGTGTTTGCCATTAGATCAGAGATAAAAACTCTGGCTGAAGTGGATGAAATTCTGTCCTCTGAAGCAGGAGCTCCTGCAGGATAGCCAAGTCCAGATGTTAGCACAGCTGGCAGAGGTGTCAGCACTCTTGTGAGGCGAGCAAGGAGGCTGCTCTTTGAGAATCATCTGGGCACTGACGGCTGCTCAACCTGTTCCGCTTGAGATGGGCCCCTTTCCAGCTGGTTTGGAGGGGCAGCACAGGCACAACTGGAGATGAACAACTCTGGGAAGCACCTGTATTCCTCGTGACAGAGAGTCTGGGTAGTTACACCAGGCGGACATTCATCCTAGATGTATAATTTTGGTTTGATGAGTCCAGATGTGTTTTAAAAGGTCCATGTTTGAGTCTCGAGGCTGCTTCTACAGACCATGGGGAGGACCAGCTACGTCCAGAGGACGATTGACCTTGCATCTCTGGAGATGGCATCAGCTGTCTCTTGGAAGTATCCTCCTCTCTGATGCTAGAGAGTTCTTTCACACTCTCACAGTTGAAATTTACCTGCTGAAACCAGGACAGAAGAACCTTCTTTNGACCAGCTACCTCCAGAGGACGATTGACCTTGCATCTCTGGAGATGGCATCAGCTGTCTCTTGGAAGTATCCTCCTCTCTGATGCTAGAGAGTTCTTTCACACTCTCACAGTTGAAATTTACCTGCTGAAACCAGGACAGAAGAACCTTCTTTCCGCCAGGAGAAGCATCCATACTTATCCATGTGCTCTGCCAAGCCAAATTCACCATCCTGGTCACCTTAAACATGTTCTCCAGGCTGTGGAAAACATCAGCTTTGAGGCTTTTGAGAGAATTAGGTCCTAATTCCTCTAACCGCTATTCTGGAGAAAGTTCATTCAGAACATCTCACACTCGGAGATAGTAAGATGAGGATGAGGATGGAGCTGGAAGGATGGACATGGTACATGAGTCTGTGCACACCACAGAAATGCCTCTCATGCTTACTTCACTTCAGATATTTCCTCCCAAGGCTATGGCACCTCTGTGTCTGCTGCCGTTGATGGCAATTGTCTTCCTTGGTTGGACTAAGGTAACTCTCAAGTTTGGAGGCTAGTGGCTTAAATGAAAAGCTGAGCACAAAATGTGACTGTCACAGCTGGTCTTGGGGAAAAGCAAGTGAAATTCTGGCCTGGCAAGAAACTGCTTGGTTAAGTGAAGGTTGGAGAAGGATTTGTGGCATGAAGAAGCACCTACTTTCTGTTCCACTTTCTTACTTTCTGTCCCATTTTCTACTTTCTGTCCCACAAAGCCTTCTCACATGTCACAAAAACCACGGGGTGAAGCAGAGAGCAGGGCAGGGCAGGTTGCTCCAGGTGGGAGAGTCAAAGGGCCAAAACTCAAAGCTTTCCCCGGAGGTGTTTGGAGGAGGTGTCATGGTCAAGAGCCACATGACTCTGGGCACAAAGTGCCACTGGTGCTCGAGCAGTGCTGCTTTGGGGGTCCCCAGGCAATTTTAGGGGATGCAGAGGCCCACCAGTCACCTGGTTCCCAAAAAGCCTGGCTGACCAAGGCTTGAGGGGGGTCTCAGGCAACTCCAAATGCCCTCAAATCACTGAATCTCCAACAATCACAGTAAAAACAGACGCTGGGCTGCTTTGATGTGTGGTGGGATGTCAAAGTCAGGTCCTCTGTTCCATCTCCTCACCCTCGCTGCTGCAGCGAGGTCGGCTCTCTGAGGGCCTTGAGCAGCTCTAATCAGCCTCTCCCTTAGCCCAAACAGTCACCGGCTGCAGCCTGTGCGTGCCCTCCAGGGCTGCTTAGCTCAGTGCCTTTGGAGGCATCTTGCACCTTTCACCCACTGCTGATAAGAGGAGAGAGGCACTGAGCCCTGCATCGCTCCCTGCGTGGGGGGCTGGAGATCACTCTCCTCCAGCAATACCTCTCCCATCCTTCCCAGTGCATCTAGGCTGGGGCAAACTGGCTCCCAGTTTGAGAACCACAGCTGCAAGTTGAAGAGAAAGGGTGAAAAAATAGCAGAAAAATGGATGCAACCACATATTTACTGCCTCAAATCACCCCTCTGTGCTGCCACGCTCACCCAGCATGCAAAACTGGCTGGCACGGCAAGGATGTGTCCCCGGTTTTTAAACTGTGCTTCCAGTGCTTCCCTTTTATAAGTCTTCCCAGTTTATAAGCACGGGGAGCATGTTTGGGAGGAGATAAGGGCTGGTGCAGACGCAGGGGGCTGGGCTGAGATAATGTGCGGGACAAAAGCCATCGGCAAACCCCTGCCAGGCTGCAAATCACGGAAATGTTTCAGCTCCCTGGAGCCACATCCAGCACCGAGTGACACTGGACTGCACCACAGATAGGAGAGGGACACACGCTGCCAGCCTTGGGGGCATAGACACATCCTGCCCTTCTGGGACCAGGTCCAAAATCGTGTACGTTCAAACTAGATTTCTTTGCTCTGCCGCCCTTTGCACCCCTTGGGTTAAAAATCACTGCTATAAATAACTGCATTTGAGCAGCCACCGGCACCTTGATCCAGGCGGGACTCAGGAGCTGGTGGCAATCGGGATCAAGTTGCGTAATGAGGTCAGAAAGGGTAAAAATGGCCCTTTGGCGGGGCTGGATGCTTTTCCAAGCAGGTCAGCAGCACATGTGGGACCTGTCATGCCCTGCGTGTTCGCACCGACCCCCTAGCCGCAGGGACCACAGCTCTCCTACAGGTCCTATTCATTTTGTGGTGCTTGGAGCAAAGTGCGTTGCAGGAGGGAAGGGGTCTCCTCCTCCACGAGGCGATCCTAGCAGCACAGCTGGCCACAAATCCAGCCATGGACCAGAAATAGCTCCTCTGTCCTCATCTAGGGAGAGATGCAGACGGTCACTGCTCCAAACAGCGGATGCAGAAGTTCTCCATGACCTACTTGGATGGGTTTCTCCATCTCCCTACAGTGTCTTTGAGCTGGCTGTTAAATCTCTCGCTGTGTTTGAACACGCGCATGTGGGCAGGAGAGACCAATACAGGTCTGTCCTTCCCCTTGGGGGATCCAGGCTTTGGCCCCTTCCCCAGTTCTCTGTGATGCCGTGGTTGGATGCAATGTCAAGCTCAGGGCTGTTTCCCTTGGGAAATCACCCTGGCACTGGGTGTTCCCCTTCCCGTGGCCTTTCCTTCAACGATCGGAGGTCAGCTGCCCCAGGTCTTTCTGCTTGGTCTAACGTGCTGCAAACATTTCTCTCCTTCCTCCCTCCCTCCCCATCTGTTTTGATTTCTCTTTGCATCCTGGTCGATACCCGCTGAACAGGTTTAAGCATCCCTAAGGATTCTCCTGGTTCCCTTTCGCTTCGGCTCGGGAAGGATCTCGCATNGCTGAACAGGTCTAAGCATCCCTAAGGATTCTCCTGGTTCCCTTTCACTTCGGCTCGGGAAGGATCTCGCATGGTTTATCCGTTCTCCCAATGCTGAAGCTTGTTTTCAAAGGACAGCGCAAGCTCTTAATGCCACAAGCGGCATCAGCCAGCGATTTCTGAATATTTGGAGACAAAGCTTGGGATTATGCAGAGCTCTTTGCTGCCTACCGCTGAATTACAGTGACCTCCCATGATCGGCAACGGTGGGAGCACTGAGGAAATACCAACGCCTTAGAAATAGCGCCCGCAAGCACACAAACAACACAAGCAAAGCCAAGTATTTGTCCTTTCACATGCCGAGGAGGAGGGTTTCTCCTGCAAAAAATGGAGCTATCCCGGCACTAAAACGTGATGAAGGGGAGGGGGAAACATGGAGGGGAAGAGAGGCTGCAGGGCAGAAGGTTGGCTGGGGAATAATAACAGGGGCGAAAAACTAGCACCAGCATTTTAGCCACATCCTGAACAGTGAACTCAACTCCTCTTCATGATGTTTCCTAGGACACTGAGTCTTCTTCCTTGCCAGTTTTAATGGATTATTTCATCTGAGCATTGTGCATGGCTGATACCTGCCACATTCCTTACTGCAGCCAGCGGCAGTTCAGTTGGGACATGTCAGTGTGTTTGAACCTGGGACACGATCCTGGAAAAGAGCAAGAAATGTCAATGAAACACCGATCAGAAATCCCAACCGTGCCCACCGAGGAGCTTGGAAGGAAGCAGAGCTGGTGCTTCACCTGCATCTCTAACAACAGTTATCCATCTGCTGTGTGGAGAGGAGCTGCTGGCTTTGGTGGGCTTCTCCCGGTTCACAGACTGGGAAGTGGTGGTTCCTGAAGCTTCACCGTTCTGGAAAGCGTAAAAAAGACTGGAAAAACTCTGGGATGAGATGATAAATAGAGAGAATCCAACAATAGAACATGTATTAAAAGCTCTTGGGTTCTTAAAGGCAGCTATATTTGATTTTGAAGGGGCCCGATGGTGGATTTTCTAAGAAAATGTGTGCTCATCAGCACACCGGAGTGTGTTGCTGTGGGATGAATCATTTCTGAGCCTGTTGGTCCATTTGGAGACACCTGGAGGAAGGTGAGAAGCTCAGAGATGTTGATGTTCCCATCAGCATGTGGAAGAGGAAGGAGACAGACCCTGAATGACCCCTCCTCCATGGGGGACAAGGCAAGGAAAACCCCTATTACACCTCACAGAATCCACCTGTGCTAAAACCTCCGGCTTCTCCAGCTCCACAGGGAGCACCTGAGCTGAGGGTTGCTGTAAGGCACATGGCTACCTGTCCCACTGTTCCCCCGCCAACACAGCCAGATAGAGATCCCACAATCCTTGTCCTCCTTCTCCTGGTTGCCCATGGTCTTCATAGCAGGATGCCGGATCAGGCGCCCAGGGCGTCATCCTTACTCTGCCACTCTATGGCCTCAGACACATCACTTCAGCCCCTTTCCACCTCTGCATCTCTGACGACCTTGCTTGAGGAGCAAAGCCTGGTGAGATGGACCTTTAAAGGTCCCTTCCAACCCAAACAATTCTATGACTCTATGATTTGATGTGACCCACCAGGTCAGCCCTGGGCTTCGTGTCCCTGTGGTCCCCACAGCTACACAACTGGCACAGCGCAGGCTGCCTGGGGGAAGGAGCCACCTCACAGCTGCCACGAGATCAGAAACTGTTCTCTCTCCACCCTCCTTCCCTCCATGCCCTGGGGAACTTCCATTTTTACTTTTTCTCTGGATTACATTCAAAACCTCAGGCCACACAGAACAACAGCAAAGAGGCAGGCTGGTGGCAGGGAATGGTGTTTAGGGGAGGAAGGAGACGTCCCCGTCCTCTGTTCTCCATAAAGTCAGAAAGCCAAGTGGTTAGGAAAGTGGTTCACCTCTGAGGACCCTCAAGATATCCACATGGGATAAGAGATGTGAGCTCAGACAGGCAAGGAGTTATGCACCGTTCACCCTGGAAAAAGAGGGCTGGTTCCACATCAGGGTCATCTGCAGTTCCCCATAACATTTTTGCACCAAGAAGAGGATCTTAGGTGTAGCCACACAAGACAGTGCTTTTACACTCTTGTGTAAATTTGCAATTTCATTATTTCCTGGGAAAAGGGGCTAGAATTTGGCTTAGGGCTGCAGATATACCATCAAGCCAAATCACAGAAGTTGAGGATGCTTCTCCTTAGCTTTTACTCTTCCTCTGTAGCAGCCACACACGAGCTTGTGGTGCTGCTACTGAGCTCTGAGCAGTCAAGCTGTGATGGACAGGGTCAGGGTAAGGTATTTGTTGTGCTGCGACAGTATGAAAGGTGATACTCCAGGGCTCAGGCCGGGAAGTTAAAACATCCTGGCCCATGGCCAGCTGCTCTGGACAGAGCCAGAACAAATATTCCTCTTGGACTAATTGGACTGAGGCTGCATGTCGGGAAAGTCACCGCCTGCCCAGAGTCTGCTGGCTGGAGCAGAGGTCCAGAGAGGTTGTCCCTGAAGGAGCGTGGTCAGAGGGCACTGTCATCCCTAAGGAGGGTGACCACACTGTCTCTACTGGGCAAAAACCCAAGCCCCAGACTAGAAATGTTCATGGAAACACGCTCCTGCCTGAAGCACCCTTTGGTTCCCACCAGCCCCAATTATCGCAGAACCTTGTGTGTGTCAGGGAGAGTCCCCCAGGATGACCAGTTCAGCCAGGCTCTCACTATCTCTTCCAGCCTTGCCCTGGGAAGATGTTGATGGTGATGAGATCCTCTGGACCATGCCCCAGACCATGATACATCTGAAAAGGGCATTTTGTGCAACAACATTTGTTTTCAAGACAGTATAATTTCCTCTCTCTTACTGAGACAGTCATGAGTAGAGCTGGTCCACCAGGTGGGTCTGCTGTGAGATGCTATGGGCTTTCCCTTGGCAAGGTCCACAACAGTTCAACCTCTGTAAAAGTCTTTAAAGCTTTCAGGTCCTGAAATCCCTCCTGATCTAGCCCTGAGTGTGTGCTCCATCCTTGGAGAGGACAGTCGTATGGCCAACCTATAGGGTTGACTATGCCTAGGCATTATCTCAATGGGTTTGGGTCGGCACAGGCCAAACCCCTGCCTGGCCATGTTTAGCAAGTAGTACGGATTTAGCAGAGGAGATCCAGTCACTGTAAAGTATTTGCAGTGAAAAAGAATAGCTGCTACTGCAGTGTTTAACTACAAAAAGAGAAATTACAGAGAAATGAGGAAGCTCCTCAGAATTAAGCAGCTGAACACAAGGATTAAATGTTTGCAGGTGAAGTAGAAGTGGACTGAGGATGCAAATGCAAAGCACTGATTCAAAAAGGTGATAAAAAGGTTCCCCAGGCAGCCAGAGCTAAACAGCAGGGTGAAAAATGTCATCAGAAGAAAGAAAATCTCCTGCAGAAGGTCCACACCATGTCCAAAGCAGGAGACATGGAAGAGCTCATGAACACAGCAAGCTGAATGCAAAAACCCACTCACGTGTGTGTGGAAGATTTTGGGGAACAACTTGCTAAAAGCTGAAAAATTAATTAAGAGGCACAAAAGCCTGTAGTGAAGAGCTGCAGAGCTTCACGGTGTTGAATAAAATTTATTGTGCTGAAAAGCACACCAGGTGGCCGAGCTGCTTGAGACGGTCAGGAGGGTGCGCAGCATTAACGGATCCGAGAGGGAGATAGATCTACGGTTCCAGAACCATGTTGCTGAAGGGGACACCACTGAGAACCAGGCAGGTTGGACCCTGGTGACCCGCAAAAGCAGGACTCCACCTCGGTCTCCACCGACCAGCGTCACAACCCAAAACAGATTCAAACACTTTAACCGCTATAGATGCTCACAATGCTCATGAACAAGAGCTGCAAGGAGAGCCTGTTCCTTCGCACAGTGGATGCCATAAAAAGAAATGACAAGTGTTTGTGGTGGGGGACTGTCTGTTAAAAACACTGAGGCACCGATCTGCCGACCCAACAGAGGGTCGAGAGAGGTATATTCCCTTCCGGGAGCTGAGATAAGAGACATAGCTGAGAGGGTGCTGCAACTTTTTAAGAACACGGATTATTATCCGCTTCTACTCTTTCATGTGAGTACAAATGACAATGAACACCGGAACCTGGCCAGGATTAAGCAAGACTACAAAGCCCTGGGGCTGTGAGAGAAAAACATTGGTCATCTCCTCCTCGATTTTACCAGTTAGGGGTAAGGGCGAAG
>VZSC01005057.1:0-16845 GCA_013398225.1 Steatornis caripensis
GCAGATGCTGAGTAACGGCAGCGAAGGCAAGTGCTGGGATCCAGGGAGGAGCAGCGCGCGGGGATGTGAGCCCATCCTGCAGCACACCCGTATCACCGCTCTTGGCCTCCATCCATTGCACCTGACACCACAAAAGACAGACAAGCTTTGGTACACTGGAAAAAACAGATTAGACTTCCACGTGGCTCGGTGGTACCGCTGGGCTCCCGGTCCTGCGCACGTGCGGGTGACAACGGCTTCGCCCTCTCTTTTTGCCCCACCGTGCTCGGATCATCAAGAGCGACAGCTCCCTACGGATCAGCCCGTGGCTTCTCCTGGCGCGTTTAGAAGTTACAACAAACAGCAAGCAGTACTTTCACGGCGCTTTCCATCCCAAGGATGTCGAACTGCTTTTATTAAGACCAGGAATTAACCCACACTGCCTCCCTACAAGACTGAGAAGGATCGTTACCTTCCCCTCAGACGGGGCAGCACTGCGGACGGGGAAAGGGGGGGACGGCACCGGCGCCGCGAGCCGGGACACCGGCAGAGCAGAAGCTGCCGCCATGGCACATGCACTCTCCAGCTCGCTCGGCTCGTGGCGTCAGCGCTACGGGTTTATATAACCAGGCTCCGAAATCAGTGCATTGCCCTTACACTCCACTGTGATCTACTCTAAATACCTACAATACTTCTGGCAGTAAACAATCTCCAAGACTCATTTCTTGGAGCAGCAGCAGATGGTCAAGAGCATTTCCTGAAATTGAATATTATAATGAATTTGGGATCGAAAAATTTACATAATAATCTGGTTTAGATTCTGATAGTGAAGGAACCTACACAGAAACTGCTTCTTTTCAGCTATTTGAATTAAAGTATAAATCTTCAAGTACTTTAATTATAAACAAATTCTTTGCTATTCCAGATCCATGAAAGAAACCGAAAAATGAACTACCCAGGGAAGCTCAAGGCCACATGTCAGGCTTAATTCATCGTCGGGTTTACCTCTCGCGACCCAGCGGCTGGAGCCGGATGCTCAGGGGCCGCGCTCGGCTGTGCTCTGGCCTGTTGCGTGTGGTTTGACTTGAGATTCGGCTGATCTGGTCGAGTCCCCACCGAACCGCACAGCCGACACGATCCCCCAGCGGCTCAGCTCGAACCAGGCATCTGCAGAGCTGCTCAGGGAAGGCAAGAGCTCTCCGATCGGGGCAGCGTTACGGCCTTTGAGCTCTTCGCCGTGGGGTGTCCCCAGGTCTGCACCCACAGGCAGGGATGGGGATGGGGGGGTGAAATGTGAGGGGACGGATGGGATGGGAAGGGATGGGAAGGGACAAGAGCAAGCCGCCCTGGGGATGAGCTGTGCCCAGGCCCTGGGGGAGGAAGGTCCTCGGAGCAGGCACAAAGCCCCGGGTGCACACAGCCGCCGGGAACCTCCGTGCCTCCCCCTGGCACAGACACCGCGGTGAGGCTGCGCAGCCCCTCTCGGGGCCATGTCCCCATCGTGGCACAACGCCGGGACAAACAGCCCCGTGCAAAGGGCACCCCCGGGACGAGGCACCGGCGCTGTCGGGTCCTCGGCTGGAGAAGCTGACGGGCATCGCTGGAAGCCAGGGGGCATCCGACGGGGCAGCAAATACAGCAGTAAGGGCCGGATTCCTTAAAAACACTCCCAATTTTCTTAAAAATAACAGAAAAGCATCCGGTCCAAAGCCAGGTCTCCTCCCCAGGGCCAGAGCTGGCTGGGACGACCCACGCCAGGCTGTGACGAACCCACCGCGGGGGCAGCCGGCGGTCGGGGCTCCGGCAGAGGCGCTGCCGTCCTCCCGTGGTTGCTGGACCGCAGGAAAAATTTTACTTCCCACCCTCGTGCCGGGAGAGGCAGAGGGCCTTTCCTTTTAGAAAAGCAAATATTGAGTCTAGATAAAAAAAACCCGAGAGCGTTTTCCCCAGGTAATACTAGTAACTAAAATAATCACATTCACTTTGCTGGTTTAATTTTATATTTCCATTTCTACCTTATCTTTTTTCTGCAAGCATCATTAAACCACACCATAACAAAAATACATGAACTGTTATTCTTTCAAGAGAAGCCATAAACCACCTCAAAGCTTTTCAAGTTTATTCTTATCTCGTACATCTTCCTCTGGTTCTTTTTTTTTTTTCCCCTTCACGCGTATCAGAATGGTAGTTTTCCCTAATGTTAAGAATAGTTGCATTGAAAATGAGACGCTGCCTCTGAAAAGCCCCTCTGGAGGATTAAATAAGTAAAATATAGCCAGAAAATAAACTGGAACCTCATTAAAATAATTTTGCAAGACGAAATCCTACTTCACAATAGGTTTTCAATATCACTTAGAAAATTCTTAGCCATATATACATGTTCTTAATTCAGGACCTTCCATTAAAAAAGACATTACAGAGGGAACTGAAAGGCCATTTAGTACCCTTGTTTATATAAAAATGCATATTAGGCACAGATGCAATCTCCAGCAAAAGACTTGTGATACAGTTTGAACAAGCTCCGCTTTGCTGAAAGGTGCTAATGAGGGTTGGCAAAGCCGCGAAGGCGCCGCCAGACACCAGCCACCACCTCATTTATTCTGCCGGGTACGGCGAACCCTCGCGCATCGCTCCTGCGTCCCCCTGGCTTTTCGCTATCCCCCCGCGGTGCTGCTAGGCTCGCCCCGAGACAGTTTTATGGCCCCAACTTGCTCCATCCTCGGCAGACAGGGACGGGGCCACGCAAGCAGCTCGGTTCGGGGTTGCAAAACCAGCGGGTGATTCCCCCCAGCTGCTGCTCGCGCGATGGAGCTCGTGTGCCAGGAACGGTGCCAAAGGGAAAACGGGTAACTCCCCTCGCTGTAACTCTACGTCACATATATTTAATGTACGACACTATCCTGTATCTTGATATAAGCATGCACGCGGACACTTGGCTGTGGCACTGGTGGGACAACCTCTGTCCTGCTCCGCCTGCACTTCACCATCTGCTACTTGCTCTCACCCCGGGACCCCCTCGCTGCCATCCCCCCGCCTCCAGCTCCCCGCTCCTTTCTCTTTCCCACCCACCCCAGCCCCACGGCGGCACCCGGCGCCACGCAAGAAAAGAGGACGTTTCCCGAAGCACCAGCACCTGCAGGCGAGCCGGCAGCGAGGGCTTGCTGCAGGGCCGCGTCCACGCCGGTGTGCCCAGGCAAGTCTGCAAGCAGCGTGTGAGCGTACAGCACCTCGGCCTCGGGGAGGCTCGGAAGTACAAAGGAAAAGGCACATCTGCAGCAACTGCTTTCAAAATGGGAAAAGCGACTGCGGTTCTGAGCAACGGAAAAAGGAGAGGAGGGAAAGCATCGTTTTACTGTTCATTGCCTCCTCCAGGAGAAGCAGGCGGCAGTTGCTCCCATAATTAATTAAACATTGGGGTAGCGCTAAGGATTTACATAGGCACGGAGGTTTCGGCCCGAGGCCCTCCGAGCCCTCGGCAGTGCTGGTCACCCCGAGCTGCTCCACGGAGACAAGCCTGTCCCCTCCCCGCTGTCCCGTGGGCAGGCTGGTGCTCGGCCACTTCAGAACCACCTTGCTGGGACCCCGAACCTGCAGGCTCGAGCCGTGGTTTGATCTGCTGCACAATCCTTTCAAAGGCTGCTTTAAAAATATTAAGAAAGGACGTTTATACTCAACTGCAGGCACTACAGCTTCCGTCAGCGCACGCAGGCACGAAAGGGGACCCAAAAGGGGACCCAAAAGGGGACCCAGCAAAGTCGGGGCCGGATCCACGGGACACGCAGGATGCGATGTTCACATCTTCAAAGCAAACAGCCGAGCTCCCGCTTCCCGAGCACCGGGGAAACACTGCTGAGCGAGGCTTCTAAAACAGGCCAGAGGGAGAAAAAAACCAAACAAACAGAACCCAAAGTTGACGGGTTTAGCTTTGCATCAATTCACACCATACTGTCGCATTTTTAAAGTACATAAAACTATTGATCATAAGCAAGGCAATTACTTCTGCTCATATTTAAAGCCACGCGGCAGGCGCTAAGGAGGGATCACTGAATCTACCCGGCCGTTTCTCACAGATGGGGCAAAAGCCCTCCATCGGAGGGAAAAAGCCACGAGCGGAGGCTCCCCGCACGCGAGCCCACACACGCCTGCAGGGCTGGAGGTGCCCAAACCGGCGTTGTGGTTAAAGCACGGAAATCGCCACGATGGGAACAGTTTTGGACATCCTACTCAACAAGAGGCTAAAGCACAGGTGACCCGGGGATGTACGCCTGCCATACTTACAAACGCTTTATCTCCAGAGGCTTCAAACCCATCGTACGCGTAATTACTGGTCCCAGTCCCATTAATACGCGAGAACTACTTCAGCTACCTCCAAATCTCCATCATTTTGAGTTGGGCCTGGAAACAGCTTTCATAATCCTGAGACTGAAGCCCAAGGGAGGTCGAAGCGTCTTCCCCTGAAGCAGAATAACCCCTTCAGCTCCCAGTCAGAAAGGCCCCCGGTCGTTAGGACGATATCGGTGCAAAATCCGAGCCGCGCAGGGGTTAACGCGTGGCACGGCCACTGCGGAAGCACCTATGCGGTGACCAAACCTGGTCATACGTGATATTTGGGGAGCAAGTTTTGTAGAGAATAAATATCACGCTTCGATTTCACGGTAACTTAGGAAGGTTTACTGGCAAGTACCATGGCTTTTACATGGTTCTACCAATTACCGAGCAATTACATGTAACCTAGATCTGGAGGACATACAGTAGCGATGTAATGTATTCCTCTCTGTNTTCGATTTCACGGTAACTTAGGAGGGTTTACTGGCAAGTACCATGGCTTTTACATGGTTCTACCAATTACCGAGCAATTACATGTAACCTAGATCTGGAGGACATACAGTAGCGATGTAATGTATTCCTCTCTGTGTTAAAAAGAGAAAGGCAGTTAATAGAAAACACTCTTTTAAAAAAAATATTATAAACGCCTCTGCAATATTCCTGTGTGACATTATTAAAACTCCACATCAATATCAAACCCAAAGCAAAGACTGCCATCCCATTAACGCATCAGTTGTGGGATGATCAATAAAAATTTACTTTAAACTGCGCCATATGTCGCTCCCCACAAAGTTTTAGTATTCAGATTCATCAGTTTGTACCTCAGCCCTCGTGCCATTAAATCCCGTTTAGCAGCACTGACCTTCTGATTTGAACTTGTCATTCCTACAGCTGGTTTGGAGTTTAACAGCACTTTTAAATAATGAAAACAAAACGTCCGTGAATCAACAGTGGGGTACGGGGAGCCCTCCGCCGGGAATGCCCTCCCGCGCCACTGCCAGCGGCACAGCTCCGGTGCCGGAACGGGGAGAGAGGGGGGGAGTGGGGAAAAAAGAGTGTCGGCACATTTTAACATGTTGTAGCATATTTGTAAACATCGTTAATCACGGATTAGCAGATGGTAATGTTAATTGCACCTGTGGAAGTAACAAGACCTCAAGGTTGATTACATTTACAAACTGGGATAAGGGCTGCGGCGAGGCGGAGGATTCCCCACCGCCGGCGAGGAAGGTGCCCCTCGGGTGGCGTTCCCAGCACCAGGAACGCCCCCAGGACCGCGCTGTTCCCCTCAGCCGTGGTACCACCTCGAGCTTCCAAAGACAAAGAAGGTGTTCTCCATCCCAAAGCCCTTCCAGCCTCGGCAAACCTCATCAGGACCGAGCGATGGATTTGATCGAACGGGGGTTTTTGGCCATGCTGATAATCTGTGCACAGAAGTGCAACCCAGTGCGTGAGCTGAGCTTCTCTCGCAGGGAGCTGACCCTGGAGTTGATTTTGGGGGATGGAAAGATTTGCGTTTGCCCTCGTCTGAAGATAAAAAGGCCAAGGCGTGGAGCGCATCTTCTGAAGCAAGGAGGACAAATATTTTGCCACTGTGCTTAGGGACACTTTGATTATTGAGAAATCATTTTGGAAGGGGAATTACTAAATTTTAAAATCAATTTGGTAAATAAGCCTCTGAAAGGAATCCATGACGAGCAGCAGGCAGGGAAGAATTGACTTTCATATTACATACATTCACTTTATTCCTATCTAAATATCAAAGACACTGTATGTACAAACAGAAGTAATCAGGAAGCGTGTTGTGATCTTGCTGATGTACACGAAAAATGACAATTAATGTCCTCCTTTATGATATAAAGCCAGGAGTTTTTTACAGTTACATTACAGGGACGATTACAGTCAAGCTTAAGGCTAAAAATAATGAAAGGCTATAAAAACTACGTTTTAACATTTAAAAATATCCAGAAAATTAACTGGAGAAGCAGGCAATGATCCAATTAATGGATTGCATTTATTAAATCGGGGCAAACCGCACAGCACAAAGCTCCATCTGCAAAGGTGCGAGTGTGCAGAAGTCCCCATGCTCCTCGCGGGTCTCAGCCCCGAGCAGGACAGAGCCGGAGCCAGGGCAGAACGAGAAAGCATCACCCACAGCAGATACATCCAAAATCTGGCCAGGCAACCGCGGAAGGGCAGCCCAGCGAAACAACGTGGGGCTGAAAGTTACCACAGAGGGAAACAGCCTAAACGCAAGCAGCAGAGCCATACGGAGTTGGATTTGCTGCGCTCACAAAAGCCTGTATTGCAGCTCTCGAGCAAAAAGTCTGAGCTGCCGCCGCAGTTAAGCATGCAAATTCCTGGCTCTCAAAATTCAAGCCTCGCGCAACTCCCTGGAAGCCTCGTCTGGCACTCCAGTGCCAAATCAAGGTGCTCTGTGCATACAACGCTGTACAGGGAAACTCGCAGGGGAGTCGCAATGGCTGCTGGACTGATGGACGAGTGACTGCAGGAACTTCAATCTACCTTACTCGCCCCGTCGGCTGAGCTGCTACGGGCACTGAGGTTTCAAAGCATTTCGTGAGCCTTCCAGAAATAAAGTTCCATCGTTGCTCACTTGCCTCCTCATTAGAGGGGGTGAGCCTGCATGGCTAAGCACAGTCTGACAGAGCCGGGCTTTCCCAAACATACACAAAGCCAGTGAAGTGCCTCCTCTATTGAACTACTGCTCAAATTAAAAAAAGGAGAAACTGCAGTTCCTATGACATCAGAAATATATATGTGTATACTTACCTATAGGTCAAGAATAAAGAAATTGCTTTATCCTCATCCCTGCTGCTGGAAAGGAAGGATTCAGTCAGCCCCAAGCACAGAATCTTTCCTCTGAAAAATGAGCAAATCTGAGCCACGGGCACCCTCTGCTGGGGCACCCACGGCCGCCTGAGCAGCACCGGGGGGCTGGCCTGCAGCCTCCCTGGTCCAGAGCCTTTTCATTTCAGCATTAAAAAAAACAATAAAGACACATTCAGCCCACAAAGTGCAAGAGCTGTCGCCTCAGCAATGCACCAGCTCACCGGTATTCAGTGACCAGCTCGCCTTCAGACTCAGGCAACAAAGCCCTGCTCGCGTAACAGCCGTCTTTTGAGAGAGATTTGTGGTTTGTCCTTTCCCACTAGAGAGGGCGAAGGGATACATGCTGCCACACCAGGTACCCTCTCCATCATGACCACAGCCACAGAAGCGAGTACTGAACACCTCTGAAGAGCTCCATGCTCTGTCCTGTCCCCCATCCGGGGCACCTGGGCATCCCCAGCCCCACAGCACCCAGCGGCCAGGCCCTCCCCCAGGGACTCATCTGAAAAACCTCCACATCCACAGATGGGTTTACAGACTTCATTTAGCTCAAAGGAAAGTCCTAATTAGTCACTCTGAGTGATTTACTTGTTCATTCGGATGGGGGGGAAGGGGGAGACTAAGCTGAATTGTTTGAAATTATCCCTAAAGGGCACTGTAAATTAAGTGTTAATGAGGAATCCTATGCAAAGGGCCACAGTAGCTAAATAAAATAATTAAGGTGCTAAGTGATAACATTCATTCGGTTCTCCATAATTTAGCCATCCTGGTTTTTTTTTTTTTCAACCAGGATATTTGCAAATGAAGCCACCCTCACCCCCTCCATGCCATCAGCTGGGACAGTGGTGCTGGGGCAGCTCAGCAGCCAGTAGGATCAGGCCCCACCACGGAAAGGAAACTTTCCGGGAAGAAGAGAACAAGCTCCCGATTCCCCTCCCCACCTGAAGGAAGCGCTCTGTTCCACTAATCACGCTCTGGATTTATATATGACACAAAAAGGATTGATTCGAGTCTACGAGCAATCTTTACAGAGGCTTTATTTCAACGGGCTGCATTTTTCCCCCACTACAGCTGTTTTCCAACAGCTCACGCCCGTCCTTCGGCAGGGCTTGCGGACCTTGTTTACAACCAAACATAACACGGTGTGTTTTCAGACATTCAAGCAGCAACATGTAACAGAGAAACCACCTCGTCATGAAGAATTGCTACCGAGTAGTCCCAAATCATACCAGGCTCTCCCCAGCATCTTCTCGGCTGCTAAGGGGGTGGTGGGCTCGGGGTACACGGTGGGGACAGGCCGTGGCTGCTCTCAGCGGCAGCACCAGCAGAGCTCTGCTCCTCACCTACAGCCCAAATTCTCCCCACAGCACAAGTGATGTACAAAGTCCCCCATGCAACAAGCACAAAGCAGCCATCACCGGGTATTTCACCGCAAAAACCGAAGGGTTTGGCCGTCTGCTTTTAAAACCTAGCTTTGTCTCCCTTCCTTACAGCCGCTCCCCCGAGGTGCCAGTGGGAGGTGTTACCTGGTACACACACAGGTGTCTGACTTCAGTGTTAAGCCACAGTTCTGGCGGTATTGTGCATCGGCAAAGATGCAGCTCAGGTCAGTCGGGCTCTCCCTGCAACGCGCAGCCACGCTGAAGACCTTTGGAAGGGCACTTCCATATGCAGAGCACAGCCAGGGAACGCCCAGCAGCTTCCCCCGCCAAATTAAAAAAAAATTTCAATCACTGTGCCTCAGCTTTTGGCTGCAGATGGAGTGCAGGAGAATACCTGTAGAAAAGTAAAAATAAATTTTAAAAAAGATCTTACTTTAAGCCACAAGAAAATCATTCTGCAGGCCTGGATGTTTGATTTTTAAATACAGAAATTTGGACTATGATGCCTTTCTGCTCAGAGCTGTTTTTACCAGTAGCAACAGAGACGTTCAGTGACTCGATCCCGGGGTGAAGCGCTCTGCCAGGGGGTATGGCCAGCATCCGATGGCACAAGAGCTGCGTCTCTAGGGAAAGTCCATCACCTTCACTACCTGCAGAAGACACACACTGCTCAGGTCACCTCACAGCCACTGCCACGTGCCTTCTTCCCCTCCCGTGTACAGTTCTTGCTCATGTTCTGTCACAATTACACCCTGCCCCTAAGCTCACCAGCAATCGCACCAGCTCCCATGCAGCAACAGCTGAGAACTAGCAGAGGCGAGACGAGCACCTCACCTGCCTTCCCTGCCTGGCCCACTCCAGCCTCCCGGATCTGTTCTCCAGTATCTGAAGGATTTTTGAGGAATACCTGCGCAACACGCCTGCATGCACAACGTAAAGCGCAGAGCCTCGCAGCCTGAGCGCAAAGATCCCCTGCGCAAGCAGCCACCGTGCCAGCAGACGGCTGCCCACGTATGTGGGCTGCTGCCAGGGGGACGAGGCAGTCGAGAGGCCACAGGCCTGTCCTGGTCCAGCAAATCTCATCCCCCGTTGCTAGCGACAGGTTCAGCCTTCTCAACACACAGTACCACCGGCTGGGTGCAACTTGTGAATGCAGACAGTTTAACCAGAGGCTTCAATTGATTAGTTGTTAAACCATCCAACAGCCCTGATATGTTTGGGCTGATACACTGGTGAAACAGAGTTGAAATCTATCCCAGGTCATTAGTAGTTGTTTGACTCACACTGTCACAAAGGGAAATGGAAAGGGAGAGGCTTTAAACAATCCTGCGTGCAGACAAGTGAAAATGCAGAAGACCACAGACCTCCCAGCCCGCTTGGCTCCCCAAAGAATTCTTCTACATTCATTATTTAGAGCTACACAGACAGCTACATGGCTGCAAGAATACCCAGCTCATTTCAGAGACGTGCTCACCCTCTGATAAAACAAGCTCAGCATGCTAGAAGCCAAACCTTCCCCTTCAACAGCTGACCTCATCCTGGGACAGCACCGGCAGGGCATGTGCCACCTACCAAGGGCTTCTGCCCTTCTGCCTGCGTGACCGGTGCTGTCACCAAGGCGTCACTCAGTTCACCTAAATGTAGACACCCGAAGCTTTAACAGCGTACACGGATACTTCAGGCACTTTCTGTGCCACTGGAGATGTGGCATAGATGCTCCTCCATAACGCAATCGAGCTCCTTGCTCAACTGAGTTGCCTGGTCCCTACGTACTGATCTGGGCGACACGCCCCCGACCGCACAGGGTGGGAAAGCGCTGTTACTGCCACTTCATAGACTGGAAGCTGAGGCCCAGTTTCATGTTTTGCTGCCCTGATCTAACTGGCAAGATGCATTTTGTGTAACGAATGCTTTGGGTAACGCATCCTGCGTCACCTTCCCACATGAAATAAGCCTCACTGACAAAAGCTTCCTTTGGCTGGGGTACACTGCCCTTCAGAAAACCGAAATCCCATCCTAATCATTATTTTCTTCCTTCTTTCTTTAAGCCAGAAGTGCAAACAAGACCTGGGTGAGTTATCCAAGGTTACATGGGAAGCCTGGGTGACACAAGGAACCACAGCTAGGTGTCCCACAGCTCGGCCTGTCTCTTCATCACTAGACTGTGGCTCTCTAGGGATGCTTCAGGTAAAAAAAATTAATATATTACCCTACTTTTTACTGATTCAACACAGAAAAGTTTGACAACTTACAGTCACATTTGTCTCCTGAGCCTCTCAACCCACACTCTCGTGGGACTCTCCAACTGGGACAGCGGTGATTGCCAGAGGTGCAACAGCTCCTGGAGCAATCCTCTCCTCTCTCTGATAAGGGTCTTACGATTCCTAATAAAGGCAGCAATTTTGCTTCCAGCTTTTACAAAGCTTTTTATGGCTCTGGCTGCTTAAAATAATTAGGAACCATAAATTCAGGGCAAACAGATTTGCACAGAGTGTGACACAAGGGAGGGAGTATTGACTGAATCAGATTAAATCCTAGTTTATACTGGTGAACAAAACCCTCCCCACTTCAGATCTTTGACTTCCATCTCTTAGCTTCGGCCCTCACTGACAGGCCTCAAAGACCAGAGTTAGAGCTTGGCTGGAATGAGAAAAGACGTTTCCTGCCCCATTTACGATTAACACCACTGTAACCACTGCAGTTTCCAGCACAGGAAGTTCAAATCCAGGCAGAAGCAGCTGCATGGGCAGTTCAGAGAAATGCACAAAATTAGCATCTCAGTAAAACCACCAATTCGTGAACAGCCTTAAATCCCAAGCTAAAGACTGCACGTGTAAGAAGAACAAATTACCCAGAAACTCTTTTTGCTCAGACATCTAACTGCTCCCAATCCGATCCTGTTCGCACAAGGCTCCCAGTCTTCAGGGCAGCCAGCCTGCCTGTCACCTTTGGCAATAACTCCGGCGCAGACAACATTAAGTCGGACCATCCAAATCACTCTCTGCCAAGCCAGCGAGGATGCCACGAGGGTGAATTGAAGTCTGCGAATGCCTAACTCGCAAGATAACCTATGCAGTGCTAGCAAGCTCGCTACCATGCTAAATTATCTCTGCTGCTCTCTGCAGCTGCAAGTACGCTACATATTCAGATCTAGGATGTTTCTTCAAACCACCTCAGCATCAGACGACTGTAATGTTCAATTTTCTTTTCAGCGAAGAGTTAGTGCTCAGCAGAGACTTGAAATCATTACTGCTGCAAGGTCCAGGAGCTCTCCTCATGCATCTACCAATCAGCCTCCAATCTCCCTTGACAAAAGGATATTTGGACTTTTTCCTGGAGAAATCTCTCATAATTCAAGGTAACGACGCCACTGCCACTTTCACCCCCTTCCTTTCTCCTGGTGGTGTTGTCGTTTCTGGGATGCATTTCTTTGTGGTCCATCAGCCGTGCTGCCAGCCTCCCTATGCCCTTATAATATAGCTCCACACATCTTGTAGAGATGCCAGATTTGCGGTGTTGTCTTGTCAGTATTTCTAGGAGCTCAATAAACATTTTAATTAAAGGAATGTCTTCTGAGCCAAGAAAACCGCAGTACGGGGCAGGATTACAGCCCCTCGATGGCTCATCGCCAGCATGACACTACTTCCAAGTGTAAAAGCTCAAGCCAGCTCTTGTGCCAGGTGACACAAAACCGGGGGCTATTGCATGGCCACACAAGGGTGCCTGAAGCAGCACTCCCGTGCAAATTTCTTTCCCTAGCTGCCACGAGGCCACTGCTCCCCTTCTCTTCACCCTCTAGGAGGCTGTGCAATCCCAAACTCTGCCTACAAAAGACAACATCCTTCGCAAGTATCCTCCAACAGCATGCTTTGCATGTATCCTCTACACAAAAAGGCGGCAGAAGCAGAGGGCCCTGNTGCAAATTTCTTTCCCTAGCTGCCACGAGGCCGCTGCTCCCCTTTTCTTCACCCTCTAGGAGGCTGTGCAATCCCAAACTCTGCCTACAAAAGACAACATCCTTCGCAAGTATCCTCCAACAGCATGCTTTGCATGTATCCTCTACACAAAAAGGCGGCAGAAGCAGAGGGCCCTGGAGGAATCCACCAGTTTAGGTGCTCAGGAGGGTGGCACCCGTTGCTCAAACAGCGCCCAGGTCTGGAAGGGGGGAGGTTACACCTGCTCCTCCTGCTGGTCCCGCAGCAGCCAACAGCTCCTGCCTTCTCCTAGGTGTACAAAAGCAGCCACTGACTGGTCTCCATGGTGGTCTCTGTGCCACAACACTCAACTCAGCGTTCAGACCAACCCCAGCAACAGCTGGGGAGCAAACACGACAGAGCAAAGTCACAGCACAGCTCACCATTACAGCCTCAGCGCAGCAAGAGCCAACGTGTACCTGTGGGTGTCTTGCTAGGTTTGTGGTTCGCCAACAGAGAAAATTCAGGTTCAGGGCTCTAGAACAGGATCAAAAGCACCACAAAACACAACGCAAAACAACATTTGCACGTGGGTGCGCTGACCCAGACCTGTCCTGCCACTGAAAACTGCCATCTAGACCCTCTGCCCGTAATAAGCTCCCTGTTCACCTACACAAACCCATTTGTTCTTGCAGTTCCTTCTGGGAGGCTTCTTGGCTCCCCCTCCTCTGGGTCCCTATTTCACTTGCAGCCAGATCATTTTAGCACTTCTTGCTCAGTTTTTCTTTTCCAGACCAAAGTAATGTAATATAACAGACCTGTAATGATGTAATGTAACAGACCTGCAAATAGCTTTGGAGCGAAACATCACCCTGATCGTTCCCTCACACAGGCACCTCCACCACAGCTCTGTAAATTTAAATACCTATTACTATAATAACGGGTTTATTCCACCGGAACTCCAAACAACCAATGACAGGAACATTTTCCACATCCTCAGGCTTGCTGACTGTTCCCACAACTTCCCAGCCTTCTGCAGTTTTAGCCTAGAAAGGGAAAGGAAACAAATGTTAAAAAATTGCCACGTTTTCAAGCTTAAAAAGAAAATAAGTCATGCATGCAAACACACTTGGGGTTTTTTATGTTTACAATTAAGATGACCAGCTTCTCTGGGTTTTTGGGCATCCCTTGAATTTTTACTACCAAAGTCCTCCCTGTACCAGCACATAAACCTTGATTTAAGGGGAGAAAAAAAAAAAAGTAATTTTCCTTCTGGTGCTTATTCCAGTTCAGCAAGCAAACAAACAGCAACTGAAAAGCAGGGGGTTTTTGCCCGTATAACAGTTCTAGGAAGGTTTTTACCAGGAAAGAAAAAAAGAGTAGCGTTAAACACATTAGCAGAAGGCTAATCCGCAGAGCAATGCAGTGGAAGTTCTCAAGCGCAGGCTCAGCCATCAGAAGCCCACAATACCGTTTCCAAACACAAGTGCACATTTTCAAACTCAGATGCCAAAAATCAGCTCATACAAAAGGCAGGGCTCTCCACAGTCAGTGCCTCACGTAACCAGAGAACGGGCCTTCCCTCCCACACCCTAGTAAAAAGAGCCTTAATTATTTGTCTTGGAAATCCATTTTAACAATAAAAGAGCCACTGCTTCTTGCCAGTTTCATTTCCATGGGAAATTGGCGGTTTTTACATTATGTTATATCAAATTTACACCAGCCAGGCAAAGCCAAGGGTTAGGCCAGTGAATCTGGGTCCAATTAAATGAACTGCTGCAACGGCTCAAAATGTTAATAATTCAAACTTCACAGTAACAAAGTGATTCTTCCAGCTGATTCAATTAAACATCATTGTACTTTATGTATCTTTCATTTCACCATCATCGAGAGCTCCAGCTGCCACAGACCTCTCGTACAGCTGGACAAGGGTTTTTTAGCACACCGAGTGGGAAGAGTCCAGGCTTACCTCTGCTTGGCCTCCTCGCCGTCACCCCAGACTATGACGAGCTCTTCCTCAAAGGGACATAGGCACGCAACAACCCCGCGAGCGCAGACTAGGTGCCTCTGCAGACCCCTGAAGGTCTGCAGCCTCTGCTCTCCCACCCCGTGCTGAACCCTCCAAACCAGCGCCGCTGCCCCAGGACTGGGGATCCCACACGAGCAGGGGAGGGCAGATGAGAGCCTGCAGCTCCCTGCCCCGCGTGTGCACAGCCTTCAGCTGGTCCCCAGCCCTGCCAGGGCATAGAGAATTCCACGAGGAGTCGGGGCAGTCACACAGTGCTATCCCAGGGGATGGATGCGCTCTGCCAATTAAAAGCAACTTCCCTGGGTTTGTTTCAGTTTAAATCATTTTTTTCCATATGCATTCACTTTCTTTTTGCAGCATGTTCTGCAAAGGGCCCTATCTCACCTCACCGCATAGGCACAGCGTAAAAAGATCCCCAGCGGCTCACACCAGCCCTGGTTTCTCCTCTCTCCCCTGCTCCAAAGGCTGCCCAATGCTGCCATCGTGTGCCTGGGCCCCCGGATGCTGCCTCCGCCACACACCGGGCAAGACCTGCTGCAGGCTCCAGCCCCACGGAGAGAAACACCCCGTCTTACTGAGCTTGCAGCCTGAGTATAGGAGACGGACACGGCGTTAGCGTGCTACCACCATCTTCCATAAAAAGACCCACAACTCAGACCTGTTCCCCCACCCGATGGAACGGGACTGGGGGTGCACACCCGTCAGATGTGGTCCGACAGCACAGACCACCGGCAGCAAACAGGACTGCAGAGCAGGAGCACAGGACATGGCAAAGAACAGAGTCCTCTTCCCGTACCTCCTCTCTGTTCAACAGATGCAATATTTGAGGTTTCTTGAAAGGAAAGGGGAAAAAAAACCCGTGGATCATTCTACCTTCAAAAAGCTCTGGAGATCATCTGTGCTGTAGACATCAAAGACTTCCATAGCTCCAGAGCTAGCTTTGCTCACTGTCGGAGTCAAGGGGCAGCTACAAGGAAAAAAAGAAAGGAAAAGTGTCATATGAGAGCAAAAAAAGGAAATCCAGGAGTATTTTTGTGTCTGTATTTCCTTCCCTTGTCTCTGCAACCCAATTCCAACTAGTTCACTAAAGACCTCGCTCACTACACGGATATATTTTCCTATAGAGACTAAAGAGGGCTCAGAAATTAAGTCAGGAAACAGGTTGCAGCAGTTTTGTGCACAGCTGGGACACCTGAAACACAAAATAGGTTACAACTAGAAGTACCCAGGGAGGTTTCTTACCAGCCCGGAATACCATGTCCCGCAGCCTCCCTGCAGAGCACAATGCAAAGCAGCAGCTAGCCAAATTCAGTTCTCAAGCTCAGCCCCAGAAAGCCCTCCAGAGAAGCTGTCGAGCAATGCAGGCTAGAAACCTCTTTGGGAACCAGCAGGAAATAAAACCAGAAAAGCTGAAGGGGCAGAAAACCAACCCCGTACCTGTTCTTCTGGCTTGTCACCACTCTGTCCACCCCCAAGAAGTACGCAGAGCGCAGCAGTGCCCCCAGGTTCATGGGATCCTGGATCCGCTCCAACGCCAGCCAAATCAGCCGTCGGTTCCGACTCGCTTCATCCCCCAGGTCAGGCTTTTCAGCTTCCTCCAAACTCTTGAACCGGAGAGGAGTGGCCTCCAAACAAACTCCCTGGTGGACCTGACCTCTGCAAAGAGCATCCAGCTCTCTCCTTTTGACGTGGTGCACAGGGACTCCCCGGGCCGTGGCCTGAAGAACAAACTCGCTCATCACAAGGCGCCGAGAGCCGCTGCTCTGCTTGAGGAACAACCTGAACAGGCCCCGTCTCGACTGAGACAGGGCCAGGGAACACGGCGCGATCCCGAATAAGATCTCTGAGCCTTTAGTCCTCTCGATGGACAGCGGCTTTCCCTCCATGCTCTTCCTCGCCTTTGAGAAGTCAATCTCTTGCGAGTTCCACAACTCCCTGTTGGCTGGCGTAGCGCGCCTGGCCCCTCTCTCGTACGACTTGCGCCACGGTCGCGGCTGGCTCTGGGCGGCACGGGACGCACAGCAGTCGGTCACGGCCGGAGAGAGCTCCGGGAGGGCTGCTGGGGGGAGCCGACGACCACCGTCCCCACCCGTGCGTGGCGGCGCGAAAGGCGGGGGCCGCAGCTCTCGGGCGGAGCGGTACCTCACCGCCCCCCCGCCTGGCCCGCGGAGAGCGGCTGCCAGCCCCACGGCCCTGCGGCCGCCCCGCTGGAGCGCGCTCTCCATGGCCGCCCCCGAAGGCCTCACAACGCGCGAGAGGCCGGCGCGGGCACCGGCGGGCTGCCCACGGCAGGCGGCGCGGCCTCAGGCCGCGGCTGAGCTCACAGGAGGCGGCCCCGCGCCACCCCCGGGCCCGGGGGACG
>VZSC01005057.1:17202-45994 GCA_013398225.1 Steatornis caripensis
GGAGGGCGGGGGCGCAGCCGTGAGGGAGGAGGGCAGCCTCGGCCCGCTGACCCCCGCGGCCGGGGCTGGTGCTGCCCCGAGCGGGCGGGGAGCCGACGCCCTTGGCCTCCAGACAGGCCCTTAATTAACCAGGAAAAAAAAAAAAACCAAAACCACAAACCCAGACACAAAAAACCTGCTTTTAACCGCTCCGTCAGGGCACCTCCCAAAGCCCGGGGCGAGGGGCTGCGGCCCCCGGCCCAAACAACCCGCAGCGCCCAGGCCCAGCAACAAAAGCGCTGGCGTTTCGCGGAGTCCCGGCCGCAGCCTAGCCCGGGTATTTTTAATATTTTAAAAAAAAAAAAAGTGGGTTTGAAGTGCAGTTACCCCATGGAGCGGGGATTTCTCTCTGACCCCGTTCCCAAAGGCCGGGTGTGCTCAGGCGGGCTGTAAAACACCGCGGACGAGGGAAACTGTCCGAACGGCGTCTGATCGGCTGGAAGCGCATCTTGGGAGCGCGTGGCACGGCCTATTTGTGGCCCGGGCACGGTCATTGCAACGTGCTGCTCCGTACAAAGGGCTCCGAGAGCATCCGGCACTGCCGCGGGGCCTGACTCCGAACGTGTAACTGTACAGCAAAATGCTGCTCTTCTAATCACGCGGTATTTTATACCTGTCTTTTAATTCCATAAATGGGTAGGCAAGGGGCAGGCAGACAGGGACCCAGGTCATTCACGGCCATAGGTTTAGGGCTTCCAGTGGTTTACCCCTCAAACACACCTGAGGGCCATGAGGGACAAACCGTCACAATATTATTTTAGAAAGATTTTGCGGAGAGAACCAAAAGTTCTCTGAGGGCCTGGCTTTTCAGCTTCCTCAAAACTCTTGGAATGGAGAGGAGTGGCCTCCAAACAAACTCCCTCCAAACAAACACCCTCACCTGCGGGCCATGAGGGACGAGCCATCACAATATTATTTTTAAAGGATTTTGCAGAGAGAACCAAAAGTGTTTCAGTCCTTTCCTATACTGTCAGTCTGAAGCATTGGCACGTTACATCAGGCCTCAAAAATATAATGAAATTGTTTTTGCAGGTTCTGAGAGCTCAACTAAAATCATGGTTTTCCTGCTGCTTACCAGAGCCAACTGAGCTCACGGTTCTTTCCCCTCAAAAAACGAGAGCTGAGCCTAGTCCCCTGAGATCACATAATCTGCCAGATAAAACTACTGTACCTCCAGCAGACACATAACATAACTGATGATATATATATAACAACAACAAAAAAGCGCAAGAACAGGAAAAAAACATGGTTTTAATTCTACAAATGCTCTCTATCTATTTACAAGGTATCCAAAATACCTGCCTCAAATGCAGCAATGGCAGCCAATCCAGCTATTCATTACTTACTTGCAAAAAAAAAAACCCCTCGTATTTCAACGACAGCAAACCTGAGCTCAGGAACATGCCTCTGCACTCGGACAAGCTGAAAGGGGACCAGGAACAAAAATGCCTTCAGTTAATGATGACGATAATCCATCCTGCTTTGAGGCAAGCACGAGAGACTGAAAAAGTTCCAATACCCGAGTCCGAGCAGCAACGGCAGCTCATCCCGTGCACGGTTTAGTCAAACCCGGCGTGCCCAGCAGCCTACCTGGGGATTTCAGCGAACCCCTGTGGAGCGCGGCTTCATTTGAACACGGATGGGCGAGTCCAACCTCCGTAGGTTATCCGTGAGGCAACTGGATGCTATTCTGCTCTAGAAAGCAATTACGCTTTTTCTCATGGAGAACCAAGCCCACACGTTTCTGTCTGAACTTTGCACAAAAGAAACGGTTAGCTGTGAACAGTAAAAAGGACGTTATGTTTTAACAGAAAAACTACAATATGCACAACAAAAGAGCCACAGTGTGCCTCTCTTTTTATTCTTTATTTTACAGTTCACAATTAGAAACCTACTTATAAATTACACAGTTTGCCCTCCTGTTTGGGGTTTTCAAATGCCTCAGAGTCGCGCTGCCAATCCCATCTCATCCCAGGAAGAGGGCTCAAGGTGCCCCCAGGTTACACGAGGCAGAGCGGCCAAACAACCTGCGCCAAACCCCTCCGAAGACCGCGCTTCACGTGGGAAGTTAACGGGCAGCAGGAATTACTCTAAAACTCTAAAAACACTTTTGAAAGGGAAGAATATACTGGATATCATTTTGAGGTTATTTTATAGACTTGCAAATGTTATAAATGTTCTTGGGGAAAAAAAAACCCAGACGTCCAGGGCTGCAGGTCAGCCAGGTTGTATTTGCAGTGAGACACGACCCAGACCGGCCCTTTTTCACGGCCTTACACCTTGAGCAATTCTCTCCAAAGCCTCCTTTTACAGAGCAGAAAGATAAGTTAGGTCCCTCCTCAGCCATGCATTTCAACATCTGCTTAACTTTGTACACAGTTGTGGCCACCAATTCAGATGCTTCACCAGTGCTACCCACATCCCTGCTCTTTTTTTTTTTCTGCTCAGAAGTTCCTAGTTTGTCAACTTACTTTTTTTGCCTCTAACTCCCAGTTCAACCATCTTCTCTTAAAAAGATGACATGCTCTGCACAGCACATCTGCTGAATTTCAATAAGCTCCGGCAAAAGGAACCCTATGGAAATCACCAGTTTTCGTATCAAGTCTAGCCGATCATCACAGGGGCATTATAAAAAAAGCACAGTAGTGCTTGAACCTCCCTTAGCCAGCTGCCTCCGAATTGGGGAGCATGGTGGCACGGAGACTGAAGAGCTTTTCCAGCTGGCACAGGCTCTCTGCTGCAGGGAGGACTGCTTGCTGCATGCAGACCTGGACTGGCTGTTCCTTGCAGGACACGGTCTACCCCAATGCCGCGGGTGAAACCCAGCCCTGTGCAAAGAACGCACACAAGGCCACCGCCTCGGCAAGGTGGAGGAGGGCAGTGCACGACAGTGGTTCAAGACTGCACCACGGGGCATGAATTTCACTCGCAGTAAGTTAAAAGGCCAAATCCAGAGACGAGGCTATGTGTACTTGTCAGTAGAAACTGCTGACCGATGAGGAACGGACAGAACACACCATGAGCATGTATTTATAAAGAGGAAAAAAAAAGGGCAAATTGCCTTTGTTTTGCCATTACGAAAGAACATTTTACCAGTTTCCTCCTTGTATCCTTCTACAGCTGCTCACCTTTGGCACAAGGAATTCTACATATCACAAGTTTTAATTAATAATAATACTTCATATCAACACTCAGCACTTACATAGCGCTTCTCATATTCAAAGTGCTTTACAAAAGTTTGTGAGTCCTCACAACACCCCTGTGAGGTAGGTAAGTATTATTATTCCCATTTTACAGATGGGGAAACTGAGGCAGAGAGGTAAAGTGACTTGCCCAAGGCTTTACAAGGAGTTGAAACTCACGATGTAGTGGCCCAATTCTGGTCTCCCTTAAGGTGGTGTAACACAGATGAACTCCCACAGAGCTACACTGGTGTAAGCAAAACAATCCAACCCAGGTTTCTCTGGCTCCCGGTCCTCCGACCACACCTGCTCCACCTAAACCAATGGTTTGCCTTCTGAGACACTAAAGAAAGTCCAGAGCACAGCAGGAGCGAGTTTGCAATCTTAAGGCAACATATACATTAACAGCTCCATAGCTCTGCAGCAAGTTGGACTACGCACAGAAATG
Organism: Steatornis caripensis; assembly: GCA_013398225.1. NCBI lineage: Eukaryota > Metazoa > Chordata > Aves > Caprimulgiformes > Steatornithidae > Steatornis > Steatornis caripensis. The sequence goes on from VZSC01005057.1 coordinate 20,872, forward strand.
TTTCTGCCACACTACAAGAGTCTTAAGACAACTCAAGTTGTCTCCAGCTCTGCATGTATCAGCTTTGAGCTGATTCTCTTCTCCTTCAAGTTCGAACAAATCCAAAGCAAAATAGCGGGGCTGCACCAGTGCAGAACCAGTACGAGATCTGAACCAGACCTTTTACTTGCTGCTTCGTAGGCAAATGCCCCTACTCGTATCTTTGCATTTTGGACAGATTCAGCGTGGTTCATTTCACTCTCTCTCTCTCTCTGAGTTTGTATCTCTGCATATTAACAAACTTTCAACATTTCCAACTCATCATCATTTAAACAGCACCATACATCTTTCTAAGATCGATCGATATTTCCAGAAAAGTGTCAATGCATGCAAATATCACATACAGAAACATCAAGAGTGCTGGGAGATGATACCAAGGATAGAGGTGATCACAAGACAGCACACATTTAGTTTTTATTAAAAATACCAAACAACTCACTCTTACTGTAACTATGCCACTTAGATGATCATTCTAACCTGCAGAAGTACAGGTACTTTTCCTCCAACTACTTACCTACCTACCTAGAAAGAAAGAGAAATAGCAAGCACACACATTTGTACTTCCTCAAACTTGGCAGGTGTGATTCGTGTGAATGGGAAAGGAGGGTTTGGGGCAGTGGGTGAGATTGTACACTGGGTTCAGGGCAGTGGAGTATGAAAGAAGTAGAAAATATCACATGCATCATTACCAGCAGTAATCAATCTGATGAAAATAAACCCAAAAGTTAGATGGATTCATGTATGACATCCGCTGAAAATCTCAAACCCTAAGCACACGGAAGCTGGCAAACGTCTTGTGCCACTTCCCCTATGTCCAGACACAGCATCAGCAAATAAGATCAAACAAACCTTGAAAAGAAAGCAAAAGGAAGAATAAACCAGCCTAGAGACAACAATCTTCCACAAACCACTTCCCTGCATTATTTTCAAATACATTTTACTCTTAAGCAGTTTCAGAAAGGAGTCGGGGAGACAAGAGACCCACTACTACTTGTTTTAAACTGGCTCAGCACCAGCATCAGCTCAGAGAGAGGGAGAGAAAAAGAATTCTTCAGACATGATCCTTGGTACTTGATTAACACGTTGCTAGCCAGCCGACGAAACCCTAAATTGCCAGAGGGTCCGAAGTGGAGTGCATACGTGGTGCTGTTCATGGTCCTCTTCATTTGCTATGATATCTGCTCCGTGGGCCTCATCTGTATATCTCCAATCTAGAAGAGACCAGCATAGGATTTTACTGGAGCACTGAAGTCCATTTCAAATCCTGCACCGGGCACTTCCATGCTGCACCATTACAGTGGCAAGCTGCACATGAAGAAAGTTCCCGTGACTAGAAACGAGCCTGCTCAACTGAGATATTAGAAAGAAATAAAGGTGAACATGACTGCTCTGCCTTTAGCAGAAGGGATAAAAGCACAAACGTGTGTAGAAAAGCACACAAGATGACACTGATTACAAGGTCCAAGCCTTTAGTTCGGTCCTGCTCACACAGAGGGCCAAGCAGAAGCACTGCCTCATCGGCCACGAGGAGGACTTTTTATCCTCTTAAGACAAGGCGGCCAGCTATCCCTACTGATCCAATGTCAAGACGGCCACGTTTTGCTCCAAGGGAGCACAGTTCACGTGAGGGGCTGCTAAACCTCTCGTGATCAAAGTTTGCTTTTGCCCCAGGAGCTTTTCTGTTGCATATACTAGACTTTGACACTGCTCCTGCCTCCTCCTGGCTCCAGCTCAAAGCTGGTTACTTATTTCTTGTTTCACAGGAGGGAAGCACAACCATCTCACACCACCCTTGGGGAGGCGCACAGCACTTGGCAGGATCGGGCCCAACACGTCATTTGGCAAGCAGTAGGATCTGACTCTCCTGCAAGGCTGTCAGCAAATCTCAGATGGCACCACCGGAAAAAAAAAAGGGCAAAACATGCCCATACCCCTGCCTGGCGCAGTCCTTCGCCAGGGTCAGAGCAGCCTTTGCTGGATCTGCAGGGCCATGAGCAGCCCGAGCAGCGCAATCCCACGGCTGCCATAAGGGAAGTGTAAACAAACGTGATCACTGCTAATCCCCAGCCCAGGCTCTGCTAAGCACACAGCTGATACAGCGGCTGCAATGCTGATTAGTGAAGGTCAGGGCAGCAGTCACCCTCTGTGCCTTCAGCCGCGCACCGCAGAGTCCCCCAAACCAGCCCCAGCCTACCTGTACATGAGGTGGGGCACTGAGGACATATATGACAGCATTAGCCATATCTTCAGCTTTCAGACACTGGAAAGACAGGGAAGAGATTCTTAGTCAAGGGCACCTCGGGAAGTTACACACAAGATCACTTCTTTCCTAACCATCAATAATGAGTTTCGACAGCATCACTGGGGCATGTCAAAAACATGCAAGCAAGCAGGAAAAAAAAAAATTCCATTAAAAATTTAACAAAGGATGTGTCTGGTGCTGATAATTCTCCATTTGCTGCAAATAATCTTACTACCAGCGCAGTAATTCTGCCAGGTCAGGCATTGCCATCCTTATCAAACATTACCAGAGAAGCACAAGAAATCCTGTGCTAGCCACCTGCCAGACGACACGCTCTCACATTTCTTCTTGTGCAGGCATGGTTTGCTTATTGCATCTTCCCTTCAATAAAGAAGTCATAGCCTGCCAAATGTCAAAGCTGACTGATATTTATTTACAGTAACATCAAAATAAAAGGAAGAATACAGGGAGTCGGAAAGTGAACCTGAATGAAAATCTACACAGTGTGTGAATATCAGTGCAAAATCTGAGGTCTGGGCGCTGAGACTTTGAGGATGCTGATTGCATCCTGGATAGCACTGGGCACTCTGCAGAACTAGTTCCTTGTGCTATTAGCCAGGAGACAGACTGTTAAGCTATGATCAGAGCCACTTCCCTCTGTTTCCATTTCTCCACGTCCTACCCGAATGCTCTCATAGGTTGCAGCAGCTCTCTCGGGGTCGTTATCATGAAGTTTAAATGCAAATCCCGTTTCCACCAGTCCTGGAGATATACACTGGAAAAAAGCAGAGCACATCCTAATAGGATTTGTAATTCCCCTTCAGCAAAAGAATAAACAAAAAAAAAAAAAGAGAGAGAGAAAACATTTTAGCACTGAAAAAGTAAAAAAAAAAATCCAGCCCCCTTTCTGTTGTCCTCCTTTCCCACCCTTTTTCCAGGGGAATACTTTAAGAGAGCAGAGTTTGCCTTAACAACTGCTGTGGCAGGGGGAACCACTGATGGGTACTTCCCTCTTCAGGCCCCAAAGGGACAGAAAAGCAGCGGAAATGATGGAAAAGCCTGCAATACTAATTAACTTCTGGACACATAAATTCTGAGGTGCAAGCTGTGCAGCAGAGCAAGCAGCCCAGCTGATTGCCTGCCTCTGCTGTCACGAGCCCCTCCGTGCTCCTGGGACAAGCAACTGCCTGCTTTGTGCACCCAAAAAGTTTGTTCCCTGTGCCTTCTGCCCCCCAGCCTCCCTCCGCTTGGGCAAGAGAGGTGGCCAGGGACAGTTGGCCATAGGGATTGAACGTTCCCGGTGTGCTGAGTGCTATTTTTGCATTTCCTTGCCTGTTTTCCAAAGGGAAACCCTCTGCCCCATAAAGCCTGCCAGCTCTCTACCACCCAGAAAAGCAGGAGAGAGGAAGAGAGCCCACAGTACTCACTGTAGCTCGTATATGGGTCTTTGCTTCTCTCAGTTCTTGCCTCAGCCCCTCTGTGAGGGCTGTAACGGCATACTTGGTGGCACTGTAAAAATGCACCACCGACTGTGGCACAACGCTGTGGCCATTCATGCTGAGGAGAGAGCAGACAGGAAAGCGCTGAGAGGTGGGGAGGCAAGCAGAGGCCTGAGAAGGAATGAACAGGATACTTAAACCACCGTAATGAGCACAGAAAGAGACAATGATGTGGTGGCTACGTGAGGAATTCCCCTCTCTGCGGGGAATGCGTACCACCAGAGACTTCTCTCGACACAGCTGTTTTCTGAAGCTGGTCAAGAAGTTTCAGTCTTTAGCCTTGCACCATCACAAGTGGTTGGCATTATCCTTTTCTCCCTGTTTTGGTCTTCCTTGCATTTAGACCAGAAGAGGTTAAAAAAAAGTGGTTTGAAAAACAACCATCGCAATCCTTGGAAAACCCCTCCTTGGGCACCATGAGCCCACCCTGAGGTTAAAACTCCACCACTCAAATCTTCTTTGCGAGGCAAGGAGGAGGAAGCACACGCGGCCGTTCCCACGTTCCCCCCTTGCGTACCTGTTAATGTTAATAATATGCCCATCATCAATGTTTCTCTCTTTCATGGACTGGTAGGCCTCTCGGGTACAGATGCTCACAGCCATCACATTGACCTGAGGGAAGAGAAAAGAAGAAGAAACTAAGGCCGGCAGCCCTGCCTGGCACCCTTGGGGCTTGCCCCCCACCCGGCCGAAGCTGTGGATGCAGGTTACAGCCCCTGACCCACGGCAATTCCTGCCAATGCCAACAGAGGGAACTGCACATCCGCACACCTCACCGCGCACCCCACATCATGCTGCGACCGGGCCTGGGACTGCCCTAACAAGGGGTTTGGGCAGGGGACGCACAGATACCCAGTTTTCTGAGACAGCCTTGGCCTCTGCCCGAAATAAATGGACTTAATTGTTTTACAGACAAGAGTGAGGGTAGAGTGCAAGGTAAGGGAGAACAAACCCACTTCCCCACAGTCAGCACCCTGTCTGGGAGACAGAGTTGTTTATTTTGTACAGCACTGAGCACACTGGTGTTTGGGCGGCTGATAGGACACCAACAGCGGGTAATTAGGTCAGCTAGTTAACGAGGAAATCCCCAGATATTGCCTGTCAGAGAGCCAGGCGCTCAGAGGCACTGCAAACCACGTGGCCAGTGCACAAATGAAGCCAAAGATCACATCGTGCCATGGCGAGGGCCAGAGCGGGCAAGTAACCCTGCAGATCTGAAAGCCACCGATCTGTCACACGGTCCGCTGACATTTTCCTCAGCCCTAAGTGGATGAGCCAAGGAAGAAAGGACACCGCTATTTATCCAGTCCTTTAGCACAGGATCCAGAGCTTTCCAGGCTCTCACTCTTTGGACCACCACTTCCCAGCACACCATAGCTCGGTTAAACTCAGTCGTGTCACCTCTGCAATGTGCCACCATTAACGCGCGGATGTCTTGAGCATCTGCTGACCATAAACGTAGAGTCAAAGTTTCCAGGAAGACAGAGATATGGACATTCCCCCAGCTGCAATACAAAGCACTGAGAGGTGTGTGCAAGACTGATGAGCAAGCCATGTCAGTAACAGTGCTAATTGCTCAAGTTTATAGTGGGTTAGATTTGGAAAAGTAGTTGAGAGGTAGAAAGCACCTGGTGAAGCCCTTTAGAAAGGATGTAACCATTTCAAGGCAGAATACACTTTCAGGTTCTACCTAATGGCATGCCACTTTGCTAACAAAATGAGCAGGCCAGACAGGCCTAATAACACTGCTGTGAACTAAATATCCAGGAAGAACTACCTTTCTGATGAATCAGAAGTCAGGTGCAACTATAAAAGGGAGGAGCAGCAGGAAAAAGGCCATGCAGACAGCAAGCGAAGGATACGCTGGAGGGCTGGCTATCATCACCGTGAAACTTACGACCAAGAATGGGGCTAACTAGGACTTGCTAGCACAAAAGGACATGCAAGAGAGGAACATTAGTTTGGAGACCAGAAACCAAGAGGCAGAAAGGGATGGATTTGAGAGATGCAATTACTGAGCAGCACACAAAGGACGAGCGGGGTCAGCTGAAGGATCTTTGTCACTGCTTCTGTTTCGGTCGCTATTTCTATTCAATACTAGAGGCCATGCTTACGACTTTTTGTCTTGGTGATAGATAAATCGCATGCTTATCTGATCTTGGAGTACCCAGGCAACACAACAAGTAGAGTCATCATCCTCATCCAAGTGCACTTTGGTTGAGCACACAGTCACTGCCGGACACCTCAGTCACCACACCTGGAACTACAAAGATAAATTCCCTGGCGTCAGGTTGAAGATTTGCCTTGGCTGTGCAAGGAAGAAATTTAGCAGACACGTCAGCAGAAGTGGCACTGTACAACCACCCCAGCACAGCAGTGAAGCCCAGAGCAGGCAGGGTATCTGAAGGCTTTCCGATTTCACAGTGAGGAGGTCAATGAAAGCAGGAGTAACCCACTCCTGTCTAATATATTAACCAAGTCCTTTCAGATACAGATCTTGGCAACTGCTCGTATAAAAAGCCTTCGTGACAAAGAACACCCCCTGCTTTCCTCCCTGCCCCAAGACCCTCTGAACCCACCAGGCATCGCGGCTTTGGTGCTGTCGCTCCGCGGCTCCACTCCATCTCCATATGCCACTAGAGGGTAACATCAGCCTAGAGCCTGAGCCCCGCTCCAGCCCTGTGACTCACGCTGAGCAGTGCTTCCCTGCGTGGGTAGAGTTACAACATTTTGACAACTACCAGCAAAGCAAGATACTCATCAACAGCCACATGGGAAAGTCCAGAGCCTGTATGATAAGCCACTCTGGTACAACAAAACTGGCTGGAAGGCAGCTGAGCTGGGATTGCCTCACTGCCTTTTCCCAATAGCACCCACAGGATTTTGGGGTGAAATCCCATTTCAAAATGTGGAACGGGCACTCAGGAACCTAAAAACATGCCTGGAAAATGAGCGAGTCTTAGGGCTGTATCACTTTGAGAAACAATCAAAAGGCCGTTGTTACAAATACCCATGCAAGACATTTTTCAGCCTTGTTCCTATTTTAAGAACAAAAGGTTCAAAGGGCCCTTAGCAAAGACAGCCAGCACATCTGCACTCTGCCTCTGCGCAGCACCCTGCACAAGGTCTGTGACTGCCGCGTGTGTGTGCTAATGCGATAGAAACAATGAAGGCACATTTTCTAGTAATTAAGGAGTTCCAATTGCCAGGCTGGGAGAACGTAAAAGATCCTGTTCCTGGAAGCGCTGAGCATTTCACTTCCCAGAATCAGCCTTTTCTAAGGCATCAAAATTAGTATCCCAGCTGCTAAATACGCACAAAGACGTAGGGTGCAGAAAACATGTCTCTGCACAGATGGCACATGAAAGCAAGAAGAAGAGAGAGCCTTGCTGGTCAATGAATGATGCCAAGACGAAGAATCAAACCCATTTAGTGTCTAGAGGAGCAAGAGGATGTGTGCTGCAGTCCTTTGCGCCTCAAACAGTGCAAATGGAAAGTTCAGCCTGCATTCCTGGCTGTAAGGGTCAGGAGGTAAAACATGAAGGAGCTGTTCAAATCCCAGAGCCTGGAGTCAGTGTGTACACAGCACCCAGCCCCAGCTACTCCCGTGCCGATCAGGGACAGCTGGAGGACTTTGCTCCAGCCTCATGTCAAGCACAACCTCACAAACAAGTAGAGGGAAAAGGGGGGGAAGCTGTGAACCAAAAGATGACAGGCTCAGAACCCGCCTGCAATAACACGCTCCCTCTCCCTGGCACACACCGAATTTGCTGGCTGGCAGCGCTAGGTGCTGCGTTGCTGTAAAGCGATGGAGGCGCGATTCCCAACACTAGACTCCTGCAACCTGGGGAGATGCAGCTCTCCCCTGGGAACAAATACCAGACAATAAGGAACCGGAACATTAAAAAACAGGAGGAGTAAGTAAATGATAACAAGATTTCAACTTAGATTTATAGCAAGAAATTTTATGGAATAGGTATACTGAGAGGGGAGCCTGGAAGGAGACAGAGCCTCAAAGCTCATAAAAAATGCATGGAAACAAAAATCAGTTTACCAAAAAGAAAAAACTGCCTTTAATTTAAGGCCTTAATGCCTCCTAAATCGATAGATCAATGGCTGTTTAGAAACTTCTCCTGCCTCGCAGGCCAGAAGTACACTGGAACAGTCCAACAGCATCTCTCAAACTGTGCCGCTCACTAACACCTTTCTCCAGGAGACCTTTGGAAGGAGCCTCCCTGCTCCCGCTCAGCTCTGCAAAGCCCAGTGGCCCGTGAAAGGTGCTGGCAACCTTCCCTGGTCCTGACCCTCCAAGCGCTTCAGAGCACGCAGGAGAAATGGGCCTGGCGAGTGTTTCCCTGGGGCTGGTGTGCCACAGCAGGCAGAGCTGTCGCTGCTGATGCCTCCCCGAGCCCCGCTACCACGCTGGTGCCCGCACGGCCACGGCGCGCTTGGAGAGCAAGATTTCTAAGCAGGGAGGTCACGGCCACAAAACTGGGGACATACAGCAAAAGGAAAAACCCTGAGCTATTTCTACCACTTACCAACAGGCCAAAAAGCAAAAGCCAGGCTTGTCAGGCTGCCTAGGCTGAGGTGGGTGAAACATTTGGCTGTGGAGGCTCCCAGGGCTTCACCTCCACATTAAAGGTGCGAGTGTTACTCAGACAATTACACACAAGCCAAGAGCAAACCCACCAGCTGCTGGGAGGAAAAACATCTGCCAGTACGTGAAGAAAGCTTGAGTGTCTCAGTCTGTTCCCAGGGCTACAACAGCATTTTTGCCTAGCAAATGAGAGCAGGTATAGCCATACAGATCACCTATGGGAATAAAATACTTCCCCAGCCTTGTTTCCTTATGCTGCCTTTGTTCAGCCACCACGCTGCCTCTCTTCCCACCCTGCCCATCACCCCGAAGCAGCTTCAAAGGGTGCACCGGCAGCACCTGCAAGGAAGTGGACTCCACACGCTCCCAAACCCCATGTCAGGCCACTGTAAATACCAACACCGGAGTGTCTCATACAGGACAATCCCCATTCCAAAATCTTGCCACCTACAAGTGGTGTAGGGCAAGACAAAGGGAGCACTCCCACCTGAGCAGCCAGGGAAGGGAGCATGGAGAGGGGAAGGGCCTTCAGCTGGCAAAAGCCACATGTGTTCCACAGCCTGCCCACCTTACACAGAACAAAAAGTCAGAAGAACAAAGAGAAACGAGTGCAAGGGATACGCAGCATCCACAGGGACATCCACACAAGACGCAACGACAGCAACCAGGACAAGGAGTTTACAAGGCACAGGCGACCCACAGGGCCGGGCTTGCAGCAAGACAATGCTGCGAAGCGCCCTGCATTACACCAGCTCAGCCTCAGCTACACTTCACTTAATTTTCTTTAAAGACTCCATGGCAACCGGGGACAGGGAGATGTGGCTGTGCAGTGACCCAGGCTGGGCAACCCACAAAAGCCTGGCTGGGCAGACAAAGCTGAGCTGAGCTTGCTTTGGCTGCAGTCACAGCAGCCAGCAGACCAGCCAAAATCCTAACAAGAACTTAATTAGCCAGGATATGGCAGCTCTTGCCCTGGCAGCAGGAGTGTGAGGCCTCGAAGTGCCTCTCTGTTTTGCTTTACACAGCCCCTGAATCTGCTGCTGGATGAACAGCCACCAGCTGCCGCGGGAGCCGACAGATCCCTGCTCAGTCCACTGTCAGTTCTCATACCCCAAGCCTACAGCTTTGAGCAGCTTTTCAAACAGACATGTCTTTTCCTTCACTAGCGGAGGTACTGCAAGGTTTACTCAAAGCCATGAGTTCAACTCTTGTTCCTATGAGGATGACGCTTTCATGCACAAAAGTAGGTAGTATAGGAGGGGAAAACCACCTTCGTGAAAAGCACCTGTTTCAGCACCTCACTGGCCAGAGCTGCAGCAAGGCCAGCACAAAAGGGCTGTTGCAAGGGCATCAAGGGCATGCAAACTGGCCCGGGGTCCTGCAGCCATGGCTGCCGCTGCTATGTGTGGAAAAGGGCCGTCACATAATGACAAAAGATGGAGAAGTCCCCAAAAGATGCACGGCAGCACCTCAGGAGAGCAAAATCCAGGGAGAAGCACTGCTAGTAAATAGCGTGGACCGCTTGTATAAACTCTCAGTTGAGCCTCATTCACATCCAGCTCTAACCAGATTATGGGCAGAAAATTAAGCTATAAAGACAAAAAGCATTACAGCTTTTTAAGCCAAAAAGAATCTGCCCATTTTACAACCCACTGCTACAAGTAACAGGATTAGCTACAAATGCCAGCACTTGGCATTCAATTTCCTATTTTACTGAAGAAAACAAAGTGAGGCTCATCACCCTTTAGAAAGCCATTGAGCTAAAGGAAAAAACACTACTGAAGGTATTGAGTGTTTTCATACTCCAAGGCAAAGGCACATGGCTCAGCAGCGCACGATGTCTTTCCACTTCCCAATCAGCAAATCCGGGTCAAAGCCAGATGGGAAGCAGGTCCTCAGCTCAGCATATGCGAAATAAGTAGGTGGGGACAATGGTGCTGGTGGCCAGGAGAAATAAAAATCTAGCGCCATTCCCACTCTTGCAGTGGCACTACTCACATCTATCATCGTCCGCCAGCCCTCTGTCTTCCCTGAGAGTAGGGGCTCCGGGCGAGCCAGCCCTGCGTTGTTGATGCAGACGTCAACTCCTTGATGAAGGGTCTTGATGGCGGAGAACATCGACAGGATCTCCTCTTCGTTGGAGAGATCGCACTTGTACGGGATAAGGGTCCCTGGATAGCCGGCACTCTGGCATTCAGCTGCCAGTTTCTAGGGAAGAGAAAGGAAGGAAGAAAACAGCCATGAGCCTCCTCTCCTTGTGGAGCAGCTTATCCAGCCGTTTGCTTAAAAACAGACCCCAGGGCTAAGAAAACACAGCAGCTTCCCAGCGAGCCCATCTTAAGAGCAGGCGCTAGGGAACAATCGTTGCAAATGTTAATTAAGAAAAAAGAAATATCGATATACACGAGAGTCTGAGTCCTTCAGCCTTTAAGTTATTAAACTTGAGGACACGCTCTGTGCTCGTCCATCACCCGAGGCAACACAGGTCGAGGTGAGCAGGTGCTGGCAAAATACAAATAAATACTGCTGCGCACCAGGCTGCGAGTCTGCCACGCTGGTGCGTGGATGAAGGACGCAGCAGTCGCGTGCCTGACGATTCCTCATTAGCCATTACCAACAATCATTCCAAGCATCCAGATCTTTTATAAGGCTAGATGATATAAAGCAAATGAAAGGCCAAGAGCTGCTGCTGGCCGCCTGTGTTAAGGATGCGGCAGCCACCGCACCAAATCCTCTGGAGGATGCCCTTTACCCCCTGATGCTAATGAGAAGCAGCATCTCATCCTGGATGTGTCATATTAGCGACAGTGAGAGCTTCCAGCGTGAGCCGAGAGCCACGTGATGTCTGGTTTCTGCGGAGAGATGGACTCTGGCTACAAACGTCCACCAAATCACTCAAACGCCATCGCCCACAGCGGTTTCACCAACGTGACATTTCAGAGGGTGCAATAAAGCTGCTCCTGCCGGAGGCAGCTTTCCCACTCCTCCCGGCTCCTCCCTGCATACCAAGGACTGCAATTCACAGCTGCTTATAAAAGGAGGAGCGAGGTCCGGCACAGGAGTTCCCTGGCTGGAAGCAGAGGACAGCGGGACCGCGATTGCACATGAAGGCGGCTGCCAAACATCCCAGCCGCGGCAGAGCACCTGCTCTGGAGCTCACCCAGCCTCAGCCAGAAACAAGGACACAGGGAAGCCGCAGCACCCGGGACCACCCAAAACACCACCGGGAAGATCGCGCTGGAGGGATGCTGACTTTTTTTGTTTGCTATGAGGTACAGCATCACCTCCCAGACTGTTGTCTTCCTCCAGGAAGACACATGGAGAAATACCCACATTTTGGAGAAGGCAGATGCCAAAACCAGCCCCGCCATCTGTACTGACACGACAGGAGCCTGGAGAGCCACGCTAGCCTTGGACACAGCTCACTCTAATGAAAGCGGTGACAAACCAAAGCATGGAAGGTGGCTTTCTCCCAGGGGAAGCTAGCAAGCCCCGGGGTCCCCTGACCCTTTCGCTTAGCGGAGCTGGTCTTTTGGCAGCCGCAGGGGCAGACTCGCCCCCCAAAACACCCAGCATCGGTGACATTTGCAGAGTTTGTCAGCCAGCCTGACGTCCAAATTCTGAAACAAACATTAGACAAAAGAAAAAAAACCAACCATGGAACGTAAGGGAAAGTGGAAAGAAGAGAAAAACATTGGAGACAGCACAGCACCTGCTCCCCCCACGCGGGCGGGCAGGAGAGCTCGTGGGGCTGCATCAGTTCACAAACCTGGCAAACGCCAAATGAAAGCGCGGGCCCAGCTCCCATCCAGCTGGCCTCCAACACATGCCATCCCGCAGATCAGATGCCAGCACACCAAGGAAACCTGCAGGGTCTGGTCCCTGAAGCTTTGTTAGAACTGGCTCTCTGCTTCTGAGCCAGCACAGCACAGGACAGCCACGCGCCTCGGGGTAACAAGGAAGGCTGGCAACAAAGTCCAAAAAGGGGAAAAAAAAAAAAAATCTACCTGAAGATTTGAATTGGCTCTCAACTCCAAATCACAAAGTGGCTTTTTCAGTGACCAAATTTCTCTTAGCCAAGTTTTACACAGAGCGGGGCTGAGCATCCTTGCTGGGAGAGGGATAGACAAGCCAGGACCTATAAACCCCTCTCTGTGCCCCAAGCACGTTGATTTTAATTAGTCTGGGCGGGTGACTCTGTTCAGTAAATTATTTTTGACCTTTCTCAATACCTAAGACTACCGCAGAGTGGGGGGGGCAAGTCCTTGAACAGTGAGTTTAAGGTTGTCTGATTTGCCTTTCACAGCAATCCACAGCCTTCGCGGACCACAAGCCGAAACCAGCCCAGGTCTGAGGGTCTGGCCCACAAGCCGCTCTCCTTTCTGGGTACTGCTTCAGTGAAAGCACTGCAGTAACACAAGAATTATTATTATTGCTCTCACAGCACCAAGCGAGAAGGGGAGGGACATGCTGAGTTCAGCCTGGAGATCGATACATCCCAACAGCATCGCGCTCCCTGGAGAGCTCTGCTCGGGCTGAGCTAGACAATATTTCTGCCCGACGGAGAACAAAGGCGCCCCTGGGACTGAATGACACCTCTCTGTGCCCTCCCGGGGCTGGTTTCACTTTGCTATACACGCAATCTTGTTGATTACGTGCTGATAGTAGTAGAAAAATATACAGTTTTTAAAGATCAGAGTATGCACTTGAGAAAACAGTTGGGAGAAAAATCTGCAAGAGCAGCATTTAGAAAATTAAAAGCAGTACGAAGGCTTGCTGGAAGGTGCTAAACCACTCCAGGGATGGGGCCTTGTTCCTGCAAAGATACAGGAGGCAAAAACAGGCAAGGGGCCCTCAACCACGTTCTTTACAACCCGGCACCAAGGTAACAGCTTCCGAGCTCTGTCCATCCCACCGCCCAAACTCGAGCACTCCACTACGGGATCCATCCCGTTCAGTATTTGCTTGTGAAGCACCACAGCTCATGTCTGGCACATTTTCTTTCCAGCTCACCAGCTCACGGCCAGGAGCATGGTCTTAATTTGCTCTTGGAAGAGGGTTGGCGTCCTGGCATCTCCTCCAATTGCCAGGCCGCGTTTAGTTTGCTTGAACAAGAGCTGGGCTGAGTTATCTTTCCAGTGGTGCCTCCAATTTTCACTGCTGGCGTCAGTGCTCGCCGCAGGTAAAGCGGGGTGCTGTCTTTCAAAGTTGGCATGCTCACACACAGAAAGGAAAAGCAGGGCACCCACTGCATCCCGAGGCTGAGCATCACAGTGCACCCCAGAGCTGCAGCGAGGAAAGCTCACAGCAGGAACAGGTCCAGCCAAACTCAGCCCTGCTAAACTTGAGTCAAGTAACGCCAATGATATTAAAAAATGAGAAATACAAGCACGAGGGATTGGGATGAATCTCCCATAAGAGGACTCGTGACAGGAGAGCTGGCTGGAAGGAAGAAGGGCCCATCAGCACGGACAGGAAAGGACAGACAAGCTCATCTACAGCCCAGAGGGAAACGCCGTGTTTAATATCTCCATTTTCATGTTTGGTTGTCACTTTTCACTATTCGGTGAAACCTTCCTCTCTGTTCAGTACAGCTCCTCGACGGAGGCAGACAGGGTCTAAACACTACAGGCTGCAGCACAGCAACCCAGATGACGGAGCAGATGAAACAAGGGGTGCTCTGGACAGCGGTGGCTGTCACAGCAGAGCTGCCCGTCCTGTTTTCCCAGTCAGTCGCCTTAGCTTACGTCTTAGATAAACCAGAAGAAAGCTCTTTCTCACTCGGAGAAAGGCTTCTCTGCCACAACTGACCACAGAAGTCAAATATCTCTCAAGATCCTTCTTTTCTTGTCTGGTATCTCACCACCTCAAACGAGACTCAACACGGATCCTTTCATCTCTCAGGCTACACTTGTGTTAACAAATTCTCTTTGAAAATGAAGAGCCGAACACCACTGACATCCAGGCAGAGCTGAACGTGCTTCAACCATCTATAGATGAAGAGTCATCACAGGCTCTTCAAAGAAATATCAACTGCAGGCAAGTTTGCAGGAGAAGGCTCATGTGAAGCAACTCTCTGAATTAGGGAGCTTGCAGTATTTTTTCAGAGCATCCACTAAGTCACTCAGTTAATGCTCATTCCACTTTAAGCACACCACACGCACAAGGAGGGGGGGGGGGAAGAAAAAAGCTGTTCTTCCAGATCTCATAAGCAACCTGAGAGTGACCACGTCACGCAACACCAATACAGACCAATCCAGGGCCAGTGCGCTTCCAGCAGCGGGAGGTGAAGATCTGAAACAAGACCTGGGCGTCTCTGTACCACACTGTTATCACTGGGTGCCTGGAAACGGACAGCCACGTGCTATAGCTACTGGTACAAACTGGGATGATGCCACATAAAGACGAAATAGATGCCTTGCGTGTTGAAATGTTGAACCTAGAGCCATCCGTTGCTATGCATGCTTCTCCCAAGAAGGGGTTAACATTCTTTGTGCATACGACACTTGGAAAGGGCACAGTGCCATGCATTTTGATTCAGTCTTGGTAAAACGGTTTCACAAAACTAACTGGTATAAACATTTAAAGGGACACTTAAGGGGAAGGGAAAAAAAGAAGAGTCACGTAGGGCTTTATTTGGCAAATCATCCTATTAACTTCAGACACATTTAGTAGGGAGAGATTAAAGCCAGAAGAAACCATCAGGTAATTTTTAATCTAACCTGCCGTTCTTCACAGGTACTTGCATCCTACTGATTTAGCATTTGCTTAAATACATAGCTGCACCAAGAAACCAACTGGAAAGAAACCAAAGTCACCCCAATTATTTTTGCTATCTAAAGCAAACGAAGGAGAAAAATCCTAACGAACAGCATCACAGTTGTGAAAGAAGACCGGGGGCTTACAAAGCCTTTCATTTTACTGTTTGGCAAGTTTGAAGCTTCCTTTAATTAAGATTTAATACCAGTGCAACAGCGTAATAGAGGAAGAGATATAGTGAATAAAGCACTAGACTGGGGTTTATTTCCATAGCGGGCTCTGTGGCCATGGGCAGGATTGAGAGCTGTTTCCCCATCTGTAAAATGGAGATAATCACACTGAGCCCCTTCCTAGAGCGGCAGGGTACCACGGGATTTTTGCCCGCATATGATCCAAGGACGAGTATTACTTCACATTTCTTCCAGTTCCTTTTCCCTGGCTCCAGGTGCCCAGACAGAGCCTCCATGGGAGTCTAAAAGGAATTTTCAAATTAATAAAACTGCAAAGCGATTCTCCTTCCCTCTTCCGAGCTTTACACTGATGCTTTTCGCTGGTTGTTTGCCAGTCGCCGCTCCTCAGCTCAGATCCGTGTCTGTTCCAGGACAGAAAGGCAGAACAGTGAGGATGGGAAAGCTCGGAAAATAAGGTTTAAATGGAAAAGCAAACATGTGGCACTCAGCTGGAGGCACCACTACCAAAGCCTAGTACAGACCAAGGAGGACCAGCACCAGTTTCAGACCATTTACCTGAAGCGCATCTCAAGTACAGGTTGCCTGATCAGGGAGGGTGCTCCAGAAACCCACCGCCTCTTGGCTCCACGCAACGGAAAAGAAGTGATCAAAACTTGGACAAAATTTACGTCCCTGCATGTATTTTTTCAGCCTGTATCATCCTGAATGTACTGACTTTACAGTCCTTGCAAAGACTCACAGGTGGCACACAAAATCACCACTCATAATAAATCACCCAGAAAAATCAGATCTCACTTTGTGGAAGAGAAGAGAATAAAACCCTGGGGAACCTCTTGGACCTATTTACTGTTTACGAGCTTCCAGCAGTGAGAAGCAGACCATGGAGAGGCATCTAAGGGGTAACAGTCCCAGCCACGTAGTCGTGACCGCAGTCATCATCAGGGCTACAGAGCACGGCACGGCAGCCCTCCCTCCTGCTGGGCTCCTCACAACCGTGGTGCTGCCACAATTTACGATACCCACCAGAGACAGCACAAAATTACACCTTGGCACATCCCCGGCATCAACTGTCTGGGACATCTCCCAGATGTCACCCAGGCTCTAGACACTGAACATCAACACGGTACCTGCCCTTCGCCCAAACCCGTCCCACAGGCTCCGTAGGGACCAAGCGGCATCTCCCGCCCATGGGTGCAGCGTGGCCCAAGGGAGCCACGCAGTGGGTTTCATCCCAGGCATCAAAGCCAGACTCGCCACTAAACAGGGGTCTGGTTGAGCGGTCACGTCTTCGCAGTGCTGCCAGTTGTCCTCCCGGACTGCTCCAGACTCACGCTGCTTTTTTCCAAGCCTTCTCTGGTCCCTGCACTTCCTCAGTAGTTAAACATCCAAGATGATTTTTTCCGAGCTCACTTAACTTTAAATTTCCAGTGTCATACATGCAAGCCAAACTGCCTCATTTACGCTGCCCTGAGCGTCCCTGCTACCTTAAGGCATTCACACAATCGCTCCTTACGTCAAGGCTGAAGGCACTTTTTCTTTTTTTTTTACTGCTTGCTCAGATCACGTTGCTTCGGGCTGTCGTGGGGGAGGAGGAAACACGCTGCTCCTACGATGACAGCTCATTAGAGCAATATCTCTTGCTTATTCTGAGGTATGACTATCCTAAAGCAAGCATCACGCTCTTCAGCTCCAACGTGCACAAAGCAGGTTCCCACGCAGCCAGGCACGTAGATGCTTTCCTTCCCCAAAGGACCCCAGTACTCTTACCAAGACCGAAGCTGCTGTACTGCAGCCACCCGCAGTCCCCCACTAGCCCTCACCTGCCTTCGCAAGCAGCGTTCAAAAACCTCGTTGCTCCAAGACACCCAAGTGCCTGCACACAGCAGGCCCGACGGTCCACGTGTCGCAGGCTGGATCGCTGCCCGTTCAAGCGCAAATTTCCAAGGCAACCTGCAAACACACTGCTCACAGGGCAGAGCCGAGCCTGAGCTCCAGCCTGACACCCTCAGATCACGGCACATGCCTTCTGTGTCACCTCCACCGCAGGCGAGCACACCTCCACTACGCTGAGGGAGTTGAAAAAAAATTTTTTAATTTATTTCAGTTGAATCAAACGCCACTTAATCTTGCAGCAGTGAAGGTCTGAGATGCCTAGCAATACCCTGAAGACCTAGGGTGTGATCAGAGGTCCACAGAAACCATCAGCACCCTGAATAACATCGGTTGTAAGCAAGTATATCACCATATACCTTGTGGGTAAGACTCGGGAGCGCTCCTAAGGATGGTCAGGAGCCGTTCCTAGCTCTATGACAAGTTCGCCAAGGGGCTTTCCCCCTTCCCAGCCCCAGCGTCCCCACCTGCGAGACAAAGAAGCAGCAGGTGACAACCCACTGGTGAGCTCCTCACTCGGGGGTCCAGGAAAACCTGGGCATGGATTGCGGCCACTGGGCTCCCAGAGCTCGGCCAAGCCCTACACCTCGCTGCGGCACAACACGCCTGTCGGCGCGGCCGTCTGCCAAGCACCCGCCGCTGTCACCAAAAGTTGTACCAGAACAGCAGGTCCCCGCCGTCACACCACGCAATCGGCCTTTTCTCCTCTCGATGCCTCACAGCGCAGCCCTGGCTTTCCTCCAAAGCTCGCTAGATGTTTCCCCGCTCTCCCCCAGCACCATCCACACAGCAGCAAGGGCAGGGCGAGAGCCACGGTCCCCACACACCTCTGTCTCATCAGCTCCCATCCTGCGCCCATGTAATCATCAACGAATCCTCTTCTGGAAAGACAGATTAACACATGCCTGGAGAGGAGTGGGCCTTCCCCCACCAGCCCCCAGCGCTCCCCAGTACCAAAATTGATGATGGGTCCTGAATCTTAAGACGCCCCGGATTTACACCCCACTGACAAGCGTGGTAAACGCTCTTGCAAACCCCAGCCCAGCCGTGGTCGGAGCAAGCGGCATCGACGGCAGGGATTACCCCTTCCATCGCCGCACAGCTGCCACGATTAAACATCTGTACCAACGTCAACGTTCAGCGGACTCAGCACCGCTTGCTTCTGTGCCAGTGCTAATCCCCAGTTAAGCTGAGCTGAGCTGCAGCTGATCCGCACGAGCCTAACGGGGAGAAAAGACTGCCTGAAGGAGCAAGACTGCAGGTCCTGTGGGTCTTCTGTTCCCACAGCACCCCAGTCCCATTTTACCCTAAGGAACCAGGGTGGGTGCAAATCCATCCGGGACCGACCAAGGCAAAATAATTACATTGTCAGCCAGAAAATTACCATTAACGCTTCCCACATGGACACTGGCAGGAGCGAGGGGTAGAGCTTGGCTTTGGCACAGCCAGTACTTTCTGCAGAGCTGTAACTATTAATGAGCCCCAGGAAAATCACCGTTGTATTTAGTGCTCAGCGCTGTGCCTGGACCTCCCTGCCGCATACACCCAAAACACAGGTCAGGAAAAAAACCCTCGATGCATGCCGCCCCTGTACGGCCCTCCCACCTTCCCTGGGCAGCAGCTGCTGGGCTTCACACAGGGAAACTGAGGCACGGGACATAGGAAGGCAGAGGCAGAACAAGAACCCAACTACATGCCCAAAATCCCCCAAAAGGCTCAGTAATTACTTATTTTTAGGGCTGCGAATGCGACGCACCCTGGTATCGCTGCTCTACTGCAAAGCCAAAGGGAACAGAAGAGAAGCAGAGAAGGGGGGGCTGCAGCATTAAGACATTTTTAAAGCACATTTTGGGGGGAAGGAGGATGAATCCAACCTGGTTTAAAAGCAATCCTTCCCCCACCGCCTCCTGAGCGTCAAGGCTGAGGAAAACCATCGGGACAGCAAAGCATTTGTTCCCGCTACTCAGGCCAGCAATTAGGGGATCTCTTTCGTGTTTAATCAGGAAAGGATCTGGTCAGGGACAAAGCGCAATAAAAGCACCTCAGAGGCCTTGAGTACCCACCACCCCCGAGGCAAGGCCTTTGCCAAACACAAAACAAGCCCTTGCAGAGGCCCGGAAGATTCTGAAGGTTGTTCAGTTACACAGGGACCGTGCCTTGGGATTATGCTGCCTGGAGCTGGTCCTCCTGCCTTAAAAAAATAATTCATTGGGCTACGGTGCAGCCCAGCAGCTCTGCAGCCCATGTGACCCGAGAGCAACGGGTCCAGGGGAAGAGGAGATGGGGAGCGACGAGGTCCATGATGAGCGTTTGCGGACAGCCGCTCATCCACCTTCGGCCCGCGGAGGACAGGAGCCACAGAGCCTGTGGGCAGCCACAGCCAGGCTGCCCGGCACCAAAATTCATGCCGCTCACGTTCGGCCTCCGGCTCGTTGCTTTAAATGACAAGATTAAGACAGTGTGGGCACAGAGGTGAAACCTGCTGTGTTTTCGGGAAGGCCCTGGGAAAGCCGGCCGCGGCTGTAGGGCAGAGGGACAGACCCCACGTGGACACCCAGCACCACAGGGACACCCACATCTTGTGGGACAAGACAGCCACAGAGGGAGGTCGAAATTTTAACCCACCAACCTCTAAGCCACCAACGTGATTTGCACGCGACGTAATCGAATTCCACATTCAGGTACTACAAAACGATTTAGACATTAACGAACCGCCTTGGAGCGCCGAAGGGGTCAAGGGCCTCCCTTGCACCTTACGGCCCGGGCAGTGATCGGTGGAAGTGATCAGTGAGCCCACAAACGGCTACTTGGGATGCTCGGCTCCCGGGAGGAAGGCTCGGCTACTTCTTCCTCCTCCCAGAGCACCACGACGTTGCCTGACGAAGAGAGCCCTAAGCGCTTCAGAGACTGGACTGCTCGAATCTGCAATCAATAGCTCGGCTTATCAAAGGCTATTCCTTGAGCAAGATCTAACCTTGACAATGCAGTTCCTGGTTATAAATGTTACCTTTGATCAATAACTGTCACAAATGCATTAGAATTAATTGCTTAAACCCTGTATTTTACACCACATTTATTGCTTCCTGCACAGCTTGCTCTCCACATCCCAACAAAGAAAAAAAAAAAATATTTGTTTTAGAACATGACATCCATGACTAAATCTCTCCGATGCCTTGAAGCAGCCACAGCCTGAGGGCCCTGATCTCCCCCTCGCTGCTTGGGAGGGCAGCGGCCTCCGCCACCAACACCCTGTCCCTCTGGCATTGCAGCCAGGTACCGCTGCTTCAAGGGATACTTGTTGGTCTCCCGGGAGCAGCCGGATGCTTTATTATTTGGCCTGCAGCAGACCTGAGGTGCTCCCGTGGCAGACCAGGAGCCCAGGGCGAGCCGTACAAGAGGAGCCGGCTGGCACGCGGGAGTCGTGCAGCTCCGTACACCCCGACCCGATGCCGCAACCCTGCCAGCTCAGCTATTGCCAGCAGCGATGCGAAGGGCTGCAGGAGCCAGCTGACTTCCCGCACCTCTCCCGAGCAGTCTTTTCTAAGTGATGAACTAACAACGCTTGGAAGGTGCTGGAGAAAAAACAAAATTTTAAAAAAAATTTTTTTTAAAAATCACAACCTAAGCAATATACGCTCCTGGCCACCCTACAGCAAAGTATCAACGGAATGAATGAGCTGCTGGAAGATTCCTAGCAAAACCGAGCGCAGCAGCATCAGGTGCTGCCTGACCTGAAGCAGGTGGGACTGCCCCAACCGGAGCTTCTCCCACCAGCGACGGCCCCGGCCACGCAGCCACAACGCACGCACGGATCCGGCACCCCAACACCGGGGCTGGAGGGAGAACTCCTGCCAGCACTTTTGCCATTGTCTACAAACACAAGAATAAATATAAAAATACATTAAATTAAATTTTATTATTAAAAAGAGCATAATACCAAGCATCAACTGCAAACTCTTTGGAAGCAGCTCCCTGCCTCGTACCTTCCTGTGCTCTAAAAGCGAAGCGCCAGAGCATCCCAATGCCTTCACCACGCCTCTGAGCCAGACCCTACATTCACCACAAACCCTCCCAAGTCTTCCCCCACCCCAGGGGCAGAACACTGCAAAATAAAACTTATGCCTCACGCTGAATAAAAGACCAGAGAACGGTTTACCAGCTAGGGGGGGAAACGTTTTGTCCCCCGATTCAAGGAAACTCTCTCCCTTTTTTGTGCTACTGCAAAAAGTCAGACACTAAATACAAATTTCCAGAAAACATCGGGAAGAAGGAAGTTGAAGAGCCTTGCAGCGAAGCCACCCAAAGCGATACTCTGCCCTTTGCAGGATGGAGCGACGGCGGCCGAACGTGCCATCGCATACCAGCTACGCTGTGGCAAGTCATTAAATCACAGCAAGACTTCTCGCAGGCTGGAGACCCAAGCGAGGGGGTCCCCGCGAAGGCAATCATCTAACAGGGAGCGCTTTCCACCAAAGCTGCTAAAAACTCTTGGCTAATTCATTAAAGCACGGACGCTCGCTCCTGACTCGGAATGCGTGTAGGTATCTGACAAGCAGAAAACACTCAGTACAAGCACACGCCAAAAAGTCTACGACAGCTGTTAGTACCTCCAGGCTTCCCATTTAAAACAAGCTTTCAACCCAAACCGTCTCCTGGCATGCAAAAGTAAAATAAAGCCGGTTTAATTATATTCTATTCCTCAACGTCTGTCTATTAAAGTTACTGTTGGATGACCCACACAAAGAGTCTCCACTCGCAAAAGTGGCACGAGTGGGGAACACGAGGCGGCTTGTGAGCGAGGACTGGAGGAGGGTCAACCCCATGGCTCAAAGGATCACAGCCAGATACAGCCACAGAGGGGAAACGCAGCGCCCGAGGCGGCGCTTGCCACGCCTGCACTGACGAGGACACGGCAAAAGGAAAATCAAATCCAATTTTGAAACAATACCACTGAAGCCAGCCGGAGCACTAACTCAAGGCAAGCAGAGCGTGTGGCTTTTCTACCGCGTCAGTGGAAGAAAAAAAAAAAGAAGAAAAAAAAAAGGAAGGAAAAAAAAAGAAGAAAAAGAAAAAGAGACTTTTGCAGGTTTTGTAAGCCATTAATATTTTTATTTCGAAAGTCAAATCAAGGGCACTGGAGTCATGACACAGGTTTAATATCAAAATCACAACTTTGCAATTCCTTCATTATTTTGCCTCAAGCCCTTATCTGATTTCCAAGAGATTAAGAAATCTTGACATAACATTTATTGCCCGAGTTAAATTCCCCACAAGACAACACACTCTTTCAGTCACCAGTTTACAGCAGGTTGTAAAACCACCACGTAGAGTGGTTCCAGCCACTTTACCTTAAAATGGATGACTAGTGAATAGCATTGATGAAAACATACGCTTTTCTGCTACAAAATGAGTACTGTGTTCCTGGTTTTAAACCGCACCATTCGCACTCCTTCCATTTCAAGCTGCCTGATTTATTTTTCAGGTCCGCTCCTCTGTACACCATTATCCACAGTGGTATTCAGCAAATTATTCAATTTTATATTGCAACAAGATTTGGCCTGCAGCAATTACGGCCACGATGCCCTAACCTCTCCGTTGTTCACATCCGGCAACACCAAGCCCTCAGCTCCCTCATACTTCTCTAGCCCATCCATCACCGTGCCCCAGCCCTGAACGCCAGCACCGTTTCCCCCATCCCGCCCCTTGCGCACGAGCTGCACTCCCCGAATTAGCGCATCCCTCGAATCCCCACCAAGGCTTCCTGCAAGGATGCCATCCTCCACCTCCTGACCAACAATGACTTGGAAAATCAGCAGCCGGACGTAACAGATGAGTGTATTTTGTGGATAGATCTGGTTACACGATAACTAACCAAGGCAATGACGTGCTCACACAGCGCCGACAGCATGGACCTTCCTTCCTGTTGCCTTCCGACTGCCCAGCGCATCCGAAGCCCCTCCAGTGGGCAGTAGCCCTTGTGGCAGCTCCGGAGTCGGGGTCTGGCTGCATCACCCTCCGCGCCAGCCACAGCACAGTCATCCCTGGCACACAACGCCAACTCCTGCTCCTCGAGATGGCTTCTTACAGCCACGTCCAAAGTCCCAAGTCCCAGTGTGAGCTCAATAGTCTGAAGCCTGAATATGTTCCTCCTTTTTTTTTTTTAAAGAAAAAAACACAAGGTGAAGCTCCTCGAGGAAAGCTTAGTTATTATAAACAACTCGGCTCCAAAGGCACAGCAGGAGTGGGTAAGGAGCCTCATCTGTGCCGACACAAGCGTCTCTGGCAGCCAGTCCGGGGTGATGGACCTGTTCCCAGAGGGACCCGGGCCACCTCGCGCTCCACCACCTTCCCTTCCCCGAGCGAGCAGCACCTCTGGGATTTTCTTCCTCTTTAAGGAAAGATGCTTCGCAATAAATAACACCAGAATAGCAACGGAGCAAAACACAGTCCAGACGCCTACCAAAACAAATGACCGTGCGCCGCAAACAGAATTCAGTCCTTAGAGAGGACGGGAGAGAGAACGAAGCAGGGACAAACGTTAGCTGCGGTATTAAATAGAAGGTTTTGAAACACAACAGTAACAAGAGACTTGGAAGATGCCGAATAGTCGTCACTGCTCAGAACGTGTGCACACATGCAACGCAGAGAAATCATCTAAACAGCAACTGCGTTTTGTGCAGGTTCAAAGAAAAAGGCAAAGCCTTTAGAAGACTACTACTCTTTCTCAGATCTATACTGTATTTTTGCCAGAAAAGTTTCAGAAAGGAAGAAACTCCTCTGTAGTGCTGAAGGAGAATAGAAGTTTCATTGATTTTCTTTAACAAAGAAAATCAAAAGATTTCAAAAGAAAAGGCAATATTGGGAACTGCTTTTCTTTCCTTTGCGGAGGGGAATGGGAAGCGACGGCACCCTTTACGGCATCCTTTAGCACATACCGTGAGGCTACAGCAGCCTCACGAAGCCACGGTACGGAAGTACATTACACACCGTCAGCCGCACGTGGGAAAGCCTTTGGAGAGCTCGGCTTTCCCTGCAAACCGCAGTATCAAAACGTCGGGAAGTCCAAAATTAGAAGCAAGCCCCAGAGGACAGCTACATAAGTCACGTTGGGGTATTTTCTCCTCTCCGCGAGTGGTGCCCTTCCGATTCACGACGACAAATGGAAAAGTTTTGTTTCTTCCGAGCGTTTCTTTATTTAACAACAGCAGCAACCTCAAGCCTTGTTTCCCATGATTTTTTGGACAACTTATTCTCGATGCGCTCAGCTGTGCGCAGCGAGTCCTTACCACCTTTGCTAAGGAAATACAAACTCTGGATGCTCGTACAGATCTCCTTGGGCTCAGCAGGCACCGAACCACTGCGATGACAATATTTACGCTGTCTGACAACTTTTTTCCTCCCTCAGGGGAAACTTCTCTAAAAGCACACAAGCTTTAGCTCGTGCCGTCGCGAGGCGCAGCCTACAAACGCCTCCCACTTCAGAGAAGGACCCCAGAGAAACGATTTCTTTTAAGCACCTTTACTTTCCAGCCAACGCCGTGAGGTTTTCGCCTTAGCTCTGGGGATGCTCCTCGCAGGGGTAAACGAGACGTTAAGACCGACACCAACTCGGAAAAGCGTCCCGAACGGCAGCGTTCGGGCAGAAGGCACGCTCGATCCCACGCGGGCCCCGAAACGCCCCGCTCCTTAGGGCCACGCGCCCAGACGCTTGTTTTAACTTCGACGGGAGGGAGCTCGAAACCAACCCCCCCGAAACCGCCCCTGCTCCTCGGGCACCTTCCACCCGACCGGCCCCGCGATGCGCCCACCCCGGGGAGCCCCAGCGCTGGAGCGGGGCTCCGGCCCGCGGCGAGGGGACCGCGGGGGGCGCCGGCCCTCGCCCTCGGGGCCCGGCGGCCAGCAC
>VZSC01005057.1:46075-68385 GCA_013398225.1 Steatornis caripensis
ACGACGTGGGCACGCCCGCTGCCCCCTCCCCCCCTTGCGTGCAGCGAGTTTGTGAGGGCTCAGCCCGCGCGGCGGGAGCGGGGGCGTCCGTCAGGGCGGGCTTCGTGCGCTGCTCGGCCGTGGGGCTCCTCCTGCCCCCACAACGCCCCCGGTGAGAACGGGGAGTGCTGAGATCAGAAGGGCGAGGTGCCGTTACATGATTTTTTTCGCTTTGAAGGTAAAATACGTTACGCGAGCCGGGTACCGAGCAGGGAGGGGCGGCCCTAAGTCCAAACCAGTTCATTAGCGCGAAGCGAACGCGTTAACTGCCGTTCTCTTCAACCCCGTAACAGCTACGCGAGCTGCGCCGCGGGCCCGTCACCGCCTGAATCACCCGTGCGCTCTCACAGACGGCGAGGAGGAGAGGGCTGCTTTGCTATTTTATACAGAAGCCAAAAACGCGTCCAAAACCGCCACACAGGTTCTGAAAACCAGACCGCCACGAGAATCTTTTAACTCCGTTTTGCTGTTTCTCCGCAGTCACCCCGTGGCGGAGCGGGTGCTGCCGCGGGGTCCCTCTCGCCGCAGAGGAGATGTCCGCACGCAGCTGGCTCCCGTCCGCGGCCCGAAAAACCTCAGCCCTGGGAAGGAGCTGCGAGGGCCGGGATGGACACGCGGACCCCCCAGCGCGGCGGCCTAGCGAACACCGAGGAAGGCCGAGCCGTGGGGAGAAAACACTGAACACGGTGAGCTCAGGGGACAGAGCTCTGGCTCAGGCTGAAGCAGCTTTGCGACAGAAGTGTCACCCCCCTCCCAAGGGCCAGGGGAGCACATTTGAATAATTCACAGACATTTTAGAAGAAACTCATTAATTGAAAGCGAAGAGACTAAAGTGCAGATATTTAATGTAGGAAGGAAGAAAGGGTTGGGATTTGACAATGCCGTTTGAAGTCTGCAGTAGGGATCTAGGTTAGAAACAGGGCAGCGAGCCCTGGCAAGGCCTTTGCTGGGTGCTGTAGGCAAACGCGGTGCTGTAAACATAAGAGCGTGAGTAAACGGACAAGTCAGTCCCCACTGTGGGCGGCAACCGCGCAGACCTGAGGTCTTTAGGCTTTGTGAAAAAATAAAGTAGCACTTGTGTACCTCACCCAACAGGGCAAGGGGTGCAGGAGGTTTTCCTGGGGCAGCTGGAGCTTGGGTAGGTGCAAGGCCCACAGTGAGCACAGGGCTCCCGCCAGGGCAGTGGGACGCAGGAGCTGGTACAGCAAAAAGGCCCCTCGGCCGTAAGAAAATGTATAGGGACAACTGTAGATGCTGTCATTTTGCAAGTGGCAAGCACCACATACAGCACCTGCTAACAGCCCAGCCAGCCACATGCCAAAGCGGCTCCAGTGCTCAGTGTTTCTCAAGCTGCATCCCCGAGCACCAAATCGCTCGAGCGGTCTATGATAGCACTGCATATAAACAAAAGTGATCTTAATTGATTTTTCCCCCATCATTTCAGCTCCCGGTAAAACACAAACCAACAAACGCTTCGCTTAAAAGTAATGGTTTCAACAACCACCAAGGACCACGACCCACGTGAACCAGCTCCCTGCATGTGCACAGGCCGTGCCCAGCCACCAGCTCCGCTCTTTGAAGTTAACCACGTTTTTCCTGTAGCTGACAAATGGGAGTGTTTGATTAAAGAAAGCACCAGGACAAGAGCTCCCCTTCCCGCATTAAAGATGGAAACTTCTTCATTCTGCAAGATTAGCCTTTTGCCATAGCTCCACAGGAAGCTGAAGGTTCGTTTTCATGAAGCTGAATTTCACAGTTACAGTCAGGCCTAGGAAAAAAGCCCATACGTGTTCTCTGTTACGCTCAATGAATTGACTCTCAGGTTCTTTGTGAGAATCCTGGGCAAACCAAGCACAGCCAGGCTCGGCGCCTCTTTATCACATGTCTGAAGCACCAAGCAAAGCCAAGAAAAGAGACCTCTTTTCCCTGTATCAGAAAAAATAAGGGACTGCAGTACAGAAAATGAGGAAATCGGAAATTACGTTCTGTAATTCTGCTTGTCCCCCCCAAAACTAGGTTTTTCTTGACAGCTGCTACCAAAATCTAAGCGTTGTCATGTAAAAAACCCTAAACATTCCTATCTTTACAGTTTTCTTGTGTGTTTTGCAATTGAGTGAAATAATCAGTAAATACATCTTAACTAATATCCAGAGGGACTATTTATCTAACTTGGAAAAACTTATGAAGCTCATTCAAGAATATATTTTTACACCTGATTTTGTAAAACAGCTATAAAATAACCAAGTGGGATGTGCATTAATGGAGCACGATCTCCTTCAAATACAAAGCTTACCTGAGATTTTCTGTTTAATCATGAATACAATTGCATCTTCATTTCAATTTGCATACATCATTTTTAATTCCTAGTTTTTGAACTGCACTTGTACAACAAACACCCCCAGTCCCTAGAAACGCACCACGACATCACAGCTTCCAGGCGTTAAGTGTCACAGCGTTCAGCTTGCGTCAGCCAAACTCGGATGCTTACCGTGCACAGCCACACCACCACCTCCATTCTTGTTGATTTAGTACCGGGTTTTTAACTGCTTTTTTTCTTAATCTCCCACATCCCGTATCTTCACTGCTGGTGAGATCACCCTCTTACAAACACGCCATGCCATTAGGTACCCTATTACTACGAACAAGATATGGCTGGAAGGATATTTATGCAAAAGCACTCCCGTTCTGTCCTCAGAAGAGAGCTTGTTATTCCATTAAGAAAACATCGAGGCGTGTTGAAAACCTGCTTTTTGTTTGATTATGTTCTGATGGGCTCACACAGAAGCTCTACCGAGAAGGGAAACGAGCGCAGCAGTCTCCCAACTTACCAGCATCGTAATACTTCCAATGAAAAGCTAAATTAAGCCCCCAAAATGATACAGGCCGCACGCTCACAACAAATTCAGTGCCATCACCAATCTGAGCACGCTGACCTCCAGCACAGCAGCAGTGTCAAGGTTTACACAGCAGGTCCACACCGCACAGCGCTGTTTGGAGACACCTCAGACAGCTCCGCACAGCGCTGTGCCATGCCGACGTATTACCCGAGATCCTGGAAGCGGAACAGCCACTTGATGCCGAGCAGCGCCAGCCAGGTTGGGTGCAGTGCCCTGCTGACACAACCTGGGCATCACGGACCCGGCGTGTTCGGCAGTAACTTGAAGGTATTTAAATCATCACACAGCCCGCTGGACTGGTTCTCACGAGTGTCTCTGAAGGATACGTACTTTTCCTAGGCACGTTTACTCACCTTACGCCTACCGCCATGAAGCTACGCAGAGTGAAGCGACAGCCGTCCATCTGAACAGCAAGAACTCAGACTGCTGGGAAGGAGCGTTTAAAGCAGAAACATGTACACCGACTTTTACTATGCATATTAATAAATATTCTTTATTTAAATTTTGCACATTGCGCTTTAACATATTACATCCAAAACATTTTGCAAATGGATGTCTACTTTGTAAAATCTTATATTCAGCTCATTGTCATTCTGTACAGAATTATAGGTACAACATTACTTTGCCACTAGTTTGCTTTTTGTAAGTCTCACAGTAAGAGAAACATTTAATGAAAAGAGATGGCTTAAATTATGAGAGGCTTGCACAGCTACTCAACTAAAGATACAAGCCTGAAGAAAGAACAAAATTAATGAAACCACCTCCACCAGCCTCCCCAAAAAACCAAGAAAAAAAAAGAATCACATTAATTTAAGATAAAATTTTGCCATAAGTCACTAAATTAAGTTTTTGAAAGAGAAGGCGCAGTAGTCATCTTGAGAATTTCAGTGAAAGACAGAGCTATTTTATTGTATTTAGTTTGCTCCAGCCGTTGTCAGCCAGCCATTGCAAACTGGCCTCTTGTGATCATTTAAGCGGCAGTATTTATTAAATTTCTCCTTCAGATGCTGTCGGTATTGTTCTCTATTGCTGTAAAAAGACTTGTTGTTTGCCATAAAGGACTGTATTTCATCCTGTGAGATAAAGATTTCCTCATCAGAAGTGCATTCAGACTCATCCTGCAAATGAAAACAGGCATTTAGGAACTCGAGCGTTGCCCTTCCTGTGCAGCACACCTGTGCTGCAATCGTACGCGTGCTCTACCGTTGCTCTCAAGAAAGACGTAGCCTTCGTGTCACCACACCGCGAGTCTTGGCTGGCTAATCCAGTCACCTCATTCACACACAATGCTCTGCTATTTTTCGGGTAAGAGGTAGCCTATACAGTCATGAAAGCTACCACAACCAGCTTCAGAGCCTTAGCACATTTCTATTGGAAGTGGATGGCTTTTATTAGTTTAAAAAAAAAAAAAAGAAAGAAAAAAAAGGATGTAAAGAAACAGAAAGGAGAAGAAGGGAAGGAAAGGGAGAGAGAAGAAAGCTCTCCAAGGAGCCTGTAGTGGGAAGTAATATTTGAGGCATGAAGGCAGCAATAATGCACACTTCATTTTATGGAATAATGCGATCCTGGATAACGAGCACTTATAATACAAGTTCTGTCGCTTGCATTCCAGTGGCAGGCAATCTCTCCTCCTCTGCACAGCTTTTGAGTTATATACTTTACAGAGAACATGCAAAAGCAAACAAACGCAATGCTAGGAGAGTAAGCTATGAATCTTAGGTTCAGTTACGTTCTCTCTTGTAACCGTTCTTCACCGGTATTTGAGTTCTAAACCCCCTCCTCAGTCCCGAGGACCTAAAGCAGCATGCTACAATCTAAAATTCAAAGTAAGTGGTTACTTACAAGGAGTTCCACTAAGCTCTTGGCACCTTTTCCAGTATCAGGAACAAGTGTCATTTCTGTAGGCTCTGCAAACTGTGACACATTTTTCATATGCTCAAACCAAGGCAACTGCTGCCCACTTTTTTCTGAGCTACAGCAGCTTTCAGCATGTGTGTCTTTGGTCTTGTTGCGATGAAACTCTGTGTGCATGATATTTCCTGAGGTCTCTCTGTTACCTGGATCTGCCATACAGCTTCCCAGTTTCTGAATCTAAAATTCAAAATAGCCTGTAATGAACTACTAGCAGTGTTAAACCTGAAACATTCCAGTTTCAGGTGGAAGCAGGAGCAAAAGAGGAAAGGAAAAGGTTCAAAAAGGGAGCAAGGATACATGGTTTTTAAATACGTGTGCCTGGGGAGGAGGGGGGAACGGCATGTTAATTCACTGAGAGTGCACATAAGTGCACAGGCTCAGGAACACAGGACAGAAGAGACTCCTTCCGCCAGAACCTATTCTAGGGAGGGCCTTGATTTCAAAACCTGGTTGGAGAGGTAACACAAGATCCTCCTCACCCCGTTTACAGCATTAGTCACAACTGAAATTTGAAATACTTCCGTCACTACTTTAAAAACTACAAGTTTAAATAAGCATTCTGGAATAGCTCTGTTCCTTACATGTTCGTTCTCGCACTTCAAAGTTTTACTTTTCTTTTTCTTCTTTTTGTTTTTGCCTTTTGTGTTATTCTCTTCCGAATTAGCCCAACATTCCACGCAGCTATCTCCATCCTCCTCTTTGTCGTCACAGCGATGGACACACGAATCGTCTCCTGCAAAAGACAGGGAATTCTCTTCTCAGAAGCATTAAGCTTTGCGTGCGCTAAACCACTATTACGGTCTTACCATACCTACCATTCTCATCGTGGTTGCAAATGCCTTCAGTGCAGGCCACATCTGATCCCTCTCGAGATCCTGTTTCGCTGCCCTCCATGCTAGATGAATAGCCGCAATCACTGCCGTTACAATGCGGAGATAAACCTGAGACGAAGTGAAAAGTTACGGTAATCTGTAGTAGCTGTTGCGTATTCTCTCGTTATCCATCTAACAAGAATGAATTCTTTAAAAAAGTTATTTTAAAACATCATAGCTGAGCCCACTATTTACCCCACAAATGGTAAATGTTTTTAAAAATTAAAAATAATTATATTTAACATACCTTTCTTGATTTTAGGCGAACCTAATAGGGTACCACTGCTAGGACAGGTGCAAGAAGTGCTTTCGTTAGTAACAATTACTTCTACACAATTGTTGGCTTCTTCGGTGCTACCACAGGCTTTGCAACTACTTTCCGTGAAGTCTGAATTTTCCTTAAAACAAAAATAAAAAATATTTGCAAGTACTGAAAGTAGCTCAGCCAGCATCTTTACAGAGGATACTCTTCCCACAAGAAGAAAACAGCTGACACTGATAACAGCCACAGCATTGCTTATAATTCTTCGGAAGTACGAGACAACTGAAAAAAAGAAACACAACCTACTTTCCCACAATAATATGACCTACAGTTAGCCCATGAAGTTCAGTCAAGAGATCTAGAATAATAACTGCACTTACTTAGCCAATTAAAGCTTTCACCTCTCCAAAAATTCACTGGTAATTGTCCACAACTAGCATTTGAATTCCCATATTCTAAGTGATCTTTAAGAAACAATAGCTGAAAAGTGTTCTAGCATAACCTGACCTCCCAGATGTAGGACTTTTTAAAAACCCCACCAAACCCAAATCTGAAAATTTACTAACTTCCACTAGCAACAAAAACCTCGTTCCCAAAACTGATATACAGTAAAAACATCTCAAGAATTCTAATACGGAACAGTGAGCTGATGAACGAAGCACCAAATTAGAAATCTAGTTATTTAACACCAGCAGAAAGCCACAGCTATCGATGTTTACCTTTGCTTGATTTATCTCCTTCTCTTCTGTTGCCTGCAAAGGAGCAGGGATCTCACACACGCACTTGTTTTTCCGTCTGTTCTTTCTTTTTTGGCGCTTCTTCTCTTGTTTAAGCTCTCGCACTCTTTCTTCTTCTGAAAATTCTTCACAGAGCTGTTCCAATCGACTAATACCCTGCACTTTTTCCACAGCCATCTGTTTATAAGAGGTTAGATCTATTTATAGATGTTACCACAATTCAAGCTCTTACATTTATAAAAAAGGAGGAGGAAAATAGCTGGTAAGTACTTTTTATAATAAAGTCACAGCAACACAACTATCGACTATAGAAGAAGAACGCGTATCCAGATTTGGTCAACTAAATTTAGATTGCTGGAGAAGATGTACATACAGAGGGAGCACTGTGTTTAACTTGGGGCCTAAGTTCACAATTCAGTAAAGCGTTGCAGACCTGAATGCATTTTTGGATCTGTGTTTACGTGGTAGAAACTCTGATTATCTAACACAGCAGCACGGAAAACTACCGCTACAGACTTCCTGCAGCTCTTTGCCTAGGGTAACCAGCGAAAAATCTAACTGATGCTCTAGGCAGTCCAACTTTGAAGCACAGACGTATCTCAAAATACAGCAAGCATCTAAATATGTTCCTTAACATTAAATTTAGAACAAATACTAAAACGGCACGTCTACATACGAAGATACAAGAACATAGTTAAACCAGTAAACTATTCTGGATCAATGCTCCTACAGAGGTAAAAATAAATTCATGAGTTTTGGTTTGGTTTGGGTTTTTTCCAGATCACTCTGGGAACTTCTTAACCCAAAATGAGACCATCACCTTTCCCACTCACCTCAGAAAAAGGACTCCATATAAAGATACAACAGTTCTGTACTTCAAATTCATAGCCAACCTTGCATACGGGTATAATTACCCGAGTTTTACAATGTAGATGAATTTTCAACACCATACTTCACTAGATTAAAAAACCATCAAGACAAAATCTGACAAAAATGCCACAGCGCACCCAGGCCAACTGCACTTCCTTAGCATAAGTCTTCAAAAAAATTACTTGTAAAAAACCTCCAAGAACTAACTACATAAGGGTTCCACTGCAATCTTTCCCAAATCGATTTTGTTCTTCCTCCTCTGACGTTCTACAAGTTTTTAGAGAGAACAGTCACTATGAATGGAAGATAAGCAACACAAAAAAAAGATCTATGTCTTGCCGAAGGGCAAATACACCGTTGGCATACGTTAAAGGAACTGCACGGAGTTCTGTCTGAAGTTCAAGATCCCGCAGGATTACAGAGTGCATTTGGAACACACTGAATGCAAGAGTTAGCCATTGTGCTTGTCATTCAAAAGCATTTTTACTAATAAGGCAAATAAAACTGTTGTAGCCAGAGCTACTTTTAACGCGATCAGGTAGAAACACCTTGACTGTGAATTAAAAGCACAGAAGATCCAGCATACTGTAACGTGCGGCTTGGAAAGTAAAAGCAAGCCTCAATCAGAACGCAACTCAGTTGTGCTATGCATTGATACAACACAACTGCTGCCTGCAGTGAACAAGGGATTGAACGCAACACCCTTGAAGCTCCTTCCAGCCCAACGTTAGAAGAAAGCAGAAAAATAATTTCATCGAAAATGCACACAGTTCCTATAGCAATTCAAATACAAGTTAGATAAAATTTGATTTTTACCTCAAAGCTTTTGCGTAAAGCATCAACACCTAGGTAAAATAGCATCTGCCACGTTTGTTCCTCAGCCCGCAACTTTTGCCAGATTCGGTGTAATCTTTCATAAAGATGGATACCCAGGCAGGTCAAAACTTCTTCTTGGGCTATGTCTATTGTCTTAGCATGTCTTTCTCTTCGTCTAAAGGAAGAGTTGAACCAAAGTATAGTATTGTTAAAGTAGCTGGAAGTCTACTAAGAGATCAAAGCAGTTCAATGACGTATTTTCTTTACGTACAACTGAAGATGTTTGCATGAACAGCTTTTTAAATTGAGTTCTGCTGTGCTGCATGCGGATGCAAAATAGAAAGGACCAGGTCAAAACCACCACTGCATTCCTGACACGTTAGTCTGTGCACGGCACTGTTAAGCTGCACTATGCCTTGCACCCTGTGACTTCTGAAGGTGTTGCCCCATCGGTCTCTGCTCGCTCCTACTAGGAGGGATCAGCAGAGTTTTAATGCCAAGGAGAGGCAGCCACTCTTTTGTTTCCTACTATTTGTATTCAGCTTATAGAGCAAATATTTCAGCTTCCTAGACATTTATGTGTCAGTTAACTGAAGCTGAATAAACACACAGAGAAAAGTTCACGCGTTACTTACCGTACAAAGTAAAATTACTTCAGTGTTAATCTGTAACCATCATCTATTAAGGAAAAATCATTACAAAAGGATTTACCCTCCTAGTCAAACACTTATGACTGAGTTCTAAAGATACCGGGCCCAGAAATGTATTTTTCATTGCAAGATTTTAAGATGCTAAAACAGGTTCAGGAATTACTATAAAATACAAATGGCAACAAAACTAAATTGAACAGTTGGCATTTGGTAAAACTGTCAACCAAGGTTCTCTTTCTATTTCGCATATTTTGAACACCTCGGAGGAAAAGCAGGCAGCCCTAGTGAGTGAACAAATGGACCAGAAGACATTCGGCAATTTCAGTCTTGGCTTTAGAGTTAAATGCACTTTAAAGTCAAAAGCACATACAAAATCTTTGCTACTTTGAAGCACTACCTTGAAAGCCTACTTCAATATGAATATTTACATTCAGAAGTTTATTATGCAGCAAGGAGGCAAAAATCACTTTTGCAAAATACATTCAATAATAAAATAAAGAAGCAAAGCGCTAGATAGCCCACTCTAGCAAACTACATACTCATACCCTCCTGCGAACTCTGGTTCGGCTCGACCCAATAGGTGTGCGATGAAATCTGTTTCACAGCATACATGTATATGACGTTCGTGGGGGCAGCAACGCAAACCCTCGTAAAGTGCAGCGCAGTAGCCCTTTTCTTTGCTGCAGTCTAGCTCACCAATAAGAATATTGTACGCCCGAAGGACTTTATTTTTGCAGTCAGTGCAAAACCTGTGTAAAAACAGAACATAACGGAACCGAGTTCTTATTCGAGCAGAAATTTAGACCCGCTTAGTCTCAGTTATAATATACTGCGCTATTTAATAGTGCATGCTATATTTAAACTAGGTCACGTGAGGTTTATGTTACTTCAAAAGGTAAAATAGAAAGACTTTGGCTGTAAGCCACCTAAGTTTACTATACACATTATACTACCTATCACATATTACAAGTCTGGATATCAACTTTCATGCTCTAAGGCATAAATCAGACTAATTGTTAATACAAAGAAATTCCGATATGGATAGGAAATTCCGTATTAGTTCAAAGATCAGAAATCTAATAGTGAACAAGCTGAACCGTTAGTACAAGCCGGGACAAAATTCCTCTCAAGTAACACACTCCAAGTTACTTAATAGCAATTATTTAAAGTGCACTCAAGTAAGCGATAAGCAATAAGAAAAAAAGCTTCCCCTGTTGCCTGCTGTATACGAAGCAATGCTTCCACTACAAGCACCTTTAAACATATTTTAATTATTCAATTACTGCACAGATAGCCAAACAAGGTTTATTTATAACACAGCATAGTCAATTTAAACATGTGATAGCTCAGATAACTAATATGAGTACAGTTGTGAAGTCTGTTATAATAAAATTACAACCAAATTAAGCTCATTCTATTGTATAAGAGGAGTAATGCTCAAGAAGCTACAAAACCTCCTGCTGCATTAATTCTAAAAATGCAAGTCAGACATACTGCTCCCATTTCAGCTTTCAGCTTGAAAAGCTGGCTCTTCATGCCATCTCTGGATGGTGTTTTTCCCTTCCCTAGCTTGTCCAGTCACTTGACAACACTAAGTCAAACATATTTTGATGTTTGATAGAGCTATGATAACCGGCTAGTTTTTGTGGTGAAAGGAAAGAAAACAGTAATATTATTGCAGGTTAGCACCAGGAACGTTGCCAACACCATGTTTAATGTCACAGGAGATTAAAGTTATTTTGTTTCCAAAGTGTTATTTCCACACCACCACCACCCCCGCGCCCATCTGTGCCCCCACAGCTTTTATCGGAACCTTGAGACTACTGGAAATTAAAACTTTTTAATCAGCATAGTAGCTACTGTACACATACAACAATAGTTTGGTGGCCTATTTCAGCCCTGCAAGAGAGGCCTAATAGCGCTAGCAGTACAAAGTTACAAACAAGTGCTTTAAAACTGAGATTTACGAGCCACAGCAAACCTAAAATCTGCTTCTGTTAGTTTAATTCACATTATTTTGAAATCGCACATGCTCCCCAAAAGCCAAAAAGAAGGCGTAGTCCCAGAGCAGGCTACTTGTGAAAGAATACGCACAGTATAAATACAGAAAAATGTAAATCCTAATTTAATCCCAACAAAAAAAAATTAAGACAAGTGGCTATGACTTCATCCGAGGTCTCCACATTTCCCCTACCATAACCCAGAACAATAGGTAAAACACAAAGACTATTTTAACCATCTTAGTCTCATCGACTGTTACAGGTTCTCCAGCACCACAAAGCACAGACCTTAAGTTTTAGAAGGGGATCAGAAGAATCCTCTACACTTTCAGACATTGTGTGAACTCTACAGACATTTTAATTCACAAAACAACGCAGCATGTACTCCTCAAAATGAAGGTGTGTCTTTGTTCTTTTAACATACCTGTGTTTTCGTAGATAGGTTTCTAGTGTTTCTAAAAGACAACTAGAGTCAATTAAAACTACTTCATCCCTGCATTCCTGGGACATGAGCTCCCACACATCCATCCAACAACCCCTGCAAAAAAAAAAAATTAAAATCGTAAGAAACAACAGACTGTACACTATCCTCTTCGGGGTTTAGAAAAGAAGCAAAATAAAGCGTCATTAGTTTACCTGGCTGCTCCCCTAAGAGGTTCATTGTGGAAAGTGATGCTCGGCTTACTCGCCTCCTTTCTGCTGTCTTCACTACTTTTCTTATTCGCCCTTAATTTCTGCGTACCGAGTGTGCTACTGCTCCCTTCACTGTCACGTAGCATTAAAAAACATTTTTTTAAACCTATACCATATACACTATGAACTAGTTATCTTTCCTAAACAAATGCTATGAAAATGCTACCATGTTCCTTAATTTTCTTTGAATCCTTTTTAGGCTGAGCCCTAACTTCCAGCAAAGTTAGGGTCAGACATGAGACACAAATTTTGTTGTCCATGTTTATAAACCCAGATTCATAATGACTTTTTAAAGTTACAGCTGAAAGTTAGTAGTAGTCAGTAGTGATTTTTCAGAATATTACCTTAAGTAAAAACATACAAAAGTTTTAATACTTCTGGCAGATTAAATTTCACATGACAACTTACTAAAATAAAACAAAACAAAACCCAAAGAAAAAAGCAAAACAAAAAACCCAGCAAACTTCCACACATCTACCACCACAGAGAAACCATAAACCACCCTACGTTAAACTTCCAAAATTTGTTAAAAAACCTTTACAACACACGTTTGGATATGCTAAAAGTACACTTACAGAGCAAAGAACAAACTTCAAACAGCAAGCCGTATTTGCTTACAGGCTTGTCTACACTTGACATTTTATCAGCACGGTCATTTCTGTTTAAGTTCATGTATGGATACAATACAGCAGGAAAATAGGGGAAGACGCACTCCTATTTAGTAATTAGCTCCTCAAGAGTATTTACATAGGCTATTATCTAGTTTACCATATCATACGGCTTGCATTTACGAGAGGTTAAAACGCTCCTCAGTCACAAATGGAACTGAGTAGCCATAAACCAGGCGCATTGGAACTCAGGACATCGAGTAACTCTCAAGTGGTATTTGCTAGTTACGTAACTTGTATAATTAAACACACAACTACAATTCAAAGCCTTTTTTGTGCGTATAAAATGCCTAACAGATGCAACTCATCTGAAGAAGTGTCTTGTAATGAAGTCAAGCAGAAGTTCTAAGTTGATAAAATTTGTTCTGTAAGACAACTCTCTCTGACGACTCCAAGTCTAGGCTCTCAGCATATTTGCTTCCACTCAAGGCTGTAGATTTATTTGGAGAAAAGTATCGGTACCGATACACCCTGATCACTTCTGTAGCATAACAAATGGGTATCGACTGGGCAAGCAGAGCACAAGCCATGTTTCTTTAGCAAACCGCACTGATTGTCCACATGCCGTGTTAGAGATAAAGCTGAAAGCTTTACTTGTAGTCTACTAAAATACCGCTCTTCCGCACATTCCCTATTAACCTGCCAGCATTCAAAACACTAAGGGATTTATTCCAGCATTAATTGAGAAAATAAAGGCAGCATTTTCCTCTCTATTCAGTTTCAGAATTGTTCTGCCTTGCCAAAATGGTAAGTGCAGGTTCCATGATGTATGTTCTTACACAGAAA
The DNA here is from genome assembly GCA_013398225.1 of Steatornis caripensis. Lineage (NCBI taxonomy): Eukaryota > Metazoa > Chordata > Aves > Caprimulgiformes > Steatornithidae > Steatornis > Steatornis caripensis. The sequence continues at coordinate 59,280 of VZSC01005057.1, forward strand.
AAATTAACCTTATTAAAAACAAAGCGAAAAAAAATTAATGCTTCCATAATGCTTTGAATTTGCTTTATTTAAAGAAAAAAATATACCCCTATGATCTTTTGCTTGTGCAACATAAGCTTTAAACTAATTATATGAAAGGCCTGTATCCAAAATATAATAGGAGATAATGATTAGCTACCACTATTCTCAAGCAGCACACGTAAAAATCAAGTGTCAAATTCCACATGCCTAGCATCTCAGGGGATTTATCTAAACCCAGAGACCCAAGTCTGCACAGAAAAATACATGTCCTGTAACTGCAAACCACGATCAAGCTTTCTCAGGTTGTACGCTTAAGCAGAATCAGAACACAACTGCCTAATTAAGGTCCTGGACACTCCAACTAAGCATAGCAGTCTCATTTATTGGTCATCATACAAAAAAAAAAAATCAAAAGCAAAACAAACAAAAGAACAGCCCACAAACAAGAAACCCCCCCAAAAGCACAACAGATTTAAAGGAGTGTTTTTCTGGTCAACCAGCTGGAATAAACCACTTCGACTTCAAGACACAGAGGCATACCTGCATCTTTTCCACTGCTGTCTTCAAAGTATGTTGTCACATTTTGAGAAGATGCATCGTACAGAGTTTAGTTTTACCTCTGCAGCCCAACCACAATAAAGCCCTTTGCTAACAGTCGTGCAAAGCATTTTTAATAATCCCAAGCAAAATGATGTGTATTTGCTTAGCACGTACCCTTTCACCTCCACATGAGAAAAACTGCTGATCAATCATTTTAGCATAGAGCACAAAAAAACTGCTTTATCTTTCTAGAGCATTTTTTATATCACAACACAGAAACCATCCGTGCCCTGAGCAGACTATATTCCAAGTTACATCTGACAAGATACAAAAAACACACCAGAGAGCAACTGGTCTGTAATGGTCAAGTTGGGTTTGGCAACTAGTTTTGAAATTAAACATGGATATTTTAATACAAAAAAAAAAATCCCAAACAAAGCAGCCCACCACCAAGTAAAAGACCTGAAAGCCAAGAAGCAAAAATGGAACAGCTAAAGCTAACAAGCAAGTTTTGGGAAACAGCTGGTTTCATATAGCAGCCTTAAACTTTACAACAAAGCATCACCAGTTGCCTTAGGGAGCTCTGACAAAAGGCAGTGGGGCCAACTCTCAACACTGAGGAAGGAGCAGAGATCTTACGCCAGGAGGGCAGGAGATCTTACTGCACTGGTTTTGTCCAGTCAATAAAGTGTGAGCAAGGGCAGCAGGGAAAGGATTAAACATCCTACTTATAAGACTCTTACTGCACAAGAAAAGGCTAACTACCTTCTTATGAAAACCTACGGAGAAAGGCTCATGCCTACAACACGCGCTGCCCAAAACTCCTGGGTGCCTTTGTTCCTCTTCTCCACAACTATTTGGGTCTACTATAATCCAAATAGCTGGCAAACAGGTAACAGCATAAGAATTAATCTCAATGCTTAAAAATACATTAGTATCAATAGTTTGGTTCCTTAAAACATTTCAGATTGAATTGTGCGTGTTAAACACAAACTTACCCCAAAGGTTTTGGTTTGTGTGTGTCCAGGGAGTGTAACTGACATCTCTTGTTCTTCTTGCTTTTGGGAATTGCATCAATCATATCATTCAGTTTGGACCTACGGAAGAAATGTAACTCGGTATTCTGAAAACATGGTTATCTAGAGAAATTTTAAAGGGCTTGATCCAGCTCACGTTATCAGAAACAAGTATGCTAACGAACATTAAATCTAAAAATTTCTTCCTGTCCCTCATTTTCACTTGTGATGACATACAATCCTGCAGTACACAAGGAAAACACAGTATAGATTTTCCAATCAAATCCTAGAAAGCAAGACAAACATAACTCACACCTCAAAAGCTATTGCTTAACTTTGTAAATAACAGATCTCCAGCAATGACACCTATTTCAAAAGTGTAGGGAACCACTAGGACCACTTTACCAAGTTGCACTTCCTCACCCCCCAATTCTCAACATCCCCAGCTCTGCGCTAAGCGTCCCTACTTCTCACCGGCCTGCTAACTGGAGCAAGAAGTAGAGTGAGCTGAAGCCAAGTGGAATGCAAAGGCACACTGTGCTGAGCAGTCACTCTTTGGTCCGCTGACAGCTGAGAAACAAATGGCACCAAAAACCAAATAAGGCTATTTATCATACTAGCCAAACCCAGGAGGTTTCACTTTCTCAGTGTTACCTTTCTACACAAGAGTACAAAGTTTTGGGTGGAGAGGTGTTAAGATGATATGAAAGATTAGGTCTTTTGGGTTTGTTTTTTCCCCACTTTAGGCAACAACTAGTTTAACACGGCCGTAAAAGAAAAGTAGGTCCTATAAGATTCAGACTTGCGACAATTCACTATCATGAACAGGAAAGCGGCAAAGTCAAATGCCCAGAAAGCAGATTCTTTTTTCCCCCATATTATTATTATCTGAGCAGTTCTATCTGAGCTGTGTGTCTAACTTACCCATGCACGTAAAACAGTGTATAAAGCTTCTTTGCATCAGTCATACAGCTTCGAGTTACAGAAAGAACCCCCTTTGGCCCTACTGTTAGGGGTTCAAGTGCTGGATTTCCAGACTCAACGAGCTGAGAAAACAAACGTTCCACGCTACGACGACAGCCAACACACGGGACCAGCTGAGAAAGTGCACTCAAAACTTCACGTGATGTCACCATCATGGCAATATTTAGATCCTGCTGTTTAAGCATGCTATGTCTCTAAAAAAGAACAAGAAATGAAATAATAAGAAAATAAAAACACATCTTAAACTGTCCAGAGTTTCTTCGCCTTCAACAGCATTTCCTTACTAAGATACACTTGAAGTGGAAAGTGTACACAGTGCTTAGAGTTTTGGGTCACAGTCTTACTGTGGATCACTTAAAATACTTACTGTAAGAACGAAACCACACTTGCTGATACCATACGAGCAATTCTACTTCAAGTCTTACAGCCTACCCTCTGGAAGGAAGATGATATTTTCCTCCTCTTGTTCTCTCCCCCTACCACTCAGATCAGCAAATGCTGCTTCCGAACAAATGGCACACCTCCCTGTCCTTATCAGGAAGCCCTTTTTCCTCCACCTCAGCACAGCTGTTTTAGTGAAGGGTCTCACATACAACTCCGCAAGTTTTCGTCTTCTACTCACACTCATTTTATCTTTGGCAAATAGAAAGGAAATTCCTGGGTACTCACTGGCATATATTGAAATCTCATTCACAACAAACGTGTTCTGTTCGGACCAAGACAATTTAGCAATATTTTTCCTGGAAGGCTAAATGCCATTGCACATTACGATTCTAATACTTGAAATTAAAAAAAAAAAAAGCACACATTACTGTTCAGAGTGAAACATTTTACTTCAGTAGCGAACATTCAACATGTGCTAATAACAGAACATTAAAGGGAACACCTCCCTAATATTTCGTACTTCAACAATTTTAGGAACTTCTCCCAATTCCTCTGTCAAACACATCCAGGCACATGTACACACAAAAAGCACATACCTTTCTATTTCTTCTTCTAACTGCTAAATTACTGGCTTGGACTTCGTCAACACTGAATGGCCACTAGCACAGGTACACAGAAGAGAGAGTCCCCTCCTTACACACCAGTAACACATCTACACTTACATTATCAGCACTACTGGCACTTTCCAACATAACCTGTAAAAGCAGTGTCCTGTCAGTGTAGTAATTGTCATTTTTCCCTGGTTACACAAAGTACAGCTTTGTAAGCATAGCTGTATCTACACAGGGAATATCTTGCCACAATAGTATTTTCTGTATTATTGTCTTATCACACCACTTAAACGCTCCTAATGTAGAACTGACTTGACACAACTTTTGGGCAAAGGAAGAAAAGAACCGTACAACATCGCAAAACTAATCAATCACATGAAACTCGTAAATACATCAACTGAAAAGGGAAAAATATTTTCAGCTGATTTCATGTAATACATGGTATGAAAAGCAAAGCTATTATCAGATAACATTTAAGGTTTGCGCTCTTAAAGGCAGGCACATTAAATAATCTGACAAGTGATATCACTCTGCAATAATCCTCTTTCCTGTAATCAATAGCACTAGTTACGGCGACAGCAAGAACGAGTTATTTTCACGACACAGTTATGCTTTACACGCAGCGTATGTCTGAAGGCTGCTGTCAAACCACAAGTGACGAAGAGCAAGCTGCCTATCAGCAAACCAGCCTGTTCCTTTGGACATCAAGGGGCACAATTTTTCAGTTGCTACAGGTGTTACAGTGCTATGGTTGTTTGCCGGAGTGTTAGCAGCTAAGTTGCTACAATTAAAGCTTCAGGGGCACCACGAAACCATCTCTCACTATTCAACTGTAGGTAAACTATAAAGCAGCACATTAATTCGATCTTGGTATGGTAACAATCACAACCATCGATCTTAAGCAATGCACACTTCCACTTGAAAAAGCAGTTCAAAAGTATTTAAGAAAAAAATAAAAATATATTTAGAAACTGTAGTTTCCATTAAGTATAAATTGGCAGTGACCACACAGTGCATTGTTTACAAGTTTTCAAACCTAACTAGACACGCAGCAATTGCCTCCTGACAAAATGACAGCGTACAAATGCTGTGAAATACAGAAAATGAATGCACCTGGTGCAGTTTGGTACCTGTATACAATACATAATTGTATACAGGTGCCGATGTGTCTTTTAAGTCATTCTAGGGCTGACAACCTCATACAGAAGTGAAAATATGAATCTAAGGAAAACAAGATCTGTTATGTGGCCTTCTTAAAAACCAAAAGGATGTACTTACCTGAATGAACTGTTTTAATTGCGCACCGTTATTCTGATGTCCATCGAGGTTTAGCACATTATCAGGAAATTCCATCACCATCTATACAAGAGAGGGGAAAAAAAAGAAAAGCTTTCAGAAAAAAGTCAAACACCGAGCATTAGCATTAGTCTCTTTCACTTTCTTGGGGGAAATCAGACACAAATTATGTTAAACGCGCATTCTTTCCACCTAACTATTGGAAGCTTGGGAAAGGATAAAAGTAACAGTTTGAGATAGTGTATGTTTCAGCAAAGTAACCAAATGTTTTGCTAATATAACATTCTAGAGGCAGTTTATAAATGGCAACCGTTAAATAGCTGTTACAGAGAAAGCAAAAGTTGCTAAAAGGAACCTCAGTATTTGTATTACACTATCTCATGACTTGAGACCCTGTTTCAGTTTAAAAAAAAAAAAAAAATACTTCAACACACTGAGGTCCTAACTGATCCAACAGCCTAACTCAATTTATAAAGCTATGAAGAAACAATCACAACAGTTTAACGACTGAGTCGACTCCTTCAAAGGCTAATTCAAAGCCATACTAACCCCAAAAGGTACTCCAAGGTATACTCTGTTCCGTATAATTGCAGCTGCAACTCCCACAAGGCTCAAAGTAAAATGTTAAGCCTACAGAACAATGTGATTACTCGTAAGTAACTAATAATATTTCATTTCCAATTACTGAGCAACAAAGATGGCAACTTCTTTGAGCTGGGAATCGGTAAAATAATTTCAGTAAAAATTCCAACTATAGGACCATGGAGGAAATTGAAACCAGCTAGAAAAACGCTTGAAGACCAGCTTAGGTGATCTTTGTCCAAACTGAGAAATGCAGAATTTCTCAACATGAACACTGAAAGTTCACTTTAAAATCTGACAGACAAAATAATAACCGTGGTTAATAACTCTAATACCAATCAACACCAAAAGGTGATTGACAATGGATGAAATTGTCCGATTCATCCTTTTTCCTCCCTCCGCCTTCCCTCAGTTGTTCAGTAAAGACAGAATTCCCCACTGTCCTCGTAATTGCTGACACTACCTCCAGAGAACCCATACATTTACTTTTACAGGCAGTCAACATTGCTCCAAAATAAACACCTATTCTCTAAGGCCAGAAAGCAAGGCAGTATTTTGATCTCACGTGCGCGAGAACTGGAACATTAGCACAGCCACCTTGTCTTCGTGCAGAACAGTGCCACACTCAGTGCTAATGCTGACCTCTCATGTATTTCTTTCTCAGGTTCCCTTGCACCTGACCCATACACACTAAGCAGCAGCACAACTTTTTGCTGCAGAATTACAGGTTTCCTACACCGCTAATTTGATTTTTCTGTAGAGAATGAGTTACGTGCAAAAGTAAAAGCTCTATCCACTAATAACAGAGAGAAGAAACAAATCTGCAATCTTTCCCCCCCCCATCTTCATCTCCCACTATCAGACAACACCCTGAGGTGTTTTGTACGACAGAGTGAAATTATCAAAGACTCAATTAATTCATGTGTCTGTCTGACGAGATTTTATTAAGTGGTTAAATATCAATCACTATCACTCCCTGAACCGGAAGAAGAAATTCCTGTAATACCATATCAAATAGAACGCCTTCTACAAATCACAAGAGCTGCTTAAGAAATGAAAAGGGTTAAATATTTAAACTTCCTTTCATTTCTAGTTGAGGCATAAGAAACTGAAAAGCCTGACAGTGAACAATTTGTTTGGAGGAACAGATTCACATTGCACCTAAACAGCTTTCTATGATACTACAAAGCAACGTTACAAGCTTAAGAGCATGATAGGCCACTCGATCACTCATTTGCAACCACGGATTCACTGTTTCTAGATTTAAGGTGTAGATTAAGTCTTCCTACTGACTAACAGAGTTGAAGCGGTCCCATTATTTTTAAAATTTGAGGTTTAAAAGAGGTCAACACAAGCCAGTCACTATCAATAAACACCACTATTTTTTAAAGATAATGCTGCAGATACAAAATTACGTCGCGAAGACAACTGCATCTCTTGCAATAGCTCTCATTAAGAATTTAAAAAATAAATTATAGAAGAGACTGAGAGAAGGAAGCTAAGAGTTCACGCACTTGCTTCTGCAGATTTATGTAATAAAAGCCTCTAGAAACCAGAGTACTTTGTAACAACAGTAACAGAATGGGGAAAAAATGGACCTGAGAGAAGATTTCTTCATGGCGAGGATGACTTGCACTTGCATAAATGCCTTTCATCCAGATGGACACAAAATTGATTTACAGTTATAGGAACCTCTTCAATCATGAGGACGGCTTGGCTTGCCTCTGGTGTAAAAAGTAGAAGGATATCGACAACATAGTGCAATTGCACAAAGTTTGGGCCTGGCGTTAAACTCTGGAACTAAACCACAAACGGAATTTTAGGTCAGTCGAAGTCATCTACCTGACGCCTGGTACAGTCAAATGTTCACTCTCTCTCAACCTATTAAACACAACAAAGGCAACAAGAGCACAGTTCTTAAAACTACATGGGGAATGGAGGGGTAAAATAACTTTCAAGGCGTGGCCAAGACATCAAAAAACCCCAAACTTACTCTATTCCCACACAGCGCTGGGTTTTCCAGGTAATCAACCGCTCTAGGAGAGCTAGGTATTGCTTTGGACAGCTTAAAGGGAAACTTGGCCTAATGTATACTCCCAGTTAAGAAGAGACGACAGACTACATAAAGCCAAAAAATAGTGATGATATTTGGTAAATTAGTAATATGTCATCATTTAAAATGATCGAAACTAAAATACAGCAAAGACCCTTTCTTCAAACGTAGCAAAAACTAACGGAATTGAGACAGATAACCTTTAACAATGGGACGGCGCGTTTAGACACTCTCTGAAGATACTCGACTGTTTTTTTCTGGAAGATGGAAGAAATTACATTACACTGTTGATTGAGTTAGCTGATGTAAGTCAGGTGTTCTACCAATTTAGAGCATGAAATCAGGAATTTAAAGCACATACATTTTACACCATTTAAAGTAACAGCACTTACTGTCACACCACTGACCGCAACAGACATCAAACACGAATAATAAAGATACCCAATTACACTATCTAAGTCCAATTTTATTTTCAATAACCTCAGCATCTTAAGAATTAAAAGCAACAACTGGCTAGTTAGAGAATTTTTTTTGCATTTGCTCTGTGCTCACCTATGATTTAATATCTGAGCCTTCCTCAAGACAAACGAGGAAGGGAAGAGGCACCAGAGAGCCTCCGAGCCTCATTTAACTCATTTTTCCACTGAATCTTCTGGAAATGGCAGAACTCCCATGTTTTTCAATGCAGAACAATACACCAAAATTGAAACTCCCTCAGATTCGTTGCTGTAGACACGGCGGCACGTTACTACAGGCTTGATAGCCCTTACTTCAAGCCAAAGCTATCAAAACCACCTTTAGCCTTCTCTTGTCTATTTAAAAGCATGATTGCTAATTACTCAGTCACGAACCTGGAGTTTAATGCCGCTCCCTTCCTTATTAACTGAAAAAAATGGCTTTGCTCCACATTTGGGCGCCGAGACACGCTCGTCCCTTGAAAACGAGTTATGCGCAGGCCCCGATACAGCAATAACTTTCTCATAACGCGGTTTGCATGTTTTTAGAGCTGGGAATCAAGATAAAAAAGTTGCCACATTAAGCGCTGTTAACCCGGAGTGTTGCAAAGTCCCGGAGATTCAGGCTGCAGGAGCCGAGGAGGAGCCTAGGAGGCCTGCCTAGGGGAAAGGCCTCGCCTGGGAATTGCAACACGCGCTGCGAGCGGGGAAGGCGCGGGGACACCGGGCGCTCGGCGGGGCGCAGGCACTCACCGTGAGGGTGTCATCGATGTAGAGGGGAATCTGCCTCTTCTCGAAAGGGAATTCCTCCTCCCCGTCTCTGCAAACTGCAACCAGCCGCGCCATCTCTGCCGCCGCTGCCGCTTCCTCCCAGCTCCCAGCCTGCGAGCAGCCAAACCCCGCGGAGGTAAATACCCGCCGCGCTTCCCCGGCACACTTTCACCAGCCCGGGAACAAGCCTGCTTTACCCCATCGCCTGATTCACCACGTCGAGCGCGGGCCCCGCCGCCCTGCCCGCCGCTTCAGCCTCGGCAGGCGCTCAAAGAGACTACGGGCCGGGGAGCGGCAGAGGCGGGCGGGCGGGGAAATGCGACATAACATGGAAGAAAGGGAGGCGACGGCGGGGAGGCGCGCCCCCGGCCCTCCGCCGGGCACAGCCGCGGG
>VZSC01005057.1:78757-101087 GCA_013398225.1 Steatornis caripensis
CCCTCCGCCTCGGCCCGCGGTGAGTGCGCCCTGCCCGGGCCCAGCGCGGGAATCGCCGCGGCCCGGAGCGCGCCCGCCTTCGGCCCTGGGGAGGGACGTGCCCCGGCGCGGCGGCTCCGCGAGGGGGAGGCCCGGGGGCCCGTCCCGAGACCGTTGGTCCTGCAGCGGCCCGGGGGCGAGGCCCTGAGCGGGGTGCGGGACGGGCCCGTTGGGAGCGACCTTGGGGCGCGGGCGAACGTCGGACGGTGCCCGGGCGAAGCGTGCGGGAGGCCGGGTCAGCAGGGAGCTGTGACAGCCGTGTCCTTGGGGGAACCGGGTGACCTGGCACAAAGAGCAACTCTGCCAGCTGTAAGCAGCGCCTCTCCTAGGAAAGCGTGGTAGTGTAACCGGAGTGGAAACGCGCCAACGGCGGAGTGGAGCTTGGTGACGGGTGTGTGTACCGCGAACGCTGCGCGCTGCAGCTCATGGATCACAGTCTCTGAACGGTGCTCTCCTGCCAGGTAAAAATGGAGTAAGAACAGAATAGGGATGGGACGGGATGGGGTGGGATGGGACGGGATAGGAGAGAAGGGAAGGGAAGGGAAGGCAGTTTCAGCTGCTGGAAGAAGACAGAATCGTTCCTGGCTATGGGACTGGAATCTCCGTGTTTATCACAGAAATTCAGAGGGAGAGCTTGACTCACCTTGGGCTGGCTCCCACTGATTTTTAGAGGAAACAGGAGGAGGACAGTGAGCAAGCATATCTTGTTCCTGCTGCAATACAAAACTTCCCTGAGTCACTCCTCTTCCAAAAGCGCTAGCTTGTCTGATGCCGTCAGACCCACAAATCTTCCCTGTTTGCCCTAACAGGAGGAATTGAACAAAAACAAAGTTGCAACTTCTTGCCAAGGCACCTTGCAAAACTAATAAAAATCCAAGAGAAACAAAGCATGTTTTTCCTGCAAGGACAGCCATATTATTCCCTGCGAACAAACCTTATTTGCAGGGGCGAACAGAGTGTGCGAGTAGTGCTCTGATAGTGCGGGTAGCCTTTGTAGCTCCAGCGTTACTTGGGCCCCACCGGGATCGGTACTTCTGTCTGAAGCCTTTGGGCTCTGCTTGTGGAACCCCCCTCTGGAGAATGACATGTCCAGAGTTATTTGGTTCTAAATGTGGTTTTAGTTTGTTTTTGTTTTTTTTTTTATTTAAGCGTTCTTCGGTCTGATTTGAATGAGACACCCTAGAGCAAAGGCCCTCTCCACCATTCCCGTCCACAGGGCTGGACAAGATGCCAAAGCAGGTAAAAAGAAAACTAGGAATTGCGTGTGCTAATTAAACTTTACTGCCGGGAAAGAATTTTTGGCTTGTTTCCATCCAGTCAAGATTAGGTAACTACCAACATATATTCAGCCCTACTTCATAAATTGACTGGTCCTGTTAACTGTGTGGTTTTGAGCTGCGTTACTAACACCAGCTAGTGATTTTTGTTATGCCACTGGCTTTAACGGGGCACATGTTAAGCCACATAGCAACCACATCCTTAAGGGTATTTTTCAGTAAAATTAATGGTCAGATGAGCAGAATCAGTAAAATTCAGTAAAATTAACAAACAGCGTAGGTATCAGAAGTGATTGTATTTTCAAATATTGTTTTTATTTTGGCTAAGCAATCACCATCTCTTCTCAAATGAAGCGGTATTGAGGAGAGGGGTGCAAGGAGCACTTTCTCAGGTCTTGCAATATCAGCTGCACGATGGACTTAACTCAGCTGGTGCCAGCGTAACGCAGCAAACACACAGGAGGGCACAGGAGGAACGGGCGATTGGCAGAAGCTCGTCCGTTGAGTATTTCGTGATTACGCGTGTCTGTCCTCTGTGAAAGCTGCTTAACGTTCATTCAGAGGAGAAAACAGAAATCACTTTGATGGCAATGCTTAGCTGCGTTTCGAAGCTCTTTTTTTTTTCCCTTGCTGCGTAAAATTTTGTATTACTGGAAATGAACTACTTACGCTGTCTGCAAAAGATAATGCTCCTAAATGAGTACATTATTGTAGCTTTTTAGAAATGTGTTAATGGGGTTTCGCAGTGTATTTTCCCCTCTATTAATAAGCTTAGCTCACGTACTGGGAATGCTGCTAACTGAATTCAGCACTTTTTCAGTATAAACAAGATGATACTGTTCATTGACTTGGTTAACTTGTAAAGAATTGCAGATTTATGGTACTGAATACAAATGAGTAGGGTTACTTTGAAGGAATTTCTGTCAAAGAGAAGGGGAACAGAAAAGGGATATCCAGACAGCAAAAATCAGGACGGGCATCTTTGCCCTTCTTCATTTTCCCTTGTAGCTCCTCTCTCCTTCCCCCCAGAAGTGACAAAGAGGACCTGAAACCTCCCTTCTGGCTAAGTTTTCCATTACGTTTGTACAACAAATGTGTCCTTCCAACTAATATTGTCAAGGACATGGGAGCCCAGAGGCTAGGATTTAAATACTTTACGTGATTCAAAGGGGACAAATCTTCACCTAATGCAGGCCGGCTCTTACAACGCCACCATTTCTTTCCCCTGGCTGCAATGTGCGCGCTCTGCAACTTCACCCTTGGGGCCCGCACCCTCTGCTCTAAAAGTGAACGTCTCTGCTAGGAAAACTGTGTTGGACCACAGCAGCTTTCAGCTCTACCTTAGCCTCCGCAGCCAGTCCTTTCTGCTTCCCTCTGCCCAAGGCAGTGTTGGCGTTGAACGTGGAACATTCATAGGCTTAGAAATGCACTAGTTAAGAACACTGTACAAGCATGCCGGTGCTGAATGACCTACAAAATTGGAAGTGCCAGGTGGTGTGAGTCTAAGGACACATTCTTTCCGAGTGCCTTTCCTCATGGACAGAATTACCAGCGATGAATTCAGCTTACAGACAGTGTTGTCACCCTGACGTCTCTCATATGCTAGGTAATACCTTTCTAAAAACAGAGCACCCCACAGGAACCATTGATGCCAGGGGAGGGCAGCTGGGAGGAAGCATAGCTCAAACATACTCAGTTATGACTCCTGCTGAGACTGAACTTCTGTTACATGGAAGCAGTAGAAGAGCTGTAAACTATAGTGGGTGAGGTGAAAGTCCAGCGGTATTCAGTCTTTGGTGCTGATCTGCCATCCTTTCCAGGAAAATGGCCCAAAAGAAGATTCTATCATCCAGAATGACCTCAGTGAATCGCTTGAAGAAGAAGTTAGAGCGTTACTCAGTGATGAAGAGAAACTGCATCTTTTTGATGACCTCACTAAAGTTAATCCAGTGACAACTAGAACAGGTAAGCAGCCAGCCAGGGGAGTATCTCCTGAGGAGTCACTTTCCCTGGTGGCTACTAATACCTGGTAGTTACTGTTCTCATTGCATTAATGCTATCGTGAACACAGTAGTTAAAATTCAAAGCCTATTGCAAGTCTTAGAAAGTCACATCTGGCTTGGTTTAAATTTTTTTTAAATACTTTTATTGTAGATTTAGCCATGCTGATCTCTTACCAAGCTCTGCGTGGAGAGCTGACATTTGTGTTGTTGGTTCAAGTAGATGGGGCGTGGTTGAGAGTTAATGCTACTGAAGGACTCGTGCGTGACATTGTGATTGCAGTTTGGTGTTATATGAACGTATCAGAAAACGAGGCTCTAACTTAGATTCAAAATACATCCACGAAATTGGTTTTGAAAACTGAATTCCTCACTTGACTTTGAAAGGTGATCCTGTTAAGAGAAGCTAGGGCCTGTTCCTAGTGCAGTGGAGAGTTCTTGCCTGTGTTCTGCAAGTGAACAGATTTGCCTTCTGACTCACTATGTGAAACCTCATAAAAGCACAGGATTTATTGAATGGAATAGTTAGCAGATCCCTTAAGACTTTTAAAAATAAGGGCAACTAGTGCAGACATTGTTATGTGTATTAGACCTTCCTGTATCACTCTCTTGATGACCTTGTTCTCTGTTAGACCTAATAGGTAACGTATCTGAAGATTTTTGTTACAAACAGTAGGCTTTTCAAAAGATGCTAACAGAAGGTGTGTCTTTCAGTTCTGAAATGCCTTCAAGCAAGATACACAGTAAACTTGTTTTATACAAACGCTGGCTGCAGCCTGGTGGCTTTAAATCCATTTCAGCCTATCTCCTCCCTCTATTCAGCTGAGCTTATGAGAGAGTACCACATTGCACTTCGTCCTCAGGTAAGTCTTATATTTGAAATAACTGTCCTTCCGCAGAACCCATATGTCAAGTTCTTCAAAATCTATGTAAGCAAAATAATCCTAAAGCATTTCTAGTGATCCTAGTAATCTAGTAATCCTAACCCATTTCTGGTGAAATACGAGTTCTGTTAAAAGAGCAGTACTGCTTTCAGATAAACATGAGAAAACCTTTGCTGGCCGTTGCTGTTGAACTTCATAATTACTGTTAATTACTTAAATATGAATGTTCTCTTTTACTGCCAGGATTTAAAACCTCACATCTTTGCAGTGGCCGAACAAACCTACAGAAACGTCCAAAGCCAGATAGAACCTGTAAACCAGTCTATAATTGTTAGTGGAGAAAGTGGTGCTGGGAAGGTAAGGAGATGTTGTTCTGACATTGCTCTGAAGTTTTGAGATTTGCTAGTGATCTGTAGTGCATAATATTTCAGTGAACAAGCAAAGACGAAGAAAAAAAAAATTCTGACAGAGCACGTAGCCAGTCTGCTCTAGCACGACTCTCCTGAAATACGCGTAAAGCTGAAGTGATTGCTGCAGTCAAATAGACTCTACTAAATATAGCTGCTCTTTAGGTGACGTCTGTAATTTCTGGGAGGGCTAGGTTTGAATCATTCAACAGGAATGGCATCTGAGTTAATGTCTCAGCCTCGTCTGTTAGGGAGCTAGTGTGGGTCTCGGCAAACCCTATGCAGACTTTGAAGAAGCGGGAGAGTTCAGAACCTATCCTAGGCCCTTCTGTAATGGTCCGTCCCTATTTAGCAAGATACTGAGGATATTTTTAAGCCTGAGAACAAAACGATTTGCTGAGTATTAATGACTCAAAAGTCCATTTATATTCAATTAATCTTAAGATACTAGCTGTTAATTCTAGCTGAGCTTCCAGATGGTTGCTTCTTTGTAAGACTGCCACTCAGCAAAGCACTCTGACTCCAGCAGCAGTTAAATGTGTGTCTCTCTCACCTAAGCATATGCACAAAAAGTTTCCACTGAGCTACAGCTACAAACCTGACACAGTTACTCTCTTCAGCATCACTGGCAGCTGCATGCTGTGTTTTCAGAAGCTAGCACTGTTACGCTAACCGACGTAACTAATAATGTGGTAAAAACAAAGGCCTATTGTCAAGCCTCTCTCTTGCAGACCTGGACGTCCCGCTGCCTTATGAAATTCTATGCTTCTGTTGCTGCTTCAGTTATCTCTCCAAAAGGCAATGAAACTGTGGAAAGGATAGAGAAGAGAGTGTTGGATTCCAACCCTGTCATGGAAGCATTTGGTAAATGAGGCTTTTTTAATAGCAAAAAGAAGTAGTGGCCACTGTGAGAATTTTCTTTGTCAAGACACAAGTCTAAGCTAGCTCTTGGTCCTCTCCTTAAAAGACAAATTCTTCAAATACTGGAGCTATATACAAATCACCCTTAATATCTGTATGCCCTGTGTGGAAGAGTGGAACCACTCTGATTATGCTGTATCTGTCGCTGGCAATTTCACAGGAAATGCATGTACCCTGCGGAATAACAACAGTAGCCGTTTTGGAAAATATATCCAGCTTCAGTTAGACAGGTAATACTGTGTAAAAACCTTATCTATTGTCCTCTTCCTTTACAAGCCTATTTCTGAAGCCTGCCATAGAATATTGTATCTGTCTTTAAACCATACTTTCTGTTTGCTGGCAGCTTACATTATTATTACGACTTTTTTTTTGCCCTGCAACCTCTCACCCTGATCTCTAAAAGAGAGCAATGGAAAAACAGAGATGCAGTTAAGAACTCCGAACAGAATATTTCATTAAGCTTGCACAAAACTGAAGGTGGACTGCAAAGCATTCAGAGTCAGTTGATATCATAACAACACAACACCTGTCGGATTCTGTGAGGAAGTTTTGTTGAAATCTTTGCTTTTTTCCCCCCCCTCTAGATTCCACCATCTGCGTAGTGCTTCCATTCAGACTTTCCTTTTGGAGAAGACCAGAGTGGCCTATCAGGCCCCCAATGAAAGAAACTTCCATATTTTTTATCAGGTTTGCCTTCAGTTAATTTTGCTAGATATTCCTGACAAACAGTGGGGATGAAACCACCAGATTTAGCACAGTTGCAACTTTTAATATTTAACAGTTTTCCTGTCTGCCATGCTTTCAAATTAAATCATGCTCCCAGTGCGTTATTCTTCATTGTCTGTGAGATGTAAATACCAAAGGCAGAATTCAGTCGTTACCTTGGTTTTTGTCTCCAGATCACAAAAGGTGCCACTGCAGAGGAGAGGCTGGAATGGAATCTTCCAGAAGGGGCTGACTACTGCTGGCTGCCAAATTCTGAAAGAAACTTAGATGGTAAAGATTAGTTTTGCAGACTGTCCATTAATAACGGCTGTCACTTTAAAGGAAGGCAGGCAAAAATGTGTCTGCCTTGTTAAATCCCATGACTCAGGTTGGTCAGCCGACAGCAGATGTTTTGCAAAGCCACCTGCATTAGTGTGATGCTTTTCAAGTTTCAGTTTGCCCTATTAGGAGTTTTCACCTGGCTTAAAACAGTGGTTTCTGGCCTAGCAAATTTGCATCTCTCTGCAGCTACGTTTAGAAACCGTCTCGTCTTTGGACGTGCTTCAGCAACCTGCTGCCTAACTTCAGAGCCCCACAGAGTCAGTATTAAGTCAATGACTTGGTTCTCCGGCTTGTGCTCTGGGATTTACCAACAGAGCATCTGGCTTCCTTGATCTCCTTTGACAATTCCAGCTAAATTGGTGGTGGTGTAGAGTGTTCTGCTTGCCCATGTTTGTGTGCATGGCTTTCTTTTCAATAGCACCTGTTTGGCTTTTCAGAGGACTGCTTCGAGGTGACCAGAGATGCAATGCTTCACTTGGGCATTGACCGCTCCACGCAGAACAACATTTTCAAGGTCAGGTACCAAGCATGGTCACCGTGAGGCTGCTGCGGATGTTTGGAATGTCTTTTTAGTGTGGGATTTCTGCAGAAGTAAATCTGTGTCAATGTACAGAGCATGGGTTGTTTGGCGCTCCTGACTGGAGGGCCTGCAGCTACACGTTATGTTGCAGAACCAAATATTACTTCTTAACTAAAAGCCTGCACCTCTGAGCTTTAGTTTTCTTTCAGTAATTGCAGCTTTAGGAATTAAAATAGAAGCTTGGCGTCTACTTGCTTTTTTTTTTGTGCAGAAATGTTTTGACTTGTCCTGTTCATGTCGCTAAGGGAAGGCTAAGAGAACACCACCTTGGAGCGGAGCTCTGTTTTAGAAAACTCAACGCTTGATTGTATTTCAGGTATTGTCCGGCCTTCTCCACCTTGGGAACATTCAATTCTCTAATCCAGTGGATGAATCTCAGCCTTGTGAACTAGAAGACAAAACCAAAGGTGAGGCAGCAAGCATGCTGTGCTCTAGCGAGTCTTGTTATCTTAGTGCAGATGCATAATAGAAAGGATCAGTGCTCTCTTCTGCTTGATAGGAGACTATCAAGGTCATGGGCAGACCAAAATTTAACATGTTTTTGTTCAGTACTTCACAGTTTCAAAGTACTGAACAAACAAAATCCTAATGCTTCCCTGCTCTGAGAGATAATATCCTTCCATTACAGGTCAAGGCAACTGCAACATTAGGCAGTCATTTCAGAAGGATTATTGGCAGAATTGTTACTCTTGGTTGTAATTTTATGCTGACAACACAAGACTTCCAGAAATCTGATCCAGAGTGGAGAGCAGGGCTTTGAAAATTAAATCTTTGAAGTTTTCATGATAAAGACTAAAGCTCCACTTTGTAACAGCAAATCTGTTAAACTGCGGCGCAGAACATAGGTTGTTCTGCATGTCTTTAGGAGGTTTGAGGACCTAGTTTTCCCTCAGAACTAAACCACTGTCCTGAATAGTGACGTTTCCTACTATTATTTCACATGCTCTGAATTCACACTATTTAATATTCAAATAGTTTTGCATACAGCTCAGGTTAGCAAGAGCTTAAATGTTTTGTTATCAAATACTCATTCTTCTAATGACGGGATTAAATTTCCTTACTATCCCAAAAATTCATGGTTTTTTCCTGGTCATGGCTGTTTGATGTTCTCTGTCTGGATTTAGAGATCTCTGCTCAGAAAAGGTGAAACAGTAACAAAGACATACCTAGAGAGCGCTCTCTAAAGTGCCTACGTTAGTGCAGCAAACTGCAAACTCTTTTGATATTGTCGTTTCATTTGAAATAGAGTACCTGCAATTCTCGGGGTGCCGTACATTCAAATTAAGAGGCTGGTCTTGCAAAACTTTCTCCCGAGTTTGGGGAGAAAGATCCAAAATGCACATTTAAGTTGGTGAGTTCATGGAAGTGTCGTTGTTCTGTATTATCTCTAGACTTTCCATAACTTTAAAGGGGCTGCATTCATTTGACGTTCCAGATAATCTTACAATGTTTGTTTTTTCCTGAACAAGATTTTGTGAAGACCGCTGGAAATTTGCTGAAGATACCTGTCGAGGAACTACTGGACTCATTAAGAATTCGAACAATAACTGCTGGAAAACAACAACAAGTCTTCAAAAAGCCATGCTCCAGAGCCGAATGTGAGACTAGGAGGGACTGCCTCGCCAAAGTGATCTACGCCAAGTAAGGACACGTAGGCCAGGCTGCTGTGCTAATCCGTATAGCTTTTGTGAGGGAACAGGGACGCTACAGAGATTTACTTTCCCTGGCTTTCTGCTTGGACTCAATAACAGCGTAACCCTCCCTTCCCCTCTCGACGCACCCTTGTTTCAGTTGTAGATACTGACGTAGCTGCAGAAACTAATGGAGACACCTTCAGAGAACCGCTGTTTCATGTCAGCAGGCAGCGTGTCATCATTTTTTGTTTCTTCCATGTGATACTGGTAAAAAGAGCAGTAAAAGAACTGTTGTAAGCAGGCATTTTCCAACTAATCCAGTTGTCATTGTCTGCAGATTGTTTGAATGGCTCGTTTTGGTCATAAATGAGAGCATCTATGCAGATCCATCAGTGTGGACCAGCTTCATAGGTATGGTTCAGTCATCCCTCGTTTAACTGAGTTACCGTAAGTCCTTCAAGCTACTCCTAGACCAAAGTGCACTGTCTTCCCATATTCCTCCTAGGTTTGTTGGATGTTTACGGTTTTGAAGCCTTCCCTGAAAACAACTTGGAACAGCTTTGTATTAACTATGCCAATGAGAAACTGCAGCAGCACTTTGTAGCACACTATCTGAAGGCACAACAGGTAAGACTCCGTTAAGATAAAATGTTAAATATCTGATTTTAAAACATCATCTTTTGCCTCTTTAATTGCATTTCTGTGCTTCTGATCAGATTGCAACCTTCAGCCGAGTAAATAATGCCAAAGAAATCAGTGGGATGTGAGTAAAGGTTGCTTTTTTAAAGAGGAGAGTGTGGGGCAGTTGGTGGAATGGGACAGCTTTCTCTTCTAGGGTATTGGAAACGTGTTCCCTATTATACAGCTCCGTTGGCTCTGTGGCCTGTTAAACTGTTTACATTCCCTCAAAGAGCTGAACAGTTAAAACTAAATTCTTGAGGTAAGTGTAGCCTAAATTGAGATTCTCTTGGAAGCTGCTGCTAATAACTATGTTAATTCTCTTCAGCATGCAAAAAGTACCCAAATGGGTGAGGAGCTTCTAGAGCTGAACTTAGTGTGAAGGCAGAGCCCAGCAGAACCTTGTAACTCGAACGTCAGTAACATGTGGTACCTGATGGAGGCCTTCTGCCGCAGGAGAACAGCTTCATAAACCCAGTTGTCATGCTGGTAGCTTTAAAGACAAAAAACAGACCGCGCATTTTATTTTTGAGTGACGAGGTACACAAGTTGCTTTGTTTCACAGTAGGGCCGGTATTTGCACCATCCTAAATACGTTGCAGTCACTTGCTTAACTGATCACACACTGCTAATTCCAGTTCTCATTGGAGTGCTCTGAAAGCTACAGAGTCCCTGCCAGGCCTGGGCTGCTGCTCTAACATATATACTTCAGCCCTCATTGAATTCCTCGGCGTGACACATACATTACTGCAATGCTCTTTGCCGTGAACTGGAATCTGGGATTTTCTTTATGGCACCAACATGATGGTACCTTCTGCATCGTGGCATAGCTTTATCAATTTATTCAGGAGATAAGTATCTCTTGGACCATAATTTGTGCTTTCATATGCCCAGCGTTTTTTTCCCTGCTTGCCCTTGTCAGTATGCCAGGGGTTAATGGTCAGGGAAGACAAAAACCAAGTTCAAGCACACAATTACTTTCCTTGAAACTGATTCATGACCTCTGTTTATAGTACCCCTCCCAATTACTGCCTGCCCTCTTACCTCTCTTGATCTGGCTGTGTCCCAAGCCACTTAAATGCCATTAGTGGCTGTGCTGAGCAAGCTTTTGGCAGGAGACTTCTAAAATAACTGGCCAGAGCTTGTGCTTGTTAAACACTCCTTACAGTTTGTTCTGTAATTCAGCATAAATATCGTACAAATTATTTCAACCAATATATTTCTCTGCTTCCTTTTGGATCAGGATTTGTTTTAAATGGAGTCCAGTTAGTAAAGTCTGGCACACAACGGTTGGTTTAGGGCTGCGTCCCAATATAAGGAAGGAGTTCTGTGCATTCCTTGCCCTTCAGGGCAAAACCCAGTACAGCCAGGAGAGAGTTTGGTGTGACTGTAGCCTCTGTTGGTTTACTCTGTAAAGCAGCCTTGCAGCTCGCTCTGATAAATCTGTAAGGTACCCAAATACTTCAGCAAATTGTTCCAGCAGGATCTGCTGCTACATACTCAAAAGCTACCTGGAGTAGAATATCCTTATTTGTTTGGGGTTTTTTTTCCTCAAGATTGCCATTGAACATGAGCTGAGCTTTGGGTGAGCAGGCTGAGCCTGGGATTTAACTTCTTAACCAGTAACTGCATCAAACTGCAAAAAGGTATACATTTATTCAAGCTCCTGCTGCAGAGTAACCGGTTTCTCTCTTACTTCAGGAAGAATATGCAGCTGAAGGCCTACAGTGGTCTTTCATAAACTACCAGGATAACCAGAAGTGCCTTGATCTGATAGAGGGCAATCCTCTCAGCATTTTTTCTTTGCTGAATGAGGTAAGTGTGGATCTAAACCCCTAATGCTTTTGGCCTCGTTGCCTGCCTTCTGTCCCATGCTACCAAAGAAAACATGCACACATTAAATTAGTAAGATACTTGTCAGCTGTAAAATTTCTGCAGAGCTTTTTTTCCCAGAACAATCATTACACTGCTTCTTCCTACTCTGAGTTGTCTTTTTTTCTCTGATTCAGGACGTTCTGATTCAAATATGAAGCCTCAATTACAACTGGGGTTTTTTCCCCCCAAGTATTTCAGGGCTTGCATACTCAAAGCAACTCTAAAAGTAAAATGGCTATCATTTTAATTTAAAGTCTCTTAGCTTTTAGAGACAGTTCTTTATGACAAATAAGAGATGCTGCAATTTTGTCTCATTTGCGATGCAGGAGTGCCGTCTGAATAGATCTTCCAACACTGACCTGTTTCAAACTCGGATTGAGAAAGCCTTGTCTCATAATCAATGTTTAAGTCGAAACAAGTTTAGTAAGAAGCCTAATTTTATTATTTCACATTATGCTGGCAAAGTCTGCTATCAGCTGGCAGCAATGGTGGAGAAAAATAAGGTAGGTGTTTTCAGAAGCTGTTTAAAACAAAATAAACCAAACCAAAAAATCTTATAGACCCCAAAGGGATTTACATCAAAGCACCACTAACAAGTATATTCACTTATGCTTACTGGATATACATACCTTGCTCCAAGTAAATCCTTCAGGCCATGTAAAACTGGGTAATGGTCTGATTTTCAATGAACCATCACTGGCACAAGCAAATGCTTTGTTAGCAGACCTTTCCGCTGAGGATTAGGTGGACTGCGTTATCACCAAATCAGGGCTTCTTCCATTCCTGAGCAACGCAGAAGTGTTAATGGCATCAGAACATTTACATAAGGATAAATACAGTGCTTCATTTCCCCCAAAAAAATCAGGTAAGTTTATGAGAAACAAGAGCATGAACTTGACTACTGAAAGTTCTGAAAGTACCAGGAAACTCAAGTTTTGGCCTCTTTGTGCCATCACACATGGCAATAAGTGAAATAGTCTGCAGATACGAAGGTCCCTTGTCAGTTCTGTCATCACCAGCAATTATGACAAGTGGTATTAGGTGATGCAATAAAACACCATCTCGTAATTAAAAGGAAGACTTTCTAATAGACTTTCTCATACCTGCTGCAGACTGTCCTACAGGGATTAAACTAGTCCTGAGACTTGTAGCTCGCTGAAGTTGTGTAATGAGAACAACGTCAGGAACAGTCGTACATTTAACTAGGTTTGTGATATGTTCAGCCAGACATTGTTTTCTGTTCCTGAATCTGAATGAATGAATGGGTGTACTTGGATTTGAAACTACAGCTGTGGTTAAATCCAAGTTGGCATCAGAAATCCTAATCCATCTATAAACGTGGAATTTTTAGTCACTTTCAAAGGTGGCAGGTTTCTGCCCAAGTCCAAATACTAATGAGTCATGTTTGTGTTTGCAGGACCCCATTGCACCAGAGCTGGTCCATGTTTTGCAGAATTCTAAGGACCCTTTGCTTCAGAAATTATTTCCTGTGGCAGAAAGGAACCAAAATAACATCAAAACCCAGAACAGAGCAGCTGTTGTTACAGTGGTGTCAAAGTTCAAGGTACATCCTATCCAAGTTTCTGCTTTCAACTGCTGTCTTCATAACTAGATGAGAAAACACTATAGTTGAACCAAGATCAGTAGATGTTATTAAAATGAAAACAGCTTGAGACTCCTGAGACTCTCTGGGTTTAAACTCACTCTGATTTTACCTTTTCCTTTAATAGTTGGGCATCTGCCTTTCTTCCTATCTGTTCCTCTTGAGGGATTAACTTCAACTGATGGCCCTGCTATAATTCTGGAAACTTTCTGAATTTACCATTAGTAATTTTACAAAGTCATCCACAGAGTGGGTTTTTTGCTCAAGCTGTCCTTATAGAAGAGCTCTGCTGAGTCTGTAAAGCCATCCTTGCAAAAAAACAGCTTCATTGTTTTTACAGAAGACCACTGATTAGCTAAAGTACGTGTGGAGGAGTTGTCCCTAATTAAACCTGCATTTGTTTTCTGCAGGGCTCACTTGAACATCTCCTGCAGATTTTGAATAGCACCACACCGCATTACGTCCGATGCATCAAGCCTAACGCTCACTGCAAGGCAATGACTTTTAAAAGAGAAGAGGTAACTTTTCAAAAGCCTTTCCTCACTGAGTCAATGAGAAGCTTCCTAGAGACATTGTGTGGGGCTTTGCATTGGGTCTCTTACGATCTTGAGTCACTTGCCAAGCTCTTTTCACAGCACATTCTGAAATTGCTTTTTCTCCTTTGGAAATTCCAAGATAAAACATCGTTTCGGAATCACTGATGCTGCTTGTCTAAAATGGAGCTAGTAAGCACAACAGCTCTTCCAGATGCAATTAGCTCGTTGCTGTATGAGAAGGTCTCTTACCAGAGCACTCCTGGTTTATTTGGGGTGCAACCATCCCAGCCCTCAAAACAGATAAAGGTGATCTGACTGCGCAGCAGTCCTGGTCACACGAGTATCTTCACGGTGAATGCCCACAACAAAGCTTTGCTTGCTCCTGGAGTCTAGTCTAGGGTAAGTTAAATGACATCAGCTGACAAGCATGTCTTTGGGAGCAGAGCAGCAGATGCTAAAGCTATAACTAGAGAACCTCATCTGATGTAAAAACAAGCAGCTGGAGTAGTGCTCCGTTAATTTTAAACACTCAGAGAATTTGCTGATTGCATGCAAGTAGTATTAAAATACCAACCCTGGGTCTCCGTGTTCTGCAGCATTCGGTCAGTGCAGCATGCATGGATACCACAGCACATGAGGACTGTCCCTCTGCATTTGCACTGCCTTGACCCTGCTCTGGGTGTTACTCAAAGCAGTAGCTTGGTAGCTGCATAATCCCCTTCTCTGCCCTCTCCCTTCGCTCCCCAGCTGCCAGCGTGGTGGTGCACACCAGGCAAGGCCTGGCGTGGCTGCTGAGGCGAGCTGTGTGTTCCTTGGGCTGAGCACACCCCAGACAGTGGTTGCCTAAACCATCTCAATTTATGCCTCAGGTTCTCAGCCAGCTTCAGGCATGTGGAATAGTCGAAGCCATCACCATCAGCGCAGCGGGCTTTCCCATTAGGTAAGTCCAAACGTTGTGAGCAACATCTTCCATAATCCATTTCTATAGCAAATAGTGGCGAATTCGTTATTCAGAAGAGCTTATAAGCAGGAAATACAAATATTTTGCAGTCTGTTTCAGACCACAAAACTACGGATTCTTTCAAAGCTGCCTGAAGAGTTTTGCTCACTGCTTGCTTTTAAGCTTATTTGAGCACCTCTCTGATGTTTTGGAGACAAAAAATACCTGTGTCACAAATCAGACTGTTGTTCTGTGTTTTGGATAATGAAACTCCGCTCGTTCAGCAAGTCCAAAAGCGCAGTAACAGAACAAGAAGCAGCGCTAGCATGACTTGCATTCAAGACAGTGGGATTCTTAAAAATATACAAAATGCTAACAAAGTCGAGATGTGTCTGTAACACACCCCTGGTCTGAGAGCTAACTGTACCTGTCGAGTCTGAGAAGCTGGGGAAGAGATGTTTTGATGTGGACTGTCACATACTAAAACTTTCTAATTGAATGTGACTTCGCAGTAACATTTTCAGCGATTAAAATTAAATTATAAATGGCATTCATCCAAGCGTAGTCCTCTCGAAGTGGAGCATCTCATCACAGCCAGTCACCTTGCTGGGCTTTCTTGACCGCCTTTAGAGGCTGGAGGGAACAAGGCCTGAGCTAGTCACGTTTTTGACAGCTCAGTATTGATGGGGTGAAGCTGTCCGTTATCATAAGCAAGCACAATTCCTGCCAGTCTTTGTTACAGGCAAAAGTCACTGTTATTGGGGAACAGGCAGTCTCCTGAATTTCTTCAGAAAGTCTATACTTTCTTGTATGTTGGTGACTACATCAGCATCAGTCTATTTGCATTCTATGCACTGGATCCTTGAAGCCATTCTGCAATTTCTCCCCCTCGAAGGATAGGTTATTTACCATATAGTAAATGATACTTGCCTAGAATTAACTGCACGTTTGTCTATCAGGATCCCCTTCCAAAGTTTCACTGAGCGCTACAAAATACTGAGAAAATCATGTGGGTCCAATAAAAATAGAGTGTGTGATAAAAGCAACTACCATACTGCCGAGAAAAAAGGTACGTTTCTTTAGATAATCCCACTGCTATCAGGTAAAATCATCACTGCACCAATTTGATATTGCATAGATCAATCACCGTATCCAACACTAGGGACACCACTATTCTCAAAATATTTTTCTAATCTATGACTTGAGTTTCTAATTTGCCTAATGCTTACAGCAGGCTCTTTCTAAAAGCGCAAATCTTTCATCTTATTCCTGTTTTCCTGTGTTCCTTTTGGGTAGAACAATTACAGTTATGATGGTGTTTGGGGTTCCCTCCTCCCATCCCCGCCCTTCTCCCCCCAGGATAATCTGACTTAGAGTTGGTTCTTGAGTAGACTTGAAAACCACTTACCTTTTGCTTATATTCCTTCTCCTTCCTTTCTTGTTTTCCCCCACCTCCTTTTCTTGCCGAACACACTGACCTTCTAGCTTACCTGGATTCTGGTGCTTCTTCTACCTTTTGCAAACTTCTGTCCGCGATTCTTTTTTCTAAGCAAGAGCGAGGATGGACTTTAAAAAACACAACCCAGTCTACAAGGTAACATCTTTGGTATGAACCCCTGAAAGGAGGAGCTCATCAGGTGGTTATATTTAATACTGAAACTTACTGCACCCTGCATCTCTCTCCCAGATTAACTCCATCTTCGCCCAGTGGGTCTGTTCAGTAACCAGTAGATCTGGGAAGCAGGACCAGTAAGTACCAGCCTATGTCAGATAAGTAAAATGGCTGGAAATCTATTCACCTTGGGGAAATGGAATGAAGCAACGCAGTACAGGCTGGAAAATTACTTACACAGCCTATCTTTCTCCCTCAGTTATAAACTCATTAGCTGAAATGCCTCATTGCGATAGGTTACTAGTCCTTTTTATCTTTAGCGGGTAATTTCCTAAACAATTGCCTAAACACGGGGATAAGCTTGTAGTTCCCTTATCAATCCAGCCCCGTGAACACCATCATAGTCACCAGATGTCTTCCTGTAAGCAAGAATTGCTTATATTTGTTTTCAGTACCTTAAAATGCTCTCCTCTCCTTAGAAAGATTTATAGCAGAAAAGCAAACAGTATCCAGGATGGAAAGATACAAAGACCATCAAGTTCCGGCATTGGGCATGGAGCTGCTATTGCTGCAATAAACTCCTGCTTAGTACATGTCCCTGTAGCTGCTTCTGATGCCCCGTGAAAGCTGTAGAATTCTGTAGAACTTGTTTTCTGTTCCTGCATCTTCCAGTACGTTAAGGCTATGCATCTAATGCCTCGCTTTTTGTTCTTTGTTCCCCATGGCTTTCAGTTTTGGGTATTTCAGCAGATTTTCTTAGGACTGAGCTGCTCAAATCTATTCTTAATTGCATTGCTGTTGCTTCCTAATGTTTCCATGTAGGCTGCTTTAAACAGTGTGAGAACAGCTGAGCCCTCCGTCTGTCTGTTTCGTTGTCTAGATCTACCCAAAATGACATTTGTTACCTATGGATAGGTTGTAACAGAGGTGGTAGGACAGCACCCAAACCACACCCTAGTTAAAACGCACCACGTTGGTTTTCTAGTTGCTAGCACATGGCGAAATCTATGCTGTCACATTTTCCCCTTAAATACAGCTGAATCTAGTGATGTCTCAGCCATCCCCTCCTCTCCTCTTGTTGTAGGTGTATCCCCTCCCCCCCGCCAATGGCCAAGAAGTCTCAGTGTAAAGACAATTACTTGGTCGTGATTTCCACATTTTGTGATACCTTCTCTTCAACGCTTCATTTGCAGGCGAGACTCTGGTGGTGGATGATGACAAAGCACCACGTTCTGTTGTTTTTGAGATCCTTCAGAATGTTGTTACGGGACAGCAAACAGGGAACAGAGCAGAAAACACTTCAGTGTACTGCGGCAAAACCAAAGTATTTATGGCTAATTCTGTGGTAAGCGTGCTATTTCCTTGGCTAACAGTTCTGGAGCGTACTTGTATAATGGGGATTCTGGCACAGATTATCATCATGGTTTAGGCAATACTCCTGCTAATGCCAATGTGACCAGAATTTGGCATTTTCCTTCAAATTATTAAAGTAAATCAAACATCCATCAGGATGCAACTCTCAGAAGCACTTTGTTTAATGGTGTCCTTGCTGCTAACGCACGACAAGCTGCACTTGTGTCTAGCATTGTCAGTGTTCACCCCATTCCAGTAAAGATTACAGCTTTCCTTAGCTTCAGCTGACAGGCTTGGCTACTCTGACAGGCCTAAGCAGCTTCTTCATGAAGGAGATGAAGGCACTTTTGCGAAGCTTGCATACTGCAGGACGCAGCCGTAAAAGAGTCGCCTTCAATAGAGGTAGTTTTAGCCAGCTGCTACTTGGGACTTGGGAGTGTCCGCTTCCCCTGCCCCCAACACTCTTTTTCCCCTCAGATACTTACATTTTCATTTTCCATGTTACCTAATAAGCACCAACGAAGCGCTCTCACTTCTAAACCTAACCCGGCAGTCTTAGGACACTGAAATGCGCATGTGGTTTTCAGACAAACACCAAGAAACTGCAGACAAGGGAAGAGTTGTGAACACAACTCCGTCCCCGAGAATTAACTGCAGGCTTGTATCCCCAATGCAGCTGGAGCAACTTGAAGCTAGAAGAGCAGAGGTGTTAAATGAGAAAGCATTTTGCATTCAGTGTTGCTGGAGAAGATTTAAACAGAAGAAACTAGTGAAGGAGAGATGGTCTGCAACTGTCATCCAAGCAGGTAATTTGGTAAGGGTGTGGCTGAACATAATACAAGTGACACTTCTAGTTATGCTGGATGTTTAAAGCGGCAGGAGTGGTTATGTTAATTGAACACGGAGAAAGCTTAAGTGCCATCTCTCTTACACTGTGTGCAAGAGCTTCTGAAATTCTTTGTACTCAGCTTTCTTTTAATTAAATCTTCAGCTATTCGTTCCTGGTTAGCCAAGAATCGCTTCCAAAGGATGCGCAGGGCTGCTAACGTTATTAAGCATGGCTGGAGGAAATGGAAAGTAAGTACATTGGTACAGGAAATCATTGAAATTTTTAGTGTTTGAGAAAGAATCTAACTCTGTCAAGTAGCTGTACAAAACCAATTCTGCCAATTCTCCAGAAAAACTCTTCTCAAGCTGAAGAGCAGAAGACAGACGCCAGCCTCGTCCGGCTGCTTCTACAGGGTGGCAGTGTAGAGACTGCACAATGAACTCCTTCCTTACCTTCATCAAACGGGAAAATGTCCCAAAGGGCATCCTATCCTTTAAGACGCCCTCTTTCTTAGACTCTTAGTTTTGCAGTTTTAAATTTTGTTCAAGATGTTTGAGAATCTTGTTCAAGAATATGTTCTGCGTCTCTTCCTCAGGCAAAAATGGCTGCGTTAGCAGCAGCAGAACTGGATGGGAGTGAAGAAAAGGCCTTCTCACTTCCTGGAGCTACAGTGATCTCAGCCAAACCACCTTGCTCTTTGGAAACAACTTGGCCTCTGCATGCAATAATTCAGTTCTGGCCTCTTGGCCTCGTCCTGGCTGCTGCACCTGTTACTGTAACGGGACTTCGGAGAGACCTGTCCCTGCTGGCATGCCTCAAAGTACTTCAGGAGAGCGACTGCTACAAGGTGGAAAGCTGTTTCTTTGGCTGTGGCATCACTTCCATTAGAGCCCTCCCACAGGTAACAAACCTACCTCACGCACTCCAGTCAGCAGCACAACTAAGCTGCCGTGAGTTCAGGAACCTGAACTGTGCTATGGAGCAGAGCAACTATGAAGTCTGCTCTCAAGCTACAGTCTTCCTTTTCCCGCTGGCTTAGAGATGCAAGGATGACTCCGACATCAGTGGGTCCAGCTAGACACAGGGCTGAGACTTTCAACTAAGCATGAAAACTCTTTGCCAATCTCTGTCATAGGAACAAACTGATCAAAGCTCTGCTTCAGAAATGGAGAGCAGAGGATTCTCGCGTGGGCTCTGCTATTACATACTATGCATTTTTTTCTGCTTAGGGGATTCAAGTAGCACAACAGGTGAACACATGAAAAAGCCACTGGGTGTACTGATAGCCCACTAATTCTGTATTAACTTCACTGTGCAGACAACTGCACGGACTAATTCAGATGGAGCNACAGGGCCGAGACTTTCAACTAAGCATGAAAACTCTTTGCCAATCTCTGTCATAGGAACAAACTGATCAAAGCTCTGCTTCAGAAATGGAGAGCAGAGGATTCTCGCGTGGGCTCTGCTATTACATACTATGCATTTTTTTCTGCTTAGGGGATTCAAGTAGCACAACAGGTGAACACATGAAAAAGCCACTGGGTGTACTGATAGCCCACTAATTCTGTATTAACTTCACTGTGCAGACAACTGCACGGACTAATTCAGATGGAGCATTTTCAGGGCAGAAAGCAGGGAGCAACCCTAGAATACTTCATCTCCCATGCACGTGCAGAATAGTCTTAGATACCGTTTACTACAAACAAGCCACAACCCACATTGGCTTCTCTGAGAAATTGCACTCCGGTTACAAATCACCTTGTGCCCATGCTTGGTTTTTTTGTTGATACATTTTTTGAGATTGCATAAAATTACGTGTGCAAGAACGCACCCTGTGTCTTGTCACAGTTACTACGAGTAGGAACAAGCAGTACCAAGTTCAGTACTGATTAAATACTCAAATCTTCAGAGTTTAAGCTAATTCCACTTCAAATTATGGTATTGGTACTCTTTGTAGTAATCATTTCTCTGAAATCCATTTGTACTAGGGCTCCTTTGGAGGTCTTCCTCTATCCTCATTCATATTCACTAGTTGTTTATATACAAAAGCACTACAGAATTAGCTCAAAATCAGGCAAAACCATCAACTGACCTCTCCGCCTCTTTTTCTTCTAGGGCTCTATCAAGTTTCACTGTAAGAAATCTCCGCTGCATTACGCAAATGTCAGCCCCCATACGGATGCCTATTCCATCACTGGATTTAACCAGATTTTAGTGGACAGAAAAAAACTCCTTCCAACATAGGTTCTCGCCATCTGCATATACTGTACTTTTTCCTTCAGGGAAGGACTGTCTGCAAGCTGCTGCTTTCAAATTACTCAACGTCCATTCTGCTGCTACCTCAGAGCTTTCTGTATTGATGCATTGTACGTATAATACAATATACTTCAAATTTAGAACACACGTCGGGGGGGCGTTCCTCCTCTCACACACATGCACATATTAGAAGAAACATCAGTACTATGAGAACACTCAACATAATTAAGAGATCAAGTGCTTTAAGCAATATATACTTGAACTGAACACTTCTGGCACTACGTGTGAGAAGCAAGAGGCTGCTAATGAGAGAGCAAATAAGGCAAACACTTCTGATGCGAGCTGGATTCTCGCTGTGAGGCACAACTACTCTGACTGACCGTGAGCGGTCAGTAACATTGTCACACTTCTGACTGTGACCGAGGGAGTGCGTAGCTGTCAGCTGTAACACTAAGGGCAGATGTCTCAGGGAAAAGCGAGACGGGACTCTTGCTTTTTACCTACAGGACCAAACCGTAACGCACTCTCACCACTGCCATGCATTTCCAGCACTACCGAGTCCATCGCGTTACCTCTGCAAGGGGCCCAGGTTGTCATCAGAGGCGCTCTATCCCACCTCTCTGTTGCTCACACGGGTCTTGAAAATGTTCCGCTCTTTTGTGTATGCCACTTTTAAATAAACAATTAAATACCTTGTAAAGGTGTCTGTGCATCCGCAACAAGGTTTAGTTAACAAAAACATTTCAGATTAGTTTGTGGATTAAAATAAATGCAAATATATTTAATTGCCATTGGGAAGCAACGTTTCCCGTGGTTGACAGCATTTCTATAGCAACAGAAGGCAAGTCCAGAGAACATAGAGTTTAATTCCTAGTATCTAGAAATCTGGCCAACACGACTGTGTCACTGTTTCATCAACTCTAAATTGAAAATTAGAGCACTGTCAGCCATGAGCAAAGCGTAAGCAGACCTTGGGGAAACACAGGGAGTTGTGCAGCACAGTAGCACGGGTGCTGTCGAATCTCATCTATCCGAGGGACAAAAAAATCTCAAGGAAAGAAAAATGTTCCCGAAGTAGCTCACTCAGGAATAACGTTCTCCTTTTCTGGAGGTTCAACAATTCTCAAACAGCAGTCTGCAAACTCAACAAATAACGGCTCCTGCATGTACTTTTTCATGAGGGAGCTTTTATCTTCTGCTTCATCGACTGTCAGTAGTAGCTGCCTGAGATGTGGATTCAGAAGCAAGCCTCTCAGTTCTTCCGATTCCCCTTTAAAAAACAAAACAAAACGAAACAGCACTAATGTCAAACAGTGACAAATGCGGTTGAGAGTACCCTTACTTTGCAAATAAACTTTCAAAGAGACACGGTGAAAGGCCAGGCACCCGCCATTGAAGTGTTTAGGGCCTCGCCATGAAGCGCACGGCCGGGGCAAACCGCAGCGCTCCAAGAAGAATTCACGGGCGCTGTGAATATCTGCGCTCGCTTTGNCAGTGACAAATGCGGTTGAGAGCACCCTTACTTTGCAAATAAACTTTCAAAGAGACACGGTGAAAGGCCAGGCACCCGCCATTGAAGTGTTTAGGGCCTCGCCATGAAGCGCACGGCCGGGGCAAACCGCAGCGCTCCAAGAAGAATTCACGGACGCTGTGAATATCTGCGCTCGCTTTGCTGAGGGCCCGCCGCCGCTGCACGCCCGCAGGACTTCTGACTTCTCAACATTACCTAAAAGCTTGAGTTTCTGCAGCGGCACGCGGTCCTGCTCGTCACCTTCTGCCAGGACGTCCTCCACCGACCAGGGGCCGGCCGCGGGCGGGGGCAGCGGGGCTGCAGGGGGGCAGCCCGCCCGCCCGGCCCC
>VZSC01005058.1:6236-26397 GCA_013398225.1 Steatornis caripensis
ATATATATACACACACATACATACATACATACATACATACATACATACATATATATATATACATAGATATATATATACATATATATATTTTTTACAGATTCAAGGAACTACCACTAACACTTAGTTAACGTTTACAGAGTGCTTTGATGCTCCAAAGTGCTAAGTTAGTGCAACACTGCAGTGTTTCTCTGAAGCCTATTCATGCAATTTCAGCTAAACTCTAACACTACCTTCCACTTGTATTTGGCCAGCATGGAGAATTTGGAGAGTTTGCTCTGTTACATAAATACAGTATCAAGCTTGAACCCAGAACAGTGCTGATTCTTTGCTTCTAAAGAACTAGAACATTGTTATTTCTTGATAACTAAGAATTATTAGAGCTGCACTTTTCTAATTGTTTTTATTTCCAATCACTTAATCCCTTGCACTACTGCTGTTCTTGTTTAACAGAATAATGGCTTTGGTATTAATCTGTGACACTTTAAATTCAAGGTAACAATGACATTTACTGCAATATCTTTAAGAAAATGAATAGCCTTGAGTTCTGCATTTCAGGTAATAAAACCCTTAGCAACATGAGATTTCTGGCATGAACTTCAGATACATTTTATATTCCTGAGAAATAAATGATGATTCACACTCACGTTCACATTTGAAGTTTCTAAGCAATGTTTACAAGGTATGTATAAGTAATTATATGTACTAATTTTTCAGAATTTCTCAACAACTGTTAGACCATGAAACAAGTTACATTACCTCCAGTATTAATTCTTTCCAGGACAAGTTGTGATTACAATGGAATTTTCATTATTTTGGCTACCCATTAGAAATCAAACAGATAATAAATGATGAAGATATCTCTCCTTGAAGAATCATTTATGTGTAAATTCTCTATGCAATGCTTTAGCAGATTCACAGAGGAAAGGCAAAAAAATCAATTTCCTGACCTGCAGGAGATCTGCAGAACTATCTGGTAGTTGAAATATGTTTCATGGACCCCCAGATAACCCTTTCCATGTGCTGCAGGAGAAGGAAAAACCCCTGGAAGGAGCCTTCTCTGTCCTAGTACTTATTTATAGTTGCATGACCAACCAATCTCTTGTGCACCAAAGCTTGGCACCCACTCTGAATCTTATCCTCCTTCTTCCATAACCCATGGAAGGTATAGCATGAAGGGAGACCCAGTTGGGGATTAAACAGATTTGGTACTTTGGGAGAAATTATAGAGGATCATTACTAGTGTACCATGGGACCTGGGATTTCATGTCTATGTGTTTTGTTATGAATCAAACCATCTGCTATAGCATTAAGTCCCACTGTCTCAGCTTTTATTCTAACATAGTCAAGAAGAAAATCTTCAAAAAGCAGTAAAGAGAGAACCAAAATTTAGCAAGATTTCTTTTTTCTGTGCATTTGAATCTTAGGGTTGATTGGAAGTTCTAATAAAATATTTTTATTCTTGTTTAAAGCATTCACATTGTTTTCCCACGTAAGCTCACATCTGCCTGGTAACACACATGTCATTCAGCAACCTTTCTCTTAGTGAGAGCTGGTACAGGGTCTCCTTTCTCTACCCAGACAACAACTGTAAGTCTTAGAGACAACTATGTTCCTCTGGTTTTGACTTGAATACAGCTGAAATGGTCAGTGATTTCGCTGTTCAGAAGTTAAGGACAACCAGACAGTGATTATGTTAGCCTGATTCTTTAGGAATCAAGCTAATTATGGTATTATTTAAAGTTGCACAAAAACCTGAGAATATGAATACTATCAACCAACTAAAATGCTTCCGTAAGTCAGTAGAAAATTCAAACCAATAATTAGGAACTTTGTTTCCTTGCAGTTTGTTTTAGCAGGAAAAATGTGTTTCCCTTTCAAACAGATTCTTCTTTCATCTTCAGATGAACTTACTGTGAAGAACAAAATGTTTAACTTTGCTTTGATCTCTTGTGTAGCACAGTTATGCATTCAGAGGGAAAAAAATATCTTTGGTCCTCTGAAAACTGATATTGTTAGGACAAGTACAGCAAATGGAATTTAATATCAAATTGATTAATACAGAGAGGATAGTACTGACTCTGACGTTAATTTGGTTCATTAGAATCTTCTTTATGGTTAATTATTGAGATGTAAATTTATAGCAATAGAAAATTTGAACTCCTTCTTTACCTGGAGAGTATACTAGTTATTTATCATAAAAACCAATGTCTTAACTTGTATTTACAATGATGGAAAAAATTGACTTTCAGAGGACTTTATAATTAAGCATTAACCGTAGAGGCTTTCTTTGTCACTAGGAATTAAAGAAATGTATTATCACATCCAGGAACATTCTGAAAGCAGTTAATGCTTTTATGGTAGTTGATGCTGATGTAGGTAATAAAATTTACATACAGAAAATCATTCAGATGTTCTGATACTTTTTGAGTTTCTGCTTAGGTGCCCAGCTATACAATGCTACATGCTCACCAGCAGAAGAAAAATTCCGAGCATCAGTCCCAGATGATTTACTAGATTATGGAATTGTACAATACCACTTCATTCTCTGCAAAACCTGTAACACCGAGACCAGCCAGTATTCAATAATCCTACCATTAATTCATTTATTGATTGTAATGTCATTAGTTCCACCAGCAAGACTGTGACAGTCACAGAAATGCCATTTCTGTGACTCCACAGTTCTGCAACATATTACAAATTGCAGCCAGTAATTTTCTGGAAATGTCAAACTCCCTGTTTCTGCAACTACTGTAACAGACTGAATTACAATGCTAGAGATGGGAAAAGCTAGCCTGTCTCTCAAATGTGGAAAAAAAATTGGTAGAAGCAGCTAGACACTTGTCTGATAATCTGTAAAACGTCTTCACAGCTGTTATCTTGTTTGAAATAGAGAAGAAATCTCTGGTTTGGAACTAAATATTTCATAACCAGGAAAGATTTCTTGAATGTAACACAGATAGACTGACTGCATTCCGTGCTTTTTGTTCTAATAAAGGTACTTCCATTTGATTGAATATGAACATTTATTTTAATTTCCCATTTTTTCTATATGGGACGGAGAGTTGGATGCCCATCTAATAAAATGTTTGAGTGTAAAGATCTGTAAGAAACCTATAAAGGTGACCTTCAGTTGTACCCTCCATTCTTCTGCAGTGATAAGATTCAATAAAATTATGACTTGGTTAGAGAGCCGTATACCTGCCATAGCTTTTGTCTGTGTCTCCAGCCTTCAGTCAGGTACTGATTGGTATCTTTGTGCCCACTAGATACCATGCCATAAACAGCAATGAAACACAGAAATGTAGCAAGAATTGCCATTTTGCTACTACACAAACTCTTAAGGCTTAAAAAAAAACAAAAACAAAAACAAAAAACAACCAAGAGCAAAATCTTGAAGATATACTATTTATAAAAGAAATACTAGCAAGAATGCTTAACTTGACTGTGTGGCTAAAATGGCTCAGAAGTAATCAGCATGTAAGCATCACTCATTTCTTGAGATCACTCCAACCTTTGTTAGATGGTTATTAGCTTTGGGGTCAAGCATCTTTTAAAGCTGTACAAATTGGAGCATAGGCTTGCCACAAAGTCCTCTCCGATGTTTCTGTGCTCCCTTGGAATTACATTTTCAAAGACCAGTAGACTCAGAAATCTTCTTACAATAACAGTGCTTACAATGGAAAGAAACTCCATATTTCTACACAGTCTATCCAAAGCTAAGGCCTCTGTTCAGAAATGAAGTTTTTTTTCAGATTGGTAACAAAATATTGAAGAGAATTGTTTAAAGACTGTGCCATTTTTATATTGCAAAATGAAGAGGCCTTGGAAATACAGAAAGAATCTGTCTTGTGACATCCTAGAGAAGCAATGAGACAAAAGAATAGGATTTAAGCTAAGCATTTACAGAAAATGAGAGATCATCATATAGTGATGTTATGAGTGAGCAGTAGGATATGGCTGCCCTTGCCTGACTGGGCTTGTCTTACGTCCTTGGACTCGTGCTTATGAAAACTATCGTACTGTTTCAGATGGTTATAGTTATCTCTACATTTAACATGCTTCTTCCTTCTATCCTACATTGTACCAAGACAACTTCTTCCCTAGAGTTTTCCTGACCTTGAAGATACAGCATTGTTTACATCAATGTCTTTTGATCCCGAACAGCATCTGTCAAGCTAAACAAGTTAATCTGCACAAATCTGAGACAGCAGCTGTAGCTATTCAGATAACATGGGACTTCATTCACACAGAAAAAAGGGATTATACCTAATACAGCTTTGCATCAAGCTAAAAATAAAAGAGCTCAAATGCAGCAGTTCTTTTCTCCTTTTGACAGTACAATTGAGCAACAGGCTTACTAGTTTTACAGATATAGATTGCCTGGGGCCTGACCACTGAAGACAAAGAAAAGTCTCCCTGTAACTTCTTTGAGTTTTTTGCTCTTGAGGCAGATACTTACACTTTCTTTTTCCTACAGAACAGGTTATTCCATGTATAGATGCTTTCTGTTATCAATAACTAACTGGTTGTGTAGCTTTACAGTTGCACACGTCTGACATACTAATCAGGAAAGATAAAAACCAAAATACTAGGCTGAATTTGAGTGATTGTGAAATAATTCAATAAATTAACTTTAAATCTGTGCATCACTGCTAGTAGTAACTCAACAGCAGCCAAAAGAAAGGCTTAAGGTTTACAGCAAGGCGCATAGCTAGGATTAGGGCCCATCAATACGTGGAAGTTGTGAGGGGAAGCTGACAACTTGAGTAATACAACATTTGAAAGCTAATTGTAGAAGAGGAAAAATCAGTTCATGTCCAGAATGCTTAGCAATTATCTAACTATGATGGGTGATGATGAAAAGTAGAATAAAAAGATACGACTATTGACTCCCTCACATTTATCAGCGTCTCTGCTTTAACATGGTATACAGACTTAGGTGCTTCAGTAGGTCAGATAGCATTAGTCAAGGAATTTACCGCAGACTGTTTAGCTGCTATTAAAACAAATCAAAGCTTTATGTTGTTTGTCTGTCTGGTATGCAATGTCATTTGAAAGGATTCTGATTATTACTCATTATTTCAAAGCTATTTTTCCTTCTCCTTGCATTAAGTATCCTCAGATTCTGGTTTTCATTGTGACTGGTCATGACTGGTCTTGGATTGCAGAACTATGAACTAGAGTCATCAAAGGGTTTGTCTAGAGGTTTCACTGTGGGTTTATGTATGCATTGTTCATTAAAGTTATTTATGGCAGAAGTCATACTCTAAACAAAGACAAGAGATAGAGGGAATGCAGCATCTCATACACGTGTGTGGACCAAAACAAAGAGGGATGAAATAACTGTCATATAATAGGCAGGAAAGCAGAGCTATGTGTTAAATCCATATCTCCTGAGTTTTAATCCGTTATCTTCACTATGATGTTATCTGCATGCACAATTTGATATCCACAATTTCTACTTTCAACCAAACAGATAGTACAGTGACATAATCTGTCAAAAGTCCTGTGCTGTGTTCTTTCCCACTTTGGAGCTGGTTTTCCTGGGTTTGTGAATCCTCCAAGGTTATGCAAAGGTTTTCCTTTTATAGAAAAAGTTATTTGGAAAGTGAAAATGGCAGTTCCTGAGAATGTTTTGTCAATTGCAGTGCAACAACATTTCTGGGGAGGCCTCATAAACCACTACTCTTCTGGCCTTTATGGCTTCCTAAATCTATTTTGCACTGTTGGAGGTAAGAGGGACCATATTCAATTGTAATAAGATTACTTATTTCTGGGAATAAGCTCTGTAAAAGCTACAGCCTGTTTAACATCCATCATCCCACCTGCTTACCAGCAATTTTCCCTGAACATGTTGGTCCATTGCTCATGTCCATTCAATGGCTTTCCCCCAGCTGGGGCACACTCTGGGCACAGCTCAAGGAACCTGTGTTTCCTCTGATGTTAGAGTCTTTTAGTGGGCCTGACTGACGTTTGCTACCTGTGGGAGTATATCTTCTCCACCAGAAGATCTTTCATGATGACAGCCTNTGAACGTGTTGGTCCATTGCTCATGTCCATTCAATGGCTTTCCCCCAGCTGGGGCACACTCTGGGCACAGCTCAAGGAATCTGTGTTTCCTCTGATGTTAGAGTCTTTTAGTGGGCCTGACTGACGTTTGCTACCTGTGGGAGTATATCTTCTCCACCAGAAGATCTTTCATGATGACAGCCTGCCATGGATCAATGAAATAGAGCACAGGAAGATTCTGCAGGGGCTAGTATACAAACTGGGAATGGGGCCCACTGTTCTTCAGATAAAGCAAAATGACTCTGTAGCCTCTACCTCATCATGTGATATCCCATATATGCATTGCATAGTCAAAATGCAGGCAACTCCATCTTGTGATAGTCACATCTGGTACTGCAAAGGAATAAGCAGTATATCAGGGCACATATATGGCCAAATGCTTATGTATATTCACCTCACACAAATAGATATGCATTATTTATCTGATGTATTATGCCTTTGGGGAACACACTTTCAGTCATAGGACAGAGGATGGACAAGCTCCTTGGTCCCTGGCTGTGTTTGAAGGCATTTGGGAAAAAAGAGCAAGAAATGAGCTGAAGACTTGACAAATTGTGCTGACGAACAATATCAGGCTAGGAGGCCAGGTTTATATTTCTGATATACACCGTGGAATAATTACTATAAACAAGAGGACTGTAGTACTATGGAACTTAAAAACTGAATTCAAATTCATTATTTCAGCTCAGCTTTCCTTCGGCAGTTTTTTCAGTATTTGCACAGAGTTCAGCAATTTGGTTTTATGCATATACATAATACAACTAAATAAATCTATATACTAATCAAGCTATTCATTTACAGCAGGAGAGAGAAAAAGAACAAAAGAAATTGCTAGGAACTATAGGCAACTCCTCCTAACAGGGCAAAGAGAGTCCTATCCTCGGCTCCCTGTGCTGCCTTCCTAACCAGTCTAAACTCAACCTGTTCTCAAGTGGCAGGATCCACAGACATTTTGGTGACTCTCAGCACATAAGAACTAAGTGGACCCTTATGGGACCCAAATCCACAGTTTTATCTAGCACATATAAAAAAGTTACTTTAACAAGACAAATGCTTTTTGTTAAAATCTACAAGTTAGGTGAGCTTTTCATGTACTTTCTGATAATTGATGGGCACCTGAAAAGATCTAAATGCTTTTGTGTATCCCTGTGCTTGCCTTTTTTCCCCAAAGTGTTCAGGATACAACTATACCTTTACATAACAGAAGGCCTGGGAATTGCTGAAGCACTGAACCCCTGATTGTCCACATTGCCCAACTGCTTGGTGGGTTCTTTTTCTCATCTTGGTTAACTCATGTCAAGACAAAGCCTAGGTTTTCTCAACACAGTTCACTTCAGGGATTCCTCAAAAAGCCAGCATAGATAAGGCTTCATCAAATTTGTCTGTCTCCATCCTCCATGGTCTGCCAGTACTACCCTAGCCAGCTTTGAAACCTTCTATGACTCCATATACCCTCTAGCCATACCTGAGGACATAAATAATTCACTCTGTGTTTCATGCCATGACACCACCTGTGATGAGCTTCAGCACAGTCAATCACATTATTTCAGACTCTTTGAAGCGAATTAAAAATACATTCACACAACACGTCAGTTATGACTTAGCACAGACCAGAGAATATCCAGAGCCAAGAGCTATGTCATGTGCAGATGGCTGTTCTGTGTCACCTGGCCTCAAGGGCAGAGCAAGGTCACTGTTTTATCATTTAGTTTTATTGTTATGGACAAAATCATGGACTGCCTGATGCATTACATCCAGTCTCCCTCTATTACAGGAATTACAGATGTTTAGTCCAGAAGTTTCAACTTCCACTTCGTCTAACGATACATATTAAACATGCCATAACTTATTAAAACAAATGAAGCCTTATATGTTT
This sequence comes from Steatornis caripensis, assembly GCA_013398225.1. Lineage (NCBI taxonomy): Eukaryota > Metazoa > Chordata > Aves > Caprimulgiformes > Steatornithidae > Steatornis > Steatornis caripensis. The sequence goes on from VZSC01005058.1 coordinate 14,182, forward strand.
CCATATATTCTCTAGACATGTACTGGGTGCAGGTGCCCAGGCATTGGCAGCGGGAGCTACAGGGGTGTTCTCTGTGAGGAGAGGCCAGGGCTTCCCCATGCCAGACACAACCAGTTCCAGACGGCTCCAATGGACCCACCCCAGGGCACGGCTGAGCCACTCAGCCAAGATGATGACACCTCTGGGAAAACATATTTAAGAAACAGCAAAATCACTGGGCAAGAGAGGAGTGAGCAAAAAAGTAGGAAAAACAGCCCTGCAAGCACCAAGGTGAGATAAGAAGGTGGGAGAGGAGGTGCTCCATGGTGGAGCAGGTATCCACAGCCCATGGAGCACCCACGGTAGAGCAGATATTTTTTTCTTTAGAGCCCACACTGAAGCCCAGGAAAAGTGTGAGGAAGAAGAAGCAGCAGAGGAAACTGCTGTGTACTGAACATAACCTATCACTCCCATCCTCTCTGTACAGCTCAAAGGGGTTAGAGGAGTCTGGGAAAAAGGAGGAGGAAAGGTGTAATTTTAACTTCTGTCTTTTTGTTTCTCACTACCCAAATTAGTAATTAAATATTTATTTTAATTGGCAATAAGTTAAGTTGATTTTCCCCAAGCTGAGGCTGTCTTGCCCGCAATGGTTATTGGTAAGCAGTCTCTCGGTCTTTGGCTCAACCCATGAACTTTCTCGTTCCTGTCCTTCCTATTTCCTCTCTCCATCCTGCTGGAGGGGGTGACAAGTGGTTGAAAAGGTGTTTGCTTGCTAGCCAAGGCAAACCCACCACAGAGTTCAAAGCCCCAGAAGGAAGAATATAAGAACAAAAGAGATTGAAGGCATCACCAATGCTCTAAGTCCCTCAAGTGGCAGATGGTTGAAAAAAGATGCCCAAATGATCTCATGAAATGAGCATGGCCTATGCCAAAGAGGAAGCTGGAAAACCAAAACCAAGAAGGCAATGTTCACTGCCAGTTAGGCTGAGGATGAAAGTCTTTTTTTACTCCAAATCTGACGATCACATTAATCCTGAACATGTGAACAATTCACAAGCCATGTTTCTCCGACTTTCAGTACCATGTGGAAGGCTAGCACATTTGACCAACATCTAAGCTCTGGCCATATCCTGTCACCACTGTCTCAGAGGAAGACAAAAAAACACTTCCAGTAGCCAAAATACTCATCAACGAAGAGGGAAATGAGAGGAGGAACAGTCCCTGGCCTTTGCAACACAGAACCAAAAGCCTGTTGCATGAAACTAACACAGTAGGAACAGGATGCAACATAGTCACAAACAGAAGTCAAATATCCTTGACTCTTTTTCAATATATCATTAATACAAACAGTGAACCATGGCTTACATTATTTAATTGTTTTCAAAAGGCTCTTAGGCATGACACTAATGAATGCTACACAGGTCCTCTGTAATATAAAGTTGTTGTCACTTCTACGTTTAAATATTTCAAAGATGTTTAGCAAAGAGATTAAGTATTTCTATGGTAACAGGTAATTTACTTCTTGTGAAGATACCTTAGTTTAACTGCATTTTAATTTCAAACTTGTCAGCTATTGATTTCCTTGGGATACCAATAAGATAAATAAAGATGTTAACGAAATTAGGCTTTACTTATAAATCAAAATGTGTGTAATAAACAGTAGGCTTTTTGTGTTTGCTACCAAGCATTGTCAGTGTTAGAAAAAATCTCTATGAGGTTTTCTTCTGATAAACACTAACTGGAATTTAAATAAAGATATAAACAATAGCTCCCAGAGAAGGAGATTTTCTATAGCAAAGGAAGTGAATGGCAATGTCTGATTTTGATTACTTCAAAAATAATAGTAATTTGTATCATGAGTGACTTATTTTAACTTATCTTTACTGAACAAACTGCATCATGTATTTGCATTGGTAAAGGGATGTCATCTGCTATTCTTACAGAAATTAATATATATCTCATTCTCCACTTTCTTCAGTTTTTATTGGCATGGTGAACAGAATAAGATACTTTCATAATGAAGATATATTTTATGATTTGGGGTGGAATTAAATCTGAAAAATAAACCACAGAAAATAATGATTGCAAAAGTTCAGAAAATTGAAAACATTCGATTGCTTTGGGTAAAAACAAATCGGCGTATTTGAAAAGAATAACAGGATAATCAAGCAAACCATGTTTTACTATTGCAGTCTAAGAGACTTTTGGGTTTCCAGCACAGAAGGCAACTTATGGATCATCAATTATTTCTGTAAGCAAAAGGAAAAAATACTTTTATCTAGAGACAATAGTCTTGATTCTGGTGTTTTTGAAGCAATAAAAGTGTATGCAAGTCTAATTTATATTTTTGCCTTCATTACTCTAGGCACCATTTTAGAATTCCAACTTACTGCTTACAAATATTATTTGCATATACCAGTTCAATAAACAGACATCTGGCTGCTAAATCTGCCTGTTCCTTTGGAGATGCCAAATGAAGATTTTAGAACTAGTAAATATATGGTTATTATACTTACAAGTTCCATAACATGCCAGGTCCTCTGAGTTCACAAGATTTGTCATTTGCAAATAATTGCTTTTGAAGTAGAGGTCAGGAACTGAAGCCAGAAGTGAATTGATGATGGCTATGGTTTGTAAACAAGACTCCCTTGCCATGCTAACTTGATTGTCCCTGTTATTTCCTTTGGCTAGTTTTTAATCTTGTTCAATTAAAGTAACTACAGAGAAATTAAAAGACCGAGTAGGTTTGGGGAGACATATTTTCTCATATAAGTCCAACATCTTAAAAAAACAGCCTAGGGCATTCACAATTTTTCACGTACATCTGGGGATGTAACTTTATATTCGCAGGTAAAATGTGATTCTACATATTCAACAGATACATAAGCAATTATTACAGCATTTTATTTCATTAGAAAATTCAGAAGTAGAGTGACTATAAAATACCACCCTCTAAAGTTACTCATCTCATCACCTATTAGCTAGATTTCTATAAAGCAAACTGTGGTCACTGAACATAAAAAAGCAAGAAAATCAGCTTTAATTCTTTGTTCCTGATGTTTTAGGCCAAACTAAAACTTTAAGAAAACACTGACTCAAGGAAGTAGTGATGGTTGTTCCAGCAAAAGGAAACAAAAAGTATCTGGATCAAACAACCGGTGACACCACCACCCAAACCCTTGTTCTGATCAAAAAGGAACATCCTGTACATACGCAACTAAGAATTCCTTCTTTGTCCCATCAGCATTTTAGCAGTGCCGTTATCCAATTCATTAGTCCAATTTTGATGCTATATGTTCAGACAAAATCATACAGAAAAATCTCAGAAATTATATCCTTATAATTGTTATACAATAAAAGTTGCTATTACCTCTTTCCCCTGGAACTGTTCAACCTTCCAATGTCTGTTCAGGTTGGGTTGACAGCACCAATCTTCTTCCTTCATCAGAGAGGAATGAGTTTTACAGCATGTCATCACCTCCCTGAGGTCTTCATTGGGAGGGGTATGATGTCCATGTTAGTGGAATCCTTTCCTCCTCAGTCTTGGTGTCCAACTGTAGTTGGTTTTGTATGTTTTCTTAGCAAGGTCAACTTCCAGCTGAAGTTTGAAATTTGTCCTGTAGCATCCCGTTAGCCCAGCCTAACACAAAGGGCTCTTAACTTGTCCCACGATGACTACCTATGTTGTCAGACCTTTGCCACATGTATTCCCAGACGTGAAGCTACAAGCAGTCAGGCAAAAGTCACTTGGCCATTAGACAATTATTAAAACAAGCTAAGGCAAGTTCAGGCCAAGTCAAGCACAAAAAATCCTGAGATCCTGCACTACCCACTCAATACAAAGCCTATGGCCTTTTACCAGCAGTGGCAAAAACGACATTTACTGTGCTACAACAAAGGAAAACAGTGGGTATGTCAAGGAAAATCAACAATAGAAAGAGCATGTAAGAGAGAGTACAGAAATGGGTCTAGTCTCTCTGAAAAAGGAGAGGTTCATGTAGCAGTGTCGCCGCAAACATGTCACGTCACTTGGAGTTCATAAATCACTTCAGGTACTGCTTTTCAATATTCAAAAATTATTTTATAATGATGATGCCAAAGCTCTATAATCTCTTTCAAAGTAACTTGATGAAGATGAACTTATGTAAGCCTGTGTCTGCAATAGAGATTCTGCAGAACTGATGGCAAACTGGTGCTTTATAATATTCATAGTTTAGGAAAAAAATAATGAGGTTTTTTTTTGAAAATACATCAATGCTTTTTGTGTAATGAAGTATTAGAATCTGTTGGCTGAGAAAGGATTTTTCATTACACAGGGGCTTCAAAAGTAATTAGAATTTTGCAACGACCTGTTGCAGTTCAAAGATTACGGTTCTGGAAAACTAATAAAGATTTTTTTTAGAGGGGCAAGGAAGTAATTTCATGCAGGCCTATAACCTCCCTGTATTTTAATATCCTTACTTCTTGCATCAATTTTTTGCGCTGGATCCTCAGAATTCAGTGGTCTGCATCTACTTACAGGAGTTCTCACTGGCATAAAGGCAGATTTAATGCAATACTCCAACAAATAACTTTAATCACACGAGACAGCAGTGTTTGGTAGATTTATGATTAAACTTGATAGGGAATTTTACATTGTAGATATGTTTTGTTATAAAAAAACAATTTGCCAAAGTGAAATCTGTTTAAATAAAGACAGTCTTTCTGATAAAATGCTTTGGAAAAATGTTTTGACATTTAAATCCCTCCAAATTACTATTTTTTAATTTTAAAAGTATTTTCTTTTTAAGACTATACTAGGTCGTACCGAAAAAAAAAAAAACACATATGAATTATTTTACAAAGCAATGAAAAACAATAATGAAAATCAAAACAAAAGAAGTGTTGATTTACATTTAATGAATATTTTTAGACTGCTGATTCATAAACATTTTTTTTAATTTTGAATATTTAATCTCTGTTGAGAATAGGAGTTTCCTGTGACGAGAAAACATTTTCCTCCCAGTTCTATTCATGAGTGTCCACTGGGAAATTGCAGTAAAATCTCAGATATATTGCTTGCCAAACTTTGTATTTCTCTGGGGAAAAAAAAATCTAGGGAAAGATGTTTTCTAAATTCAGTTATTACTAAAATTTTAACTATTTGCCTTTCTTGTCACAGTAAGCAACACAGCCGAACTATGCTATTCTAGCCGCCAGTGGTCAGCTTTGATGCTATTCTGTCATCTTCTGCAGGACTCTGCTTCTGATTCATCTCTCAGTTTGACCCACTGGGTTTAAGTTCAGGCAACCTGGTGAAATCTTCACTTTCTTAATCTGCTTTTGCTACGTAGGTGTTGCAAACAATATCATACATGTATGTCAAGTCCTAAAGTATATGCTCTTTCTCAGACAGTTGAAGTGAAGCTGGATATAGGCACACAGTTTTGATTGCATACATACCTATGATTGCTTTACTGAGGGTGTAATGTATTCCGAACTCTACAGACAATTTTCAATGTTTACCTCACTCCTTGACATGTTGTCATTAAAAAAAAAAAAAACAAAACCAAAAAAACAAAACAAAAGAGGAAAAAAACAAGCTAAACTTTGGCAGAATGAAGTTGCCAGATCTGGAATATGCTGCCCAGCAAACATCAGCGGCTTCCAGGTGAGCTGGAGAAATGCAGGTGAGGAAGGAAATTGAAAGTGAGCAGATTGTCTCCGCCTTCAGATTCTTCCCAGAGAAGGGAACACCTGAACTTGAGCAGGTTTATATGGAGGGGGCTGCTTGCTAACACAGATGTACCTCTTGGTACAAAGCAACTATAGGAAGAAGGCTTGCCAGATGAGGCCAATTTGGGAAGCAGCTCTGGTCTTTAACAGACAGCATTAGCAGACTACATCAAATTGCTTCCAGTGAAGTTCTGCTCCAATCTAATATTCACACACACACAAAATGTTCTTTCTCATTTTTAAGTTTTTTAGACCAAGTGAAATTTATTCTGCACCCTTGATGAGGTATCCCATCATGCTTAGATTCAAAATGAAAGTCTCCTATGTCTCATCAGCAGTTAATATAAGTGCCAAGTAAACATTTCTCCCTATCTGATAAAAGTCAAGTAGCTTTACTTAAATGCCAGCAATCATCTTGCTTCCTCCTATCTCCCTCACAAAACATCCTGTCTCCCCTAATGCACAATGTCAGTCAAGAGTTTTGTTTCTAGCACAGTTACTTTCCATCTCTTTGTTCCACCAGGAGTTCTTTACTCTTCCCTCATTCTTTTGGAGAATGAGATCTTATTTGGTCAAAATAATGTAAATACCTCCTTTTTATCTTACTAAGTGGTGAAATAATTTGACGTGTTCTATCCTCCTACAGAACCAGTGGCCCCATGGACCTTAAGTCTCTTTGGACAGCAATGTGANGTTGTTCCACCAGGAGTTCTCTACTCTTCCCTCATTCTTTTGGAGAATGAGATTTTATTTGGTCAAAATAATGTAAATACCTCCTTTTTATCTTACTAAGTGGTGAAATAATTTGACGTGTTCTATCCTCCTACAGAACCAGTGGCCCCATGGACCTTAAGTCTCTTTGGACAGCAATGTGAAGAAGATGAAGTAGGTACCCAGAGATGATGCCTTTCTCATGGCTTGAAGTATGCTTNAATAATGTAAATACCTCCTTTTTATCTTACTAAGTGGTGAAATAATTTGATGTGTTCTAGCCTCCTACAGAACCAGTGGCCCCATGGACCTTAAGTCTCTTTGGACAGCAATGTGAAGAAGATGAAGTAGGTACCCAGAGATGATGCCTTTCTCATGGCTTGAAGTATGCTTCAATACATATGCTACTTTGGTTTCTCTCAGCATAATGCATTTTCACCCTGACACTTGCTCACCATTTTACATGCATTCACAAAAATTCCTGCTGTGAATGCACACAAAATATGGTCATTCTTGTTTCTGACATTTCAGAATGATACACAGGTTCAGGGCCTTTACAATTTTTAATTTTGTGAGATAGGAGCCATTTGTCTTGTAGCTGTGTGAGTTACCTAAGCTAAAATAGGTCCTATTGCCTTCCAAGCAAATGAGCATACTCTCCAACACTTAAAAAGTAATTATGGTAATTATTTATCACAAATATCTTCAATGTGAGAAAAGATACTTTGCCCATCAGAGAAGAAGTAGACCATGGTCAGAAGCAATAAACACAAATATGGCTAAGAGGTTCTTTAGCACAGCTAGTAACCCAAAGAAATGCAAGCAGTCGAGCTGTGCTGATGCTGTGGTAGCTTAGGGATGTCTTCTATTGCATGTGCTGACTTTCTCCAATGAAATTTTATTCAGGATGTATCCAACCTATACAATACTACATCATGCAGAGATACCTTGAACTGGTATTTCTGNCAAAGCAGGAAACACAAATATGGCTAAGAGATTCTTTAGCACATCTCGTAACCCAAAGAAATGCAAGCAGTCGAGCTGTGCTGATGCTGTGGTGGCTTAGGGATGTCTTCTATTGCATGTGCTGACTTTCTCCAATGAAATTTTATTCAGGATGTATCCAACCTATACAATACTACATCATGCAGAGATACCTTGAACTGGTATTTCTGGAAATGGTAACTCTGGAATTTGAGCCAGAGGTGAGTAGTTACCCCTGGGCTAGTTTTCATCTGCTGTTTTTGTAACTCAGGCCAGTCTCTCTGCGTGTCATCAGCAGTGCTGTGTAGACAGAGGCGGCACAGCTCTCTGCCCGCTGCTGAACTGAACATTGTAGACAGTTCCAAATGCAAGTAACACATGGCATTGCCTGCAATGTATTGCGTGCTCATTATTGTTGCTCGTGCACCAAATGTTTGATGGAGAGTAGTTATCAAACCATAAGGTACATACTGTTCAAGATATCTCTGAAAAAAGAAAAGCTGAAGAATCAGCAATGATTATTTTAATCACCTTTGACAAATTTATAGCCAACCTCAAGATACATGTGTGCTCTAACACATATGCTCCTTTGGCTGTGTTAAGGAACGCTGCATTTCTTTAAAATGCAAACTTTCTATAGCTTATTATAATTACTAGAATTATGCTCTGCAGGACAGCTGTGTGACTATTAAAACACCTTCACAAATGCAGTTCCTTGAGGTACACTTATATCTAGCCATTTCAAAAATCTCATGTGTGAAGATGTTCTTCGAATCTGTAGCCAAATGTCCACAATATACAGAAAAGACAGTGGGTATGGGTAAATACGGAGAAAAATATATACCAGATGTATTTTAAATTCAAAGGCCGTACTAGAATACCAAAGAATTTTCTCATGGTTGTGAGTATTCACAGAACTTAAATCTCACCTAATTCCTGGTGGTAAGTTAGTAAGGGAGACAGCAACTTTGAAGGCTTTTGAATGGCTCACATACGGCTCTTAGAAGGCAATGGGATCAAGCCAGTGAATGGGAGAGAATACCTCAGGTGGAACTTAAACTGTCAGAATATGACCTGTAGAGAATTTGTAAAAAGCACCCAACCTGTAACATTTTGATCCCAAATGCCCAGAGTTTCCAGAGGCTTTGCAAACATCAAAACCATCATTTCCCAACACACAGAAAATTTCACACTACTGGGAATTAAAGAGCAAGTGGTGAGAGGAAAAATCTGGTGGCTTTTTGAACTGTACCTTTCTAACATCAACCATAACATGTTAATCTGAAACTTTGTCTAGAAAAACAGAAGCAAAGAGCTAAGCACATTTTCTTCATTTCAGCATTGTTATTATCGTTGGAAGGAATAAGCAATTCACGGAGTTCTGCATTAAAAAAAAAAAATCCATGAGGTCTGTTCCAAGAGTATCTGGAACTGAGTGATCACAATCAGCATTTGCTTGACACATTTAATAATGAGCAGCATATACCTGTAAAACATTTTTGATAAAGCTGAGTTTCCAATTTAAAAGACATTAATAACCTCTTTGATTAAGTGCTGAAAGATCATTTTATTTTTACAAATAGTGTAGAAATACAAAACCCTGGCAACTGAAGCACACACTTAAAGCAGATTTTTGATTTGGGTTTCATCAGTACTATGGAATTTTCCATTACATGATATGATCTGAATGATTGGTGACTGACGTGTCCCAGGGAGCACAATTTTAGCTGTTCCATATGAAACAGCTGTCTATCTACCATGGACAAAGTCCAGGAATTTCCCAACCAATCACAAGCCTAGGCTAGTATTATAGACATAAATTCTTAACTTATTGAACTACTACTTTTTTTTTTTTCAATACAAGATTCTCAATGGTAACAAAAAGGTCCTCTTCCTTAGAAAGATTTTCAAGAAAGCTTGAAGTAGTCTTTCCTTGCCATTTCAACCTCCTCTACGTATAAGAGAAAAACAATAATTAATGTTATTTTCCTTTCAAAACTAGCTAGGAAGTGTTTTGGGAACAATATCGAATATTGAAAACCTGAGAGTTTGACTTTGGGCGCCTAAACTGAGTGAGGGACTATGTTCTTCAGGAAGTACCTGAAAAGTTCATACATTGAGATAAGAACATCAAATTTTTCTTCTTCTGGTTCCACACTTTGATAGGCAATTTTCTCAATCAGTCATGTTTGTATTACATTTTCCATCCCAAGAAATGCCAACATACATCATAAAACAAGATCATATGTTACCGAAATAGCATATGAATACATTTCTGAAACAAACAGTTCTCTTCTGGAGTGAAAGATTGAGACCAAATTCACATTACAGTATTCCAATTATGATTTTGTCAGCTAGAACACGGAAGATATATACCCAGTAACCAGTTTACTTATGCTAGCAGGTCCCCAGGCACTGGTACTCCTATGCCAGCAAAAGCTCCATGGGTTAGCCTCCATCCTTCAGGAGAGTGGCGTCAATCTGCTAACAGGAAGGTGTTCCCTCTATCAGTTTAGAGTGATTCTCCGTGACGGGGCTGTGATTTGGCAGGGACTAGTGTAATGGAGCTCAGCCCTAAGCATGGAAAATTCCAGTCCTGAAGTAATTGATTTGACCAAGTTGTGAGCTAATGACATTTTGAGAGAGTAAGGAGGGAATCAGAGCAAAAGCTGGAATTCAGCCTCTGTTATAGAGCATATTGTCTATTTGCATTAGACAAATAGGCTGCTTCTTACAAACAAGTTCTTCCACTGAGCATTATAAAAAAAAATATCCAGAGATTGACTGGTATATAGTATCACAACATAATTATTAATCTTGAAACTGACATGGTTACTAGAAGTAAAATGCAAATTTTTACCTGAGAGGAACAACTTAACACTACAACTATATATCAAGGACTGCAGTAAAATCTTCATCACTGACTGCTTTTTAAATTGAGACTGCATGCTTATCTCAAAGATATGCTCCAGTTCCAGTAGGAATTAATTCAAATTGTATGGACTGTGCTATGCAGGTCAGATTATGTAACTGCAAAAGTCCTATTACAATCAGTTAATCTACTGATTCAATTTTATGATATGCATTTCATATAAATTCTTGTATCCAAAGAATTGAGTCAGAATGAATTATTTTAAATTATTTTAAATCTTTTAAATTCTTTTAAATGAATGATTTAAAATTCTTTAAAGAAAATCAAAGAGTTAGAAACACAGTAGAAAAAAAAAAGCTGCAAAACAAAATTGAAAGGATCCCCAAATTATTAACTCTATAATTAATACTAAAATCTATTATCTAATGAGCAGGCAGCTAACACTTGAGTTATGTAGACACAAGCTTTCCTCTTCAAGTGAGCACCCTAAGCAGTAGGCTACCCTGTTGTTTTCATTTCTGGGCTTTGTATTTGTGACTTCCCAATAATTCTGTTTTACTGGGAAACGAGGAATTTGACCCATCTTCTTCAGCTGTGAAGACTATTTGACCTGGTATCACTGCTTCCTCCTCTCAAGCAGAGGAGGAGATCAAGTTAATCAAGAGATGGTCCTTGACTTCTCCTTCCACCTATTTTTTAAATGACAGCTCCCTTGGTTGCTGTGATTTGCGATGGACACTGATGAGTGTCAGGTATGTTCTGAGTCCTGTTAGAAACAATGCGGTGCAGCGAACATTTTGAAATGGGGTACCTTAACTACATCAAGTAGGTGCTCAGGCCATTCCAAACAAAGAGAATTAGAAACTGTTATCCAAATAAATATGTTCTTATTAATTTTGCTGAAGGATTGGGTCTGCAATCATGCAAATGCCTAAAATACGTTCTCTGCATACACACTGTACTGGATCTTTCTGGGACAGAGTTAATTTTCTCTACAGCACGCTCTGTGGTGCTGTGTTTTAGATTGGTGACCAAAAAAGTGTTGATAGCACATCCGTGGTTTAGCTATTGCTGCAGTGTTTGCACAGTGTCAAGGCCATCACTGTTTCTCACTGTGCTGCTCCAGAGAGTAGGCTGGAGTGGACAAGAGACTAAGCGACCAGCCAGCACAGCTGACACACACTGTCAAAGGGATACCCCGCACCACTGAATGTCATGGTTGGCGATAAAACAGGGAGGGAGTTTTTCCAAAGCAACCATTTCTTGGGAATTGACTGGCATTGGTCTGCTGGTGGTGAGTGATTGCTTTAAGCATCACTTGTTTTCTTTTCTTTTTATTCTTCCTTCACTCAACCTATGAGTTTTTTCTCACTTTTGCCCTTCCAACTCTCTCCCTTAGCCTGCCTGGGGGAGCGAGTGAGTAGCATCTCAGCTGACACCTGGGGTCAGCCCACCACAAAAACACCATTCAAACTCGTGTTCTTAATACCAAGTCTATACCTAAGTTATTATGGAAGCGGTCAAACTTTGGCAAACATTTTGAAAATGGTATTTCTAAATTGTTAAATAACATAATATGAAGTATGCGTGCCTATGAGTAACATATACATGCTCAAGTCATACTGATGCAGTTATGTTCACTTAAAAGAGCTGTTCTCTTTTAATGTAGGAGAAAAACTAGATGGAATTCTTGGAGAGAAAAAAATTCAAAATCGAATAGGATTTGGTCACCTAATTCCTTTACGAGGAGATTCTTAAAGCAAAGAAAATGCATAATGTGTTCTAAAGATTCATGCAGATTAAGGAATACAGACTCAGACAAAAATCTTTGAAGAACATGGTTAAATTAAATAAATGTGCGTAAGATGTCAGTTCAATACCCAATATATTGTTCAAAACAATTTTTAGACATCACTTCTTTTTCTACCAGTGTAGTTTTTAATATACAAGATTAC
>VZSC01005058.1:28543-62111 GCA_013398225.1 Steatornis caripensis
GGGGGGGGGGGGCTAGTTTGTTTGTTACATTTCAAGCAAGAATATTAGACCCTGTGTAAAATAAGTCTGGAAATTTCATTTAGTCCCAGACTGAGGTGCTGTGGTACTCTGCTTTGCTAGTTCAGCGGTCAGGTGGGTTCCTACAGCCAAAAGCAATGAACAGCTGTGGGAACATGAGGTAGCCCCTAAAAAGTGCCAGAGCCATTTGTGTAAAAACCATCTGATGACAGCCCTTGGTCTGTTTGCATTTTGCTTGTACAAGTGTGAATCAGAGGAAACCCTGCTGAGCCTAACAAGCCTTTTAAAAGAGGCCCTGGGCCTCTACTGGAAGATCAGGATGTGCAAGATCTAGATTTTGCAAAATCTGTGCAAAAATAAGGCCTGCCAAGGCCTCACCTCCATCTCCGAATTAACTACCATCAATTCAGGTGTATCTCTGACTTCTTGTCCCCACCGTGTCTCTCTACCACATTTTACCTCAGGTCAAAAAATTGCTACGCTAGGTCAGATTGGTAGCAAAGTATTACAATTTCCACTTTATTCCCGAATCTCCTAAGCAGCCGTTATATCGCAGCCTTCCCCTGGTTAATTTTTAAATTGATATTCAGTGTTGACTCTCTGCACTAGGGCAAACAACTCAGGCTTTTCACTCTGACATTTCATTTTTTATTATTTCTGTGTATATTCTGTCCTTTTCTAAAATGCACTAACCCAATTATATCAGAGGGAGGCAGAGAAGACAAATTTTCCATATTGATTGTTCTGTAAAAAAAATCAGTTGCAAATATCTCACTTTCCTACTCTGCTGAAATTCCCTAGTGCTTTATATATCAGGAGAGAGTAATTGGACCACTTTCTGTACAATTTATTTTTTCTATGAGATCTTATGGATTTCTTCTTTACCCTAATGCCTTCACAGATTGCCTTCGCATAGAGGTTTTCAATGGTTTTAATAATTTTTGTTGTTCGTTCCCAAATCTCTATTTACTTCTACTATATTTGCATGGATGTTTTAAATGGGCTTACACTAAAATGTTGCTCAACAGCACCACAAAAGGAAATGGAGCGGCTTACAGTGTTCTTCTCAAGTGAAAGAAATACCTTGAAGTTTATCGTATCTGACACTGTTATATGGAGGGAACATCGGTAGGCAAGAATCAATGGACAAGGTTATACTGCATTGCATTAGCAAAGAATTTATACAGTATGAGCTATTTGGCCAAAAATTGGAAATGAAAGAGAAAAAACAAGATAAATTTTCTTTCCTTGTAGTTGTGTTTACTTTTATCCTTTTCTGTCACAGTATGCATAGGAATCAAAGTCTTACTCTGAAAGCCTTAAGCCTGCCAGTGTTTAAGAGGCATTTGGACAATGCCCTTAATAATGTGCTTTAACTTTTGGTCAGTGCTGCAGTGGTCAGGCAGTTGGACTACATGATCAATACAGGTCTCTTCCAACTGAAATAGTCTAGTCTAGTCTATTCTGAAAAAAAATTAAATGCCCATCTAAACAGGAGTCAGGTAATTTTTGTCATTTCAAACTTGCCAATAAAGTCAATTTTGGACAAACATGAGAGGAAAATTTACTGTAAATAATGCATCTCATTCTTTCAGTCTCCTTTTCTGCCCAGATAAATTCTGATTTTTTCCCCTTTCTCTGATTTTTGCTTTTGACAATTTTTCTTTTTTTTTTTTTTTTAATCTATGGCACTTTCAGACCTTACACCAGCTGATAACTGCTGTTGTTTTTTTAGCATGGTTTCCTAATGATGCAAAGTTTAGGCAACCGTGATTTAGGTATGCGCATAAATCTGTCTGTCAGTCTGTGTATCACTACTTTCATCCATGCCACTTGGGTTTTGTGGACAATGGAGGCCAGGTAATCCAGCCACTGATTGAAAGCTAGTGGTCCCTGTTTTCCCAGGGATTTGTGCTTTGAGTTTAGTTTTGAGCTGTTATGTTAGTGCAGCAGAATGGTCTCACATCTTATTCCCCCACAGTCATGTGCCCCTCCTGTGAAGGTGCTCTGGTAATGAAGGGCTGAGATGATCTTGCCCTTCAGTCTGAGCATAGTTTAGGTTAAAAACCGACCAGACCAAACATAAAGTGTCAGCAATACTGATGCTCTTTGAAGGATTTGCTTGAAATACTTGTTGCAAGAAAACTATATCCTGAGTACTTCTGCTGTGAGGAAATAATCTGGTATCACTTATTGCGTGAACGGAAAAGTTCCCCATGAACCTTGCCTGCAGGTTAGGCAATTCTGAATTTACTGTGGTTTTATGATGTAACAGCATGCACCTCTTACAGTACGTTTGAGATATATCACCCTTTAGATATGTGATGTGTTCTTTCATTAGAAGATTTTGAGTGTGACATTTATTATCAGATGCCTGGGATTGTCTGGATTCTCCAGAAGGACAAAACTCACTGTTCTTTTTTTTTGTTTTTCCCCCAAATTGCAAAACAGGAGGTCTTTTGTAAAAATTAGCCTACTGCAGCCAGGTTTTGTTACCCGAACTTGCATCATTCAACTATAATTAATGGTCTTCAGCCATTGGACTTTATCTTCTGTCTTAAATGAACCACTCTCTGTGAGAAAGCCAGAGGTATGGTTTGATTTAAGCTTTCTAAAATGAAAAGGAAAAATAGCTTATTCTTCCTTTTAGACAGGTGATGAGGAACTTCAGTCTTAAAAACAGAGAATGCCAATGTCCTGAGCCAGTGTGATGCTAAATAAGGTGGATGAGGAAGGCTGGTCTGTTAGAGGTATTCAGCCCTTTGTCAGATAAATTAAGGAAAGCTGAAGGGCTTGATTGCTGATTTTTTTTAGATAACTGAGTAGAGATGATAACACATGTCAACATAATTTCCCAAAATGAAGAAACATGTGAAGTAAAAACAAATCCTTGACGTGCATTTAACTTACTTATCTGATATGAAGCAATAAATAAAATAAGTGGGCTGCTTTTGCAGGTTGAAGAACCTGGATATACTGAAAGACTAAGGGATGGATTTCACCCTACTTAACTTCAGTCAGCTCAGCTGAACTGAGTGCCTCGGTTCTCTCTGCCCAGGGACTCAAGAACGGTACGCACCTCCTTGGAATAATTCATCCATCAAGTCTGGATTGTCTGTGCCAATGTTTATTGACTGAATTGTTCAAGTGCTTCCTTGACAACACAGGGCACTTGAAACTTTAGATAGGTAACATTCTTATGCAGAAGCTAGTTTGCAAAGTAGGAACGATTCTTTCCTGAGTCCTCTAGAATTTTCATACCTCTCCAGTGAAGGCAAAATGTAACCAAGAAAAATGAATTGTGTAAGAGCACTGTGTGATGCAAAAAAGCCTCCAGTGATTGCAGAGGGCATCTCAGTGTTTTGTACAGCTCTCAGCTGAGGACATGATATGTATCTATTGCAGTACTTCTCTGCTTATATTTTGCTCAAGACACTGTTGAACTATCCTTTGATATCTGTGCCAGCTCCATAATTATTCATAATCAGAACTGACACTGTCTCAGTAGTTCACAACAAATGAGAATTAGAAAATACAAGAGTGTTTTTTTATTACTATAGATTAGGGGCAAAGAATAAAAATACTTTCTCCGTTGAAGTCTGCAAAAGTAATTTAAAAGGATAAACTTCAGTGACTTTACTTTCTTAGAAACGGACTACTTCTTTTTCTTAGAAAGTACAAGTATCCTAAAACAAAATAAGGTTAAAATCCAAACATCTCATTAAAATCTGCAATTATATCTCAGTTACCCCCTGAGGATTACATTGAAAGGAACATTTTTATTCCACTGCCATTGGCTCCAAAAGAAAGAGAATAATGAGAGTTCTTGGCATTTGCTGTTCTTGAAAGTAAGTGGCAAAGCCATTTTCATTCCAAAACAATAATTCTTGCTTTTCGCATATTTAAAAATGTCTTGATTTTTTTTTTTCTCCTCTATCATTACTTCTAGAACTGAGGTCCCATCTGAGCCTTTTTTTCCATTTGCTTTGAACCTCAGACTGAGGCCACCTCCCATTTAAGCAGCATCTTGGCACCCAGGTGAGACTCTTGCCCGAGGTTCTTTACCTTCATGGCAAGTAATGGTCGCAAAGAAGGGTCTGTTTCAACACTCCATGTTGAAGGAAAAGAAGATTATCAACTTTCAGAGATTGCTTCCTATTAAAATATTTGCTGGAGATAGGGATAAGCTTGATTACCAGGTGATAGTCTACTGTTGTGCCATTCAGTCAATGTCTCATTAATAATTTTGTTACTTTATGCAGTATGGACATCATTGGAAAGATCTGAACTAATCACAGAGAGTCCCAAACTGCAAGGATTCCCAAAGACTGCTATTTCTAACCTCGAAAAGCTTCTGTATAGTATCCTGAAGAAGACATTTTAGTTGCAGCTGTCCCTAACAGAACAACAAACAGTCAAGGCTGTTGGATCTCATCTGCCTGCACTAGGACTGGAGTGAGTGTCTGGGCACTTGAAGATCCTTGGCTACCAGTCAATCCAGCTATGTCCAGTATTTTCATCTGTTATACACTTTTACTTTAGGATGAGTCAGACCAAGACATGCATTTCTCCACTGATTATAAAGGGAGATTAGGATGACTGGTTTTGACATATTTAGTTAAGTGATTTGAATTCCCTTCTGATGGTAAGAAGCAGTATTTGAGGCATACATTCCATGAACTTAGGTAAATTCACATTCAGGAGCAGCACAGAAAACAGCCAGCTTGAGATGTTTCCCTAGGATCTGGGAAGCAAGGAGAGATATGGCATGGAGTCAAAGACACCCGGCAAAGGATGTGGATTTTACTATAGAGCCCCAGGTTGACCCCATCACCTGTTAAACTCCCTTCTCTTGAATAAAAACTGGCAGGAAGTCTACAACAGTTTTTTACTAAGCCACGTAGGTGGTGCAGGGTTTAGATTTTCACCAACCAAAATGTCAGGGGAACTGAACTGAGGGCATCCCCTAACTCGGGTGAGCATTTCAAACTCTTCCTGGACAGAGGCGCGTGTGCAGGGGATCTTAGTGGCAGTGCATATAACGGGATCCCCTCCTTCCCTACTCAAAACAAAAAGTATGTATAGTTCACAAGTTTTACCCCCATTGATTCTGAGCAACAAAAAACTTATTCTTCAGTGAAGTAAGTATAATGAAAAAATCCATTTAACCCTACCTTAAAGCCACTGACACTGTAATTTCCCCACAGGCTATGAATTCTCATCAGGGACTCCTACAAATAAAAGAAACTACTTCTGTCCTTAGATTTGTGTTCACGTGCTTTTAGGTCATTAGCTTTCAGACCTCATGTTAGACATGAGATATTTTACAATATCAGATGGTAGTGGTTCTTATAATTAGGGTTATCAAAGAGCCCCAGTGAGAGGCCTCTTGTTTTGATCATTTGCAGCCTTTCGAAAGTTTCACTTGTTACTCTGCTTTTTTCCCAGAAATCAATATATTGAGAAAGTTTGAGAAAATGGCACTCTACCACTTCTAACTCTAAAGCTATGAAAAAATAATTTTTGCTAATTTCAAAACGTTTCTGAACCATAGTGTGCAAACATAATTTTATATACAGAAAAAAATTGTTCGGTGTTCTTGTATAATTAAGTACTATGATGATAACTCAAATTCACATAATAAAGACCTTTTCCAAAGGTAGCAATATATGTGAGTAAATCAGATCCATAAAAAAGCAATACTTACTCCTGTATAGTATCAAAAGCCTCCAGACTGATGTTTCTTGGCAACATCAGGTGGGTGTAGAGGAGAATCAGCAAGGAGAATATCTCACTGAAGTTACCTACTGAGACTATTTGAACTTTAGTTGGGTTAAAATGCAGTTCATTTTTGAGAAAGTGAAAAGAAAAGTATTCAGGTAATGCCAGAAAATGAAAGGACAGGATACACATGCGATTAGGAGCTATGAATCACCTAGCCCGATGAGGAAACACAGTGAGGAATTACTGAATGGGGTAAGTGGATAAGTCTGAGGAAGCTGCTGCTGAGGACATGGTCCTACCTAGTGTCAGGGACTCACTTAAGGGCTCTGTATGCCCTTCAATCATTCCTAAAGAACATGTATTCTGTGATTTAATTGTGTTACAAATGCTGGAACTGCAGAGGCAGCACATAGAGCTGAGAGGGTGTAGAGGCTGCTTCAAAGTACACACACCTATCGAGGTGGAGGGCAGAGATAAAATTGCTTGACCTGACATTATACAAAGCAGAGGAAGCTGATAGCCTCTGCCCTTGGCATCAGAAGTGTACTCACTTCAAGTAGTTTCCCCAAAGCTTCATGCAACCAGATGATGGAGCTGCTGAATTACTGAGTTTCAACAACCCTCAGTGAGATGAAGTGGAGGAGGGGAGGGACTGACTTAATACATAGCTTGTTAGCAACGCAGCACTAAACGAGGACGACGATGAGTACTCCTCCATTCTTATGAAGTATTATTATGGTGGTTTTCCATAGTTTATTTTTTCTTTCCGAATATTTTCTTATTCTCTTGCACTTGATGCTTGTAAGAATAGCTCATAAGGGCAGCCAGCCCTAGAACTCATCCGTCGAGGGTATTCCCACTGCAGCCTCCCCCATCACTTAGTTTCCAAGAGTTTTGCCAGAGCTCAAGATAATTCCTTCAGAGGGAAAATTAAACCCAGCCCCTTTCCTCCTAACAGACTTGGCAGAAGAATTGCAGCTAGAACTATTAAACAGAAAAGCACCAGGCACACAGTGTTCAGAGCACAGAGAAAGCTGTAAAAGAGTACCAATGAAAAGCACACCAGATATTTAAAAAAAAAACCCACAATCCTCACAAAAAGGCCTGCTAGGAGATTTCCACACAGAAATGCAGCTGAGATACCATTACTAAAGGCACTATAAGGGAATGATCGATATCAGCAAAAGCAAAAACCAAGGGAAATCTCACACCAAACACAAATAAATATTCAGTCACTAGCCTCAATATCAAGTTTATACACATTGATTCTTAGAAATACTAAGCATTATTAGTTACCAAAACTTGACCTTTGCATTCATGCAAATAATCGTAATCCTATGAATATCTTGTGAATCTTTCTGTTCTCTATGGAGCAAGAACATGGCCCTTTGTGACAATACCCATAGCTACTGGGAGATTTGGTTAGTCATCAAACCACACCTCTCAACCAAAATCCAATTCACTTTACTATATCTTTGTCAAGCCTATAGTAAATTCATCTTGGCTTGCTTGGCTTTTCTTTGTGTTTTTTTTTTTTAAATAGCTATATAAAATACATAATCTAAAATACATATATGAATTTTATTTTATTAAAAAAAATCAATTACTTCTACCACGTGGCAAACATGAAATTTCAAATACAGGAGAATCAGGAATAATTTCAGGCTTTTCAGAGCCACACTACTGTTACTGGCTTAGAGGGAATGTGAATGTAATTTTAAGCCCCTTTTATCTGCCAGAATGGTGTAGTGTCCTAGATTTGGTATCTATCTTGTTTGTTATTAGAAAAGAGTATTCATCTCACACATTGAACTTCTGAAAGTCCACACCAAGATTTTCCCTGCTGTTAGCATGTAATCAATATAAAACACTACTCTGCAGTTTCCCACTGGGTAGCATTTATTGCTTGCACTATCATCTAAAGCATTTCCAGGAGTGGCAGTCAGGAAGCTGCTGGTAGCTTCAGGGCTCCCACAACTCAGTCAGATGCCAAACAAAGCCAGTTTGCAGGCACTTCTTCAATAGTGTCTCTTTTTTTGGAGTCTCAATGATCTGACTGTCAATGAGGAATCTATTTTTATCCAGGCAGCTCCTCTCAAACAAGTGATCCCATTGAGTAGTTTTACTTTGAATTTCAGCATTACAGAGGGCAGATTTCTAATAATTCTCCTTTCCGGGATCTTTTTCCCCCCTTTTCTCATTACTCTGGTAATGATCTTCCTATTGCCTGTCACCTAACAGAATTCAATCTGATTGATGTTGATTAACAAGATGTTTGAGTCACGGGTATAAGCCTTGCTGTGTGTAGGTGTCCTATTGACTTCAGTGAGGCTTAACATGTGAAAGCAGTGATGTACCTTCAATAGAACTCAGACTCTGGGATTAAGCTCATAGACTGCATTTACCCTACTTAATTAAAGACGAACAGGGAGCAAACTTTAGCACTGGATCCCTGCCTGTCCCTGATGTTGGTTAGTGCACTCATTCAATTTTGGACTGCTCAGAGTATCTCACTTCAAGAGGGGCTAGTCCCAAGCAAAGCAAGCGGTCACCCAGAGAAGTTGTGGATGCCCCCTCCCTGGGAGTGTTCAATGTGAGGTTGGATGGGGCTTTGAGAAATCTGATCTAGTGGAAGGTGTCCCTGTCCATGGCAGGGGAGTTGGAGCTAGATGATCTTTGACATCCTTTCAAATGCAAACCATTCAATGATTCTATGAAAATCAGTGCAACTTTTTAGGGTTTGATCATAATAGACATTTCCATAAGATCCACGGGCATAAGATCCGAGAACAGATGGATGTCTCCAAATGGGTACTGCAGGTATCAACATGTTGAGTGGTAAGTTAACTCCGTTGTATGCTCAATTGGGTAAAATAGACTCATCCCTCCTGAAAGCGGCACAAGACTCTAGTGGTCCCCTTACAAATATGCCCAAATACATTTTACAATCACACATATTCATGTAGGTCTTTGGAATAATAAATAGTGATTTATTTTTTCTGCACAGTGGCTCTACCTTGACAGGCAAGTTGGGGGCTGACATCCTAAAATTCACCCTCATCTTGAAGTACCCTGCAGCCTA
Source organism: Steatornis caripensis (assembly GCA_013398225.1). Taxonomy (NCBI): domain Eukaryota; kingdom Metazoa; phylum Chordata; class Aves; order Caprimulgiformes; family Steatornithidae; genus Steatornis; species Steatornis caripensis. Next base: position 37,368 of record VZSC01005058.1, read on the forward strand.
GTGGTCAGGGTGCTGTCCTTTCCAGCAAGATAAAGGAACTGAACGTGGTTTTCCAAAGCCTGGAAGTTGCTGTGTCACATAAAGGATAGCACAGAACAATTATATTTAAAGAAAGCAGCTGGTGATGTTATGTTTTGTAAGTGATGCCCACAGTATGGCCTCGTCCTTTCAAGGGGTCTAGAAAACATTTTTTTGGAAAAGGATAAGGAAAGTAAGTTGGAAGAGGTGAGAGCAATAGCAGTAAACGTGATATTCATGGAAAATCTCCATCAAACAGAAAATAAAGGAAATTCCCATCTTTATCAAACCTGCTGAGAGCCAGCAGCCCTTTGTCAAACACATCTTATGAATGACTCCCATCTGGTCTTCATGAAGATCCAACTTTCTTGTTGCTTCATGAAAAAAATGCCCTTGAAGGAATTTACTATGGTAGAATCCAAGCCACTAACGGCTTTAATTAGAGATTGTTCCTGAATTAAGCTAGGGAAGATAGATCATACTTTAAAAGTATCTTTCCATTCTTTGATCTGCAAAGTCAGACATGGAAGACAAGTAGAGTCTTCATTTTAGTCTAGGTTTATTTGAAATATTTTACATACTTCTCATACTGTTAATGTTTTCTCTGATAAGCCTTGGGGGTTTACTAGAAATACGTTTTTGTCTGTATCCTCAGAGCAGCATTTAATATAGAAGTTTTACTTTGTACAATTGCAAAATATGTTAAAGGAAAAAAGTATGTTGCCTGCATGTTTTAGTCATTCCAAGTTTAGGTGCTCAGCTGAGATTCCCACTTTGGAGTGTAGCTGCTCTATGCTTTATTTATGGTCAACAGAAAGAAACAGACACTTAGGAGAGACTGAGTTCACTTAAGAACTGAATTGCTCTCTTAAGCAGGGTATTTTGCACCATGATGACTACAAGACAACCTCAGCAATCGAGCTAGATATCCAAATCCCCAAACCCTACGAATCAGAATGAAATTTAACTTGTTCATCTTATTTAGGGGAGATTATGGGAGACAGTATGCCACTGCAATCAGTGTCACTTCAAATGTTTACGTGAAAGATGGGCGTGATTACTCATGCTTCTACATTATACTATTCTGTAAATTACTCTTCCTTGAAACTGAATATTACAGATTTGGAATATATTGTTTAGAACAAATAAAGAATAATCTTCTTTTAGCCCTAAAAAAGCTGGATTTTTACAGTATTTAGTATTGCCATCTTATCACTTCAATTAAAAATAATGGCTCTAGGTGAGTTAGAACGAAAGAACATTAAATACTATATCATGATACCACACTTTTTGGAAAACTGTGAGTTGCCGTAACAGTTTTAAAGGCTGAGTCTTTGCATAATGTTGAGAAAGGTACAAGATGTACAAAAACCATACTCCAAAACAGTTACTAAATCTTTCTGACTGTGGAAAAATATAAATATAGGAACTTTTGCCAATTAAAGGAAGAAAATAATGCAATAGAATTGTGATCAGAATTTCAAGAGTTTCGATTAGTGCTGAGACTCTTACTAGAATACACTTTTGCTTGACCTCTGTTCCCTTCTGTAGTTGAGTCTCATTCAATTTGTCATAAATAAATATTACAATATTTTACTAGCTGTCAAGTCACTAGGTAAGAAAGGATGTACTCTGCATAAAGAAATGCTTGTGGGTGGGTGTGGGTTATTTATATTCTTTGGCAGAACCATAATATATTCCTGATTGACTTCAGCAGAAGTGCAATGAGATTAATGTCCAGTGAGTTACAGAAAGGCAAAATAATTTCCAAACATCAGAAGGTGAAGATGGGGAGACAAGGAGAAAAAAAAGGTTCAGCTGAAGAAAGAGGCACTTCATGCAGTTACCAGAAACCTCTGAAATGTCTTCTAAATTATTCTATCAGTCTGTGCCCAGCTGCCTTATCAACAAAAACAATCTCTTTGTTAAGAAACATATGGAGATTGATAGAGGCTGCCAGAGATATTCTGATTTTATCAAAAGCTAACATAATCTCCCTGAATGGAAAAAAGCCTGAAGAAAATTATCCTTGAATTTTCTGAACTGACCAGATGATACAAAGAGAAGATGAAGCCTCAGAAAAAGTTTCTAAAGATTTCCTTAGAAAGCTCCTGTATAAGTGATTATCGCATACACAGGGTTAAACAATAACTCTGTACTAGAAACAGATGCAAACTTAACCTAAAGTCATAGAGATGGTTGTATTGATCCCACAGACATTTAGGCAGTTCAGGGGCCTAATTTAAGAGTGTGGACATCCTAGGATCGTAATAGAGTCAGTAGAGAAAGAGACACCTTCAGAGGGTGTCCCAGACATTAAGTCACCTGACTTTGACATTCTCTATGTTTTCCCGTACCTCTGTTTCAGCTATGTAGGACCCTCTTAGGCTCATCTACCTTCTAAACCTCTGTGATTCTGGTGAGATGTCTGCTTGACATAATTTTATTCTCAAAGTCTCTTATTCCACATACAGTGTATGACATCCTTCCTTATCAATGGATGTCATTACCTGTTAGTCAAACAATAGTGCCTTACCTAGGATGGAAGGAGCTTATCATTCCCACTGAAGATTCCAATGTTCCAGACTAACCCTTTCTTGGCCCCAAGGGTTGACAGTATTTCCAAAAGGGTAATTGATTCAGGACATACAGAGAGTAACATCCCTTATCAGTTCCATTCAGCGTTGGATTGAGACTCACTGAAAGTAGATCTAACCACTGGATTTCGTGTCCCAAAACCTGTATCTCTAGAAAACACTCTGACACACACTGCATCTCCAACACTTTTCCTGCAGAGCAACACTCTGAAAGCAACCTGTCTGCTACCCAAGTCATTCATCACAACTTTTGAGAGTCCACCTCATGTTCTGCCCTTTCTGAGTTTCCCTGCAAACGTCCAGGCTGACAAGCAAGAGAAAGAACCTTAGTAAAAGGTATTTGTTTTTATTGGAGTTTTAGCCCTTCAGGAAATATAACACAGTTACAGGGAGGTTTTTTTTTTCAAATAGCACAGCACAAATTTCACATTGTTGAACCTCAAGCCACCCTTTCTGTGAGTTTCACATTTGGCCAGACCACAGGTAATCCATTCAGTCTTCTTCACCTGTTCTCTATGTCACGTCTTTCTGACCCTCTGTCATTCTGTCTCCCCGCTAACGAGTCAACTGCAGCTTGCTTTGGTCTTTGACCCTTGGGTCATGTCCTGCAGGGCAATTTCATTATTTATGTGGACAGGCAAAAAACTGGAAGTCATTCAGTAACTGGCTCATGACAGTTCTTTATTCAAAATTTTCCAGACGTGGTCCCACACTCTTACTCCCCAGATTCATCTCTGAAATTGAGTATGTTGTCAAGGCTATTTGTTTCAACATTAAACAGAAGTCCTATAAGATCAGGATGCATCCTTGTGAGTTGCAGCTGAAGTCTACTTGCATCGTATGTCTTTGACAATCTTCTATAATTTATCATCTTCAAAAATCCCATTCGGTTCTTTGATCCGATAAAATCCCTTAAGATCAGCTACCCTTCTGTTTTGATTGCTTATTGTCGGAAAAAAACCAAACCATAATAATTTCTTCCTTCTGAGTTTTAGAAAATTCAGGGTTCTTTTTTTGTTTTAGCAAGTATACTTTTTATCTAAAATAGTTAAAGAATGATAAAACAATTGTATCACATCCTATTTTTCAGTATATGTTAATCTTTTCAGTACTCTTTTCAAAAATGTCTTTAAAATTAAAATACCCTGTAAGAACGGCTCTGCTACTTTTCTGCCGATTAAATCCTGCATATGAATGATTATTGTGCTAATGAAACTGGAATAGTAGCTATTTTAAGTTTGATGCACACTCTGAAGCTATAATTAACATTGCACATTGTACACATTTATTTTTCCTCAACCAAAACTGGGAAAAATGTGCTTTCTGTTTTCATTGTGCATGTAAACATACTGCTTATGCTAGTGAATAATCTGAGTAAAACCAGAAAAGTATTGCCCTGTCAGCATAACATCTTACAGCCAAATTTCTTGTAATTATAAAACCATTATTACACATTCCTCCTACGGTCCAAAAACACCTACATGCAAATGATAATGAAACTCCTGCTGAATTGATTTCCAATGTTTATGAATGTCTATGATTTCTAAAAAGGAATCCTCCATTTTTCTCCTGACTTTCGTGCCACCCTTCCACAGTGCTGGTTCAATGACATCATTCTTGGCCAAGCATAGGCTGAGAAAGGGGTCAAGAGGAACATCACGCAGGTGGTCTCTGGTGCTGCTCCAGAGACTACCTTTTGTAGTTCTAGGATAGCTCCAAAACGTACACACAGATACAAGGAGAAACACTGAAACAATTTCATATTACTGACACTCAGAGTCAGAATACAGTTATAAAAATGGGACCTGAACTGTAAATTTTTTTTTGAAAATTTAGTTAATATGCTTATAAATGAGCTACAGCCAGTACCTGCTAGATAAGAAAGCTCTGCAGTCGTCCTCTTTCTTCTGTTTCCCGCTTCCAAAATGGTATGCAAGAGCTGACCTGGCATTGCACTCACTTTATACCTCTGGAGGATTTTCCTAAAAGAAAAAATCTTCAACTAAACAAATAAGTTGTCTTCCCAATTTCTTGCACTGCTGTACTGGTAAATAGCAGCAGTGCAGATCTGGAATTTACATAGAAGTTCAAAGTGGTAGATAGTCAGGCTGCAGGAAAAATAAATCTGTCCAAATTGAAGGCCAATTGAAGGCCTGAGATAAATATACAGTTCTATGATTATTTCCACAAGCATTGTGCATTAATATACTTGAGGGAAGAACATGACCCTGAATTTTAAACAGTAGTCAACTGTATGCCTCTTGAACATTTTCTTGTGCTGTATCATCTTCGCTTAGTTTATCCCTGAAAAAAAATCTTATTTTATTTGTCAGAATGATGTAATGTTATGTTTGCCAGCAGAACTGTTAATTCAGTGCAATTTTGAAAAAAGTGAGTATGAGGTACGGCTTCTGCTCTCTCTCTCAACTGCTCACCTGCATGGACCCACATAGTTGTGGTACAAGCAATTTAGGGAAGCAGAGTTTCAAGACAGAGGTGTCTTTCGGGGCAGCTTATATTCTGAAGGACAACTGGGCATGGCCTTACTCAACATTTGGTTCCTCTCTGACTCTAGGCCTTAAAGAAAAGGAAAAGAAGAAAGTGGTATGGGAAGTACTGGTCCAGTCCTTGCAACCCAAAGGGTGTCAGAAAGGTAGGCCTGCTAGAGATGGATGTCTTTTATGATTTTTAATAGGAAAAAAGCCTTCAGATGTCCCTCCTACCTACCTAAAATCACCATCAGGACTAGCTTCTCCTTATGACCAACATGAATAAACAGACTTAAAACTTGCCACTATACCATCACAGCTCTGAATTAATGCTCCCATGACAGTACCACAAAAATCAGTAACTCTTGCCTTTTCACTTCCCGCAGTGTAATGTATTGATCCAATCCACCAGATGCCCACATGTAAACCACAGAGCTGAAATTAAGTGCCACTGCACATCAAAAGGAACACACAGACAACAGATCAAGGATTAAAATACCCATTTACCAAGGAGGAAGACATTTCTTTCCGTACAGCTTCTCCAGTACTGACCTCCCTGTTCTCGTTATCAGGTGAGACATCTCTCCTGTTCACAAAGTGCCTCCAAAAGATGGTCTTGTAAACTAAAATTACTAACTCTACTCGATATTAGAAATCATCTTGACAGAAATACAATCTATTTTTCTCACATTCCATGACTAATACCATGATTTTTAGCAAGTGATAAATTAACATCTTCTCTTCCCTCCATAGGCTACAACTACTTTATCACATCCTTCTATTAAATTTAAAGTTTATAGTTTTGTTCAGAATAATTGCTCTCTGTTTAGCTTTAAAGTTCTCTATTTCCATTTCACATTTCAAGAAGGCCTTATACCTGAAAGTCTGGCTGTTTTTCCAGTTTTAAAAGGCATTACATCTGCCTACAAATTTTGACTCATTCATGCAGGAAGGTATCTACTCAAAGAGGCAATATTCCATGGAACTATGGGCTTGGGGCAAGCAACTCTTCCTTCTCTTTTGAACCTTTCCTTCTTTCACATGGAGTCGCAATTACACAGTGCTTGGCTGCTTTTGGTTTTTTTCAATATAAGATTTATAGACAATATTACAACCTGACCTGCTTCAGTACATGGCTGCATGCATTCTTCTTAAGAAAATCCCAGATCAACCATTTTTCTCTATTTCAGTGAAAATTTCCATATAAGTTAAATTGTTAGCAGTGAGAAAGAAGGTTTTATATCAGGCTCCTGGGAGCACAGGGCAAACAGTATTTCCCAACTGTGTGTTCTGAAGTGCTGGTAAAATCAGGACATCAAACAAGACAATGTGAAAGAGGACACACAGATCCTGTCCGGAGTGCACGCTCGCTAATCAATTTTTTTTAGCTTCAGTGATGTTGCCTGAGTGAGACCTAGTAGGCTTAACAGTCGAGTCCCATATGTCAGTGAGAATGTTTTGATTTTCTACTGCATTAGCAACACTGATATCAATGCTAATCAAGTAGTAATTTTACAAAGGAATTGTTACAAACCTCAGTAATATACTAGACACGGCATACAGATGTAGAATACGATGGCAACAAGTTTAGTTGCAGTTACATCTCAGAAGACATCAGAATGGAATTGACCTAAGGTGTCACAAGCAGAAGTTAGAACTTGAAAACATGCACTATGCTAGAAGAGCATTTTTAAGGTTGTAATGTCAGCGTGAGGTCTCCCCAGCTTGGCTGTCAGCATCATTTTCCTTACCCTTTCACCCATCCTGGTTTCATCTCGACTCTTCCCCTCAGCAAGTACCACGCTCTCACCTATCCCAACTGCTTGGTCCAAGTTTCATCTTTCTGAACAAATTGAAACTCTTACCCCTACAATCTTTAACTCTATTAACCACCTTTTCTAAGCCAAATTCTTGTTGTCACAGGATTTGATCCCTGTAGATCTTTACAATACTAGGGCAAGAGAACCTCAAAGCCCCGTTTTCATTCCTGCTTCCCATACCAGTCTGTAGACAATGATGTGATTCACAGCAGTACTGAGACACAGGATGCTGTCTCCTTCGTTCAGAATCATGATTGCAACTCTCAAGGTCTTTGCTGTAACAATCTGCAGCAAACAGTCACTGTACCAGATCTCCACCGCGGTCGGACATTTTTTTGTTTTAATGTTTATCTGCAAATCTCCCTTAAGTCTGTGATGTGCCTGTCAATGTCAAATTATTTTTATTTTCCCCCTTTTTCAAGGTAATAACAAATTAAATTCAGTTCTGATGGAATAAAAGACAACAGTTTGAACACAGAGACTACTGTCCTGACAAATTTCTAATTTCTGCTCCAAAACATAGTGGCATTAGATCTTCTGAAAGAAGACATAATCCAAATGTTGGGCTGTCTCAAAGCACTTTTCTGTATGTTCATTTCCAGATGTAAATCACTGCATGGCAACTGTCACCAAGAAATTGAAAGAAGAGTCTGTTAGCTGTCAGCTTGATGCATCTGGCTCTCTATGTGGTTATAATGGCATCACAGTGTTTTGGGGAGCTACTGAATCACCCTGTAACAGGAGCCTATCTGCTCCTCTGTGTACAAAGTAATAAAGCAGTATACAGAAGAAAATATTAGACAGCTATGCTCCTTGGGCAGATTTCTCACAACTACACTACAGGAAATCAGAAATAACTCCTCAAAGCTCTGTAGAGCTATTCCAGATTTATGTTTGCAGAATCTAGCTCTTTTAGTCTCATGCTATCATTTTATATAGTCAGCTACTGAAATAGTGACTAAGGGTAGGAGTTTCTGAAAAAATATCTGTTGTCAAAGCACATTTATTTTCACAACAGTTTTGATAGCCAAAGGTAAAATACAATGGAATGGTGAGAATACATTGACCACTTTTGAACTCTTTTCTGGCTGTGTATGAGATACATGTGAACTTTCTTCATGCATTTAACGTGCATCTTAGGCAGTGGTCTCCCTGACGATATCTACCCTGCCACTGTGCCTACTCCGTGCATTTTCAGGGAGCAGCATGGCTACTTTCCCTCTTTTTCCTCTGCATCACCTATAAGAAGGGTATTAAAAAAAAAAAAAGAAGAGAGAGTCCAAGTAAAAAGCATAGCCCTCTCCAGTTCATCTCCACTCAGACATGAGCTCAGTTATTCTGGCCTTTCCAGAGAGCCAATGCGCTGCACAGATGCTCTTCCAAAGAGCAAGGAAATCAGCCATTGTCTCATACACTGGAAATCTATTATTTGGGAAGTCTGACCTGTGCTCTAATATGACAAATTTCAGAGGAAAGGACAACTTCTAAATGTTACCTGAAATTACTATTGATTTTATCTATACTGAAAAGCAAAAATTTTAAATTACTTTCAGAACAGCTTATAGTGTGGTTGAAAAAAATCCCTGCCTTGTTTTCTACTTCAGAGTCATTGCACTGCGACAGTAATCAGGTAACTTCAGTGCATGCCTTATTACATGATACCCCCCTAAAGCAACAGCCATTCTAATAGTTATCACTGGCATAGATGCACCACAGTCATGAAGATTCTTCATTTCCAGAAAAAAAATCTACTTTTCCATGAAGATTTAGCTTCTTTTTTTTTTCCCCCAGATAAATGAAGTAGGTGAAGATGACTTTTTGATTGTGAACACTGACAGGTGGCAGATAATTGAGTGTCTGTGGGTGAGTGGGTGACTATCTGAAACTGAACTTTTGAACTCATAAGCAAGCCTGAGCCTGCCGCCTGCTAGCTGCAACTGGTATGGACTGGCTGTAACTTGTTATAACACCGGGACTAAATGACCGTGGCAGGTCTTGGTCCCTCCAATTAATAAAAAGATGTGAATCGGAACCATCAATTAGGAGTCGATCATGCATTTCCTTCTGCACATTGACTATTTAAATTGGGAAATCCGGGGGCTGGAGGATGCAGAAAGAAGACGGTGAAGAAACTGACAGGAGAAAAGATACTGGAAGTGGGAGTAGACACTGGAGATCAGAGCACTGCATAGAGAAAAGAGCTGGGACACGACCAGAGACCTTGGCCGCTAACATCTGAGATTAGTACCTGTGAGCAGTGGCACAGCATCACCCGACAGGTTTATCTGTCTGTCCATCCCTGGCCAGCAGCCGCTTCCCTGTGGGGAGGGACATTGAGAACTGGGGAACATAGCGCTGATGGGGAGGGAGTGAGCAAGCATGTGGGGAAATCAAGCACGGGAAAAGCTTTAGTCATCTCACTGGTTCTTAAGTAAACTGCAACACTCAGATCCATCGTGGGTTGTTGTTTACTCCATCTCACCTGTGACAATGTAAAATGTAATTTGCACAACAGTATAATTAGATCCCAGTCAAACTGCATATCCATGTACGGAAAATGCAGTGTATATATTCACAGCAGAAGACCATGCTACTTGTGCAACGATCAATGACTCACCAGTAGTGTAGTCTTCTAAATTTAGTTCCATGCCCTATTGAGGAGTTACTCTGACAATTTACCATGGTGACGCTACCCTTATGAGCTTATTATCACTGTGTTCATATTCTTCTTGATACTGTTGCTGGAAAACAGGCATAAATACGCTAGCGTTTTTCTCGTCAGCTGTTTTTCCTTCAGACTCTAACTTCTAAATTGCACAGAAAGAACAGAGGGATAGAAACTGAACAAAGATCACTTAATCTCGTTAAATATTGCAGCAAATCACATTTGTGTCAGATCGGTGCAATGAAGAAAGATGCATCCTGATACAAACTCCTGTAAAACCACCACCTAATTATTTTTAAACATGGTAAATCAGATTTAATGCCGATATACCTATACATGAAAGAACAGACTGGCTGAGTAAACAAGGAAATTGTACAGAATTATGTGAGTTGCATTTGAATCAAGTTTTGTTTATAATGAAGTCATCCTTGTTTGCATGGGTTTTTTTAGATGTCTTTAAAAAGGAACTGAAAACACAAGTTATTAATAAATATTTTCACATAATTAGACAGTGGAAGAGTCTTTCAGTAGAAATACTGGAAGCTCATTTAAATGCTCAAAAAGACATTTGAACGAAGCTGGGGAAAACACTATGGAAGGGTTTGCGTAACGTTAGCCACATTAGTAAGTAATCGAAGATGGCTGATGTATTTTTTTCAGGCTTTTATCATAAAAACATGGACTGCTATTAAACAAGAGCCTGTTTTCTCATAAGGGAGGGACAAGTATCCACTAATACCGGCAGTGTTTATTGAATTTTCTTCTGCAAGTATAACATGATACAGCCAACACCGGCAATTCTAAAAAAAGCAAAGACAAGTGAGGTCAGAACATTGAACCAATGTCAAATACCATTTCCGCGCCTCATCTGCTCTCTGAACAAACTGTTACTGCATTTCTTTAAATCAGTAGCTACCTACTGGCTGTTATCATTTCTCTATTAGCTCATGGGAAAGTATGTATTTTAGCTCTGTCAGGATAATCTGGGTGTCCTCAAGAAAGAGGGCTTGATGTCAGCCAAGGTTTTACCGAGATATTTTCAGCTCTTTCTGAATCCAGTTGTGCAAATCTTTGGCGGTGGTAAAACATCTGCTGTGGATACAGATTGTAAAGCCTTTTCTTTTTTTTTTCAGCTCTAGCCCTCTCATTTTAACTTCTCTTTTCTGATTTCGCCACACATAAATCTTGTGCAATCATTTCAGGACTAGTTCTCCTTGGTTCAAGCAGCTTGACAGAACTGGACACTAAAATATTTGTCGGTTTGCCCTGTTGCTTAAAAAATCATCTTCAACAACACCCTTCCTAGTCACAGCAGATTTTATTCCCCCCAACATCTTAGCTAATACATATGTTACATTATGTTTATTTCTTTACAAGAGGCACTTAAAACATTCTAAACACTTTGTGATTTAGTTAAATAAATAAGCCTACACAGCTTAAGGATTCAGGCTGCACCGGTGCCCTCATCTTTTTCTTTTCCACACAAATCAGCTTATTTCTTCCTAAGTACTCCCAAAAGCTTATTTAAATATTCCAAAGTACTCTCTGCTTATAAAATACATCTCTCCAGATGGCTATATGGACAGATAAAAAGATAAAAGCAGTGCTGTTCACAGGTGCAAAGTGTGAAATTATGGATGTCATACTAAACAATCACAGTGTAACACCTTTTCTTAAAGAAGGTAACAGTATTTCAGCTGAAAGCAGTAGGATAAAAGAGACTAAAATCCATAGGTGGGCCAGTTCTGTGAAATCCAGAGGACTGGATTTAAAGGCAATAGAGTGGTGAGGTCTTTTTCCCTCTTATTAGAAAAATCTTTTAGTGACAATCTCTGATAAGCAAGAAATTAAACCAGTTGGAGAGTGATGAAGCAAGCTGGGAAATGTGATGAAGGATAAACATATCATGGAACGTGTAGAATAGCTGGAAGACTGCCAGGCATGCTGGGGAAGCAGGACGAGAGGGAAGGCGTTAACCATGTCAGACAACGTTCAAGGACAACATTTCTCTGTGGAGGACTGGGGAGGCTGGGGAGGAAAGGCGAGACAGCTAACAGCAGCAGGCTGGATCCAGAAAACTGAGTGCTTAGAGCCCGCAGTCCTTTGGAAAAGAGAGATGGATACTGACACCAGAACAGCTAGACCCAGGGAACACCACAGCCATAAGGAAAAGTAGCACACTTAGCTATTTCCCAGGACTTAGCATTGCAGAATGGCTTTTGTCCAGCAATAAATTTGATCCTGCCTAGGAGAAATCCTGCATACATGGCATTTGCTTGTGCCGCCTAGTTGCACAATCGCTGCGCTGGTTGCCCCACACCAACGGATTTCCCTCCCTACAACCATTCTGCGTGTCTTCTCAGCTGTGAGATCTTATGTCCCAATCACTGAACCACCAGCTTTCAACAGATTATTCAGCTAACCAACCCTGGTGCTATACCTAGAGAGCAGGGCTGGCTCTGTGTACACTTCACCTCACTAAAGTAGTATTGTGATGGCCTTTTTATCTTTGCTTTGTATTACATTAGAGAGTCCTCTACCCTAATGTTTTTAACAGCAACAATCCCTTACAGCTCATTTGGATGGAGTCAGCTATTTTGGAGTATACAAGGATAGAGGGTTTTCCTTGCTTTTTCTCAGTACTGGGTTGTTGTACATGAAAAACCTCAACTCTCATACAGTTCTCAGTTTTCTAAGTTCTCAGTAAGGACCAAAAGCTGAGCTGGAATGGATGGCATTCTGCTAGATGCCGTGCAAACAACGTAACAGTCTTGGCCTCAATATATCTGTGATTCAGATAAGACACACAAAAACTGAGGGAACGGGTTAAGATATACACCTCATGTCAATGTAATGGTTCCACATAAAAGTTAAAATCCAAAACAGAAGATAGTATTCACATTTCTGCTCTAAGATTTGCTAACTAATCTTGAATTCCTTCTGGAAGTTGATGGAGAAAAACAGAAACTTCCTGAGTTATTCAGAGCACTTACTTCAATTAGGTTTTGTATGGTAGGAATCCGTAACTCCTTAGTGGATATACCTGGAATCTCACAAAAGCAGATGGCTAAAGCGTGAACGTCAGCTTGCACAAAAAAAAAAAAAGCTGGAGGAATGTTTTTATTCCAGAATTTCAAAATTCTTGTCCAGAGGTAAGCAGACTTGATAAGTGACTTCCTCAAAGATCATATAAAAAATAGCACATGTGGAATCCCCTTGTTGGTATTCAAAATTGTTTTACTGTGAGGCAACTTGTTAGCATCATGCCTACCTGTTGGTTGCTTACACATAAAAATGTATAGCCCTTATTTTGGTTTCGGCCTCTGAACATTGCAAGAGCAGAAACGGGTATACAACATTTGGTGAGAACAAACAGCAAGCAAGGAGTGGGTTCGTATTCCAGCTGTGCTTAGTCTAGAACAGCTGCTTTCCTTTTTACTATCTGCAAACTCCTTTTCTGCATTCAGTTTCTAAAACACGATTACTTGGCAGCTGCCTTCTACCACCTGTTTATTAGATTGCTGGCATGTATAGTTGTTAAAATGTGTAAGTAATTTGGGACCTGCTAATTTCCCACTCACGATGGGGTCAGTTTTCATTTTGTGTGACATTAGTTGCAATTATTTCTGCGCTTTGCTTTCTGGGAAGTTTTCAAACACCCGTGAGTTGGTGAGCAGAAAACGACAGCTTTCAACTGTAAAGAAATATAAGCAGAAGTATGCAGAGAATAGCTCTAGGATGTCTACTACATTACCTACACTGTACTCAGAGAGAGGTATGAAAACCAGAATGTACCAGTTGGAAACTGATAATGGAAAGTTGGAAACTGATAATGATCAGTTGGAAACTTCTTTACTGTGAGGGTAACAGAGCACTGGAACAGGCTGCCCAGAGAGGTTGTGGAGTCTCCTTCTCTGGAGATATTCAAAACCCGCCTGGATGCATTCCTGTGCAACCTGCTCTAGGCTAACCTGCTTTAGCAGGGGGGTTGGACTAGATGATCTCTAGAGGTCCCTTCCAACCCCTACCATTCTATGATTCTATGAAAACAATTCAGAATAAAGGAATAGAAATGAAAATGTAGACAAGCAATGTTATGACATTTCTGACGGGTTTGGGCTTTTACTTAGTGAAGCTAGAGTTATTCAACTGTAGGTAAATGTAGTCCATCGTCTGTAAGTAGACCGAAGCCAAGACCACAGGAGACTGGGGTGGTACAGGTGGAGCAGGCGCTGAAGTCTGAGTGAATAACTGGCTGCAGAAAAGATATGGAGAGCAAAAACCTCCAGTTAAAATCTCTGCTGGTATCTCAGATGAATTTGAGAGTGCAGAGGAACTAGCTCTAAGGCAGTAATATTATTATACTCCATATGAATATAAAGTATTTGTTAGGCTGCAAGTTACTGATGGGTCATTTTTACAGAAGAAATTATATGATTCTCATTAATACAGTGTTAGAATGCATTAACAGTTTGCGTCTTGCTTTGTCTTTCCCTTTATCTGATAGTTTTGTTTCTGATTTCTGCTGCTATATTTGACCCTAAAGTCACAAGTGATCTGTGTAGGTATATTGACCAGAGCACATTCCTGGGGTCTTGTGCTCGTATCATGCAACAGGACTTGAAGGATTTCTTCCTTTCTGTACCAAACTGCTGTGTTGCTTAGTACATTAATTGTGTATAATCTGCAGGAAGCTGCCTTATGAAAGAAATTAATTGAATCACAGGTTTGAAATTGTACTTTTCCAGTGATATGTTTTGTCTCACGGCTCACCACAGCTGCCTAAGGACAGAAATGCTCTTTGTACTAGCAAAGTGAGATTGGCTCGTCCCAAGAGTTGCTGAACACCTTCATTCAGCAGCAGCACCCAATTTCCTATGGAGATCCTAGGAGAATCTCAGTGATGCTCTAAACACCTAAACCTGCTCCAAAAAAGACTGAAAATTGGGTCTGGTATCTCATGGTTGCTGAGCTGAAAGTTAAAGATCCCATAGTGGCTCTCAGGGAAAAGTGTAAGGTATGAACTTGGAAATCGACCAGCATTTTTTCCTTTGGTAAAATTCAGCTTTGTTTGCCTGCACAGGACCACCGATAGCCAGCTACCATAGCAAACATCCCTTCCATTGCCCCCACCATTAACTGCCTCCTTTACTGCTGAGGTGTCTTTTATCCCTTTTCCCCATTCCTAAGTTGCATGGGAGATTCATCAAGTAAACAGGTTTTCTAGGTAAAATACCAAGAACTGAGAAAAACTTTGAAAACAAATACATGTGTAAGAGTAGGAACTAGTATAAATACACACACATTGCTCGTCAGTGAAGTAATCAGTCTATTCACGCAGTATGGAGTAAATTTCCTTCAGGCTTCTCTTTATGGAACAGTTCTGAAAATACCAGCAAAGCGTGCCCTCATTTCCCCTTTCTTAATAACACACCATGATGCCAACAATTGTGAATAGGTGTGAGGAGAGGGACTCTCGTTTTACCAGTTCAGAAACACATATATGAACTTCTTGCCACTTTCTGATCCCCCAACAAATATTTATACCACATGAAATGCCACCAAGGTTTCAAACAATGGGAGTAAGCAAACACTACTGCCAAAATGGTCTGCAGTGAAATAATTGGTGGTGTTGGAAGTTAAATTTCCAGCGTTGGGTGCATAGTTTCAGGCTAGCTGTAGATTTTTCACAGTGGTGCTATTGATCTTGAGTTTGAAGCACTAGTAAATCACAAAAAATCAATGTGACAATCTGTGCAAAATGAAGTAGATTTTAATAATTTGCTCTATGTTAGTATAAATGCACCCACATTGCATTATTTGGATTAAATGAGCCACAATTTTCTAGAAATTTTGTGAAATGAGAACACTAGTGTAGAAAATTTTTCAACGTGAAGTTCAAAACCGTGGAAGATAAAAGGGTTGATGTTGATGCACAGTTCTGTGTTGAGTTGCCAAAGTTATGTGTCAAAGCCGTAGTGTTTACGGTAGGTTTTTTCTACACATGGACCCTCAGCCCCAGCACAAGTTATCTTACGGGTTTTGCCAGCTGTGTGGGCTAGACATGGGATGCTGCAGGAGAGGACGATTTCCACCTGCCAGATTCCTGGGAGGCCACTTGCTCAGAGGACAGATTGTGCAAACAGAACAGTGAAGAAAAAATTTTGCTTATTTTGCCCATCCTACGGGGAAGAGTCATACGTGTCATTTGCACTGTGCTTTCCTCTACGATGCACGCCAAGACCAGCTGACGAAGCTCAGGTGCGAGATCAACAGTGACTACCGGGACAAGACTGGTCCCTGCAGGAGGACTGTGGCTTGGGCTCTGCTGAGTGTTCTCAGTCCTACCTGCCGCTGCTCCCAGAGATCCTGCCTAATGTATCCATGGGCTGGAAGTCACACAAGGCTCACATCAACAACTTGACCGCAGTGGTGGGCCTCTGGAGTTGATATCTCCAACTCCTGAGGTTGTCAAGATGTTGTAACTGACATTTGTACACTGAGGTTGCTATTAAGAACTGTTTCCAGTTTAGGCTTTGGGGTTGGTTTGCCATACAAACACACAGAGACATGCACACATACACACACACAGAGGGTGGAGATAAGGACAGGGAGAGATCACTCACCAGTTGCTGTCATGGGCAAAACAGATTCGACTTGGGAAAAATGCATGTTAGTCATTTCTGCTGCTATTTTGTACTACCACTGGTAGACATCACTTCTTCTGCACAACAGGAATGTATCCTTCCTTTTTCTCACAAAAGCAGTTTATCCTTCCTTCTTCCTGATTCGGTTTCAATATTAGACCTGGTGAAAAAGAAGAGACTTTGTTTTAAGTTGCCAGTTGAAAATGAATCTACAAATGCAGAATAGAAACAAAAAATGTGAGGGTAGGAGAGGAAAGAAGGAAAAAAAAGACCTTAAAGAAGTACTGTACGAAGAAAGTTCAAGTGCGGAATGACAACACGCAAGAACAAAACAAAATAGTCATTGTCATAATGGTACAGGAAATAAAAAGCAATAATAAAATTGAGGAAACCTTTAGTAGATCAGACTTGCGTTTAAAAACATTACTGACCAGAGCTGTGTGAGTCCACAGCCAGAATTAGGTTATGCCACTGCAGTAGGAGGTCTGACAGCAGCACAGAGACAGGCCCACGTCAGCTGTACCCCCGCACCATTCACTGTGTTGACGTAGTCTTCTAGAGCAACATCACGAGCTGTCCAGCCTACCAGAGACCCTGAGCGGTTACAAGGATGTTGGCACCCCAGCTACTCTTTGCTACTCTCGACACCACGGTAGCAAAGATACTGAAATTTAGACTAAGCTGGGTGCATCAACACAGAACTCTTCCAGAATATCTATGGAGCTGTATTGCTTTCACTTAGCACGTTCAGGGTGGGACCTTAGGTTTGTAGTGTAAACAGCAACCATTGTGTCACACACGATAAAATTTTCCCCATATTCGTATGCAGTTTCTCCCCATTGAAAGGAACAAAAGTCTGACCTTGCAGATTTTTCCTTTGAAAAAAGGCTTTTTATGAAAAATCGGTTCAACTGAAAGCATTTTCCTTTGGCCAAAAACTATCTAAATGGCTAACATAGTAGCTTGGTGGCACTTCATTTATCTAGGAGAATGACATTGGTCCAGAAAACCAAATGAGTGCTTGGGAACAGAGTACAAAAATATCTCAGAGAAACATTGGCTGAATTTCACTGCTGATGCGAAAGAGTGCAAGACTGTTGAGCCCAGCTGAGTTGTAGTTCCTTATGAGAGCTGTAAATTTAGACTATCTTTAATGAATGAAGCTGTTTCAACACATACTGCAACTTGTCCCTTATTTAATATGAGTGCAATAGCTTTAATTCATCCCAGAAGGTATCAAATAGTGGGAGCAGCACTTTTGCTACTCCGGTATGAAATGCACTAACAGTTTCATTCTAGCCAGAGTATCAGCATGGCATTATTCTTCTAGAAGATGGTTTCTTTGTATTCCAGCCTCTAGAAGCTGCTCAGAAACATGCTATATGAATCTACATTCCAGGTGCTTTGGCTTATAGCCTATTGCCTCTCGCTTTGGAGGTGTTTTAAAGCTCCCTTCTGTTCAGTGGGAGGGTTTTTCGTACAATGATGCACATACTTCATTAACTCTTTTAGCAAAAGTTACTTCTACCAAAGTTCTTGGTGCAATTATGACTAAAGCAAGGCAGCCTGAGTACTCTAAATTCTCCCATTGGCTCACAAATACAATTTGACTGGGTAGGAATGTGTTGGGGATGGTTCAGGACAGCAAATAAATGCTTCTGATCCTACGTGTGCCAGCATTGTAAAGAAATAATTTGGTCGTGTCTGCTGTTGTGTCTTTAGATTCCAGAAAGGTTTGAGGGAAGTTATGATAGCTAAGTTTGCCTGGATATTTGTTGCCAAGATGCATTTGAGACACTTGTCCACAAAGACTACTGTTTATGAAATCATTTTGGTCCAGCAGTTGTAAATATGCCTGGTATCATAGCACCTGACTCAACAGTAGTTAAAGAAAAAAACAAACTCTGAATATGCTGCTTACCTTTTCTCCCACCCTACCTATTGTTGAGACAGCCACTGCTAGAGAGCATAGAAGCTGAAAATTTCCCACTTCTATCAGTCGCATCCTAAATTCCTCTCAAATGCAGTTTTAAGTCCTTCATTTTTACAGCCCTTCATTTCTTCCATGCTTTGTCTCATTCGACATCTAACAGCCAAGTGTAGATAACCTCAGACCTCATTTTGGAAAGCAAGTGTCACTACCAGCAAAGGGATTGCCTGTTTTCTTGGAGTACTTTATGGCTAAACACGTCTACAGGGATGCAGCCTGAGAAAAGGTCCCTTTCTCCCTTACATAAGCCCGTGCTTAGGTCCACATGTAACCTATTTCTGCATTTCAAGTGGAATAACAGAAACCACTTGGGCAGTGATAAATTCCTACACTATCACACAGTTGTATGGTGAGTTCTACTTCTACAAAACCCCTTGCAGAAGTGTGAGACTCAGATGAACAGGAGCCAAATCCCGCAAATAGGTTTCTATTTTCATTTAACAGTTAGTTTAGCTAGAAGTATGTATTTCAGTGGAAAATGGACCTTCTGCCAGTTTCCACACTATCTTTAAAGCACCTGGCTCAAGGGAGCATCCTGTGTTTTAAATGAAGGTCTGGACTGTGCCCGGTCATTTTAGCTCTACTTGGTGGCAGTGCAGTTCTCCACAGAGTCCTCCACCCTGGGACTCAGTGGGCTACTCTTCTCTTCAGTGGCCACCATCCTTCAGACCCCAGTCTGATCTCATAGCCACACACATCAAGACTCGGCCTTGTAAAGGAAGCTCCATTGGATCTGGCTTGTAACACATCAGGTTTTGAAATGGAGACATCTTAGCATCAGAGATTAACAGAAAGAAAACGATCATCAACATAGGTTGTTTACAAGCGTGGTTTAGATGTGCTGGATGTAAAGCTAACCCAGAACTTTCCCAAGGCCTGCTTCTTTTCAATAACTTCTTTGGAAGAGGCTTTTGCTACAAGCCCCATAAATTTCAAAAAGCAGGTGAGCTCATACTGGGCCCGGTTTAATTTTCAGAAACGAAATGGGTCACACTACTACTACAGTTGGCAAGAGCTGACCGAGGCAGAGTGTGCTCTCCCTTCCCAGCAAGATCATCACTGGACTCTGAGGATACCATAACCTTGTCTGCGCAGAGTCTGCAGCTGCTGCTTGGTTTGCCATGTTTGCGACTGGGAGGTAGCTGAAAGGTGTCATTTATTAATCCAGAAGTGGCACCACAGTGAAATAGCTGTATTGCTTTTAAGACCTATGCCTCTCTTTCTTTATTACCGTTGCACTACACTGTTGAGGCATGACGGCTCTCATCAGTATTAGGCCAGGAAGCTTTGCACATTATGATATTGCATGGTATAAACCTGTCCTCGGGCCTTTCAGGGAGTCAATCCTCCACGTCAGAATTTCCTACAGGTGCCAAAAGCAGTTCTGTGCTCTGCGGGTCATCCATGAATTACCTTTTCCTGGAGGCAATGCAGAGAGTTCAGAACAATGTTAGATGAGATCGCTCTGATCAAAACAGCTAACACGGCTGGTCGCTTCTTTCTATTCCTAACACGGCCAGTATCTCTGTATGGCCTTGCAAAAGGTCATGAAAAACGCACCCTGTTTCTCTCCATTCATTCTGGCACTTCATTTGTGCCCAAAATTGACAAAATGGACTGAGATTCATGAAACTAAAGTACTGCATCCTTTCCTACATCTACCCTCAAAGCAAACAGAAATGCTATTTTAACAAATCTTCCTCATGCCATCATAATGACAGGTCAGTTTTTTCTTTCCCCTTTTGACATGTTTTTTTTTATTGTTAGAAGGCTCTGTGGTATGGTGCCAGAACACTACAGCATATCTATGGGTATACTATTTCCATTTTCTGAGCTGGAAACACTTCTGATGGCACAAGGCTATAATCACATGTCCCTGATAAGAGTCGAACAGATAAGAGCTGTGCAAACAGTGTCGTGCACCATAAGAATATTTCTGTGATTTATGGTCTGGTTGTCTACCTGTATTTACTTCTTTGAAGATCTTCACTTTTAAGGTTCTGTTTTGGAAAAATGGGGTGGGGAAGAAATGTGCTTATGAAAAGTCTGTTAGAGACTGCAACTCAGAGCAGTGAAGGCAGAAAAATACCCCACCAAGCCAGGCACCATAACCTTAACCCCTTCCATCGATGCAGAGCTGTCAAGGCCTGATGCTTCAGATCAGTTGTGCACAGGATGAGTCAAGGTTAGTTTTGCACAGACAAAATGGGAGGATAGGGCATTTATAATCCTCACCCAAAACATATCAGGTTATGTAAAAACCAAATATGGGCTGTAAATTCACTGAAAAATAACAGAGAAGAAACAGAGGATAGTTCAACATATTCATCAACCACCTGGATGAAGGTCATTGAAGTGTACCCTCAGCAAGTTTGCTGGTGATACAAAGCTGGGGGGAGCAGCTGACTCACCGGAAGGCTGTGCTGCCATTCAGCGTAACCTGGACAGGCTGGAGAGTTGGGCAAAGAGGAACCTGATGAAGTTCAGTAAGGACAAGTGTAGGGTCCTGCACCTGGGGAGGACCACCACCATGCAGCAGTATAGGCTGGGAGTTGACCCATTGGAAATCAGCTCTGCCGAGAAGGACTTGGGAGTGATGGTGGACAACAGGTTATCCATGAGCCAGCAATGTGCCCTTGCGGACAGAAAGGCCAATGGCATCCTAGGTGCATTAAGATGAGTGTGGCCAGCAGGTCGAGGGAGGTGATCCGCCCCCTCTACTCTGCCCTGGTGAGGCCACATCTGGAGTACTGTGCCCAGTTCTGGGCTCCCCAGTTCAAGAAAGACAGGGAACAGTCACTGGAGAGAGTCCAGTGGAGGGCTACGAAGATGATGAGGGGACTGTAGCATCTCTTCTATGAGAAAAGGCTGAGAGACTTGGGTCTGTTTAGCCTGGAGAAGAGAAGACTGAGAGGGGATCTCATCAATGCTGATCAATATCTAAAGGGCGGGTGTCAAGAGGATGGGGCCAGACCCTTTTCAGTGGTGCCCAGCAACAGGACAAGGGGCAATGGGCATAAACTGGAGCACGGAAATTTCCACCTGAACATGAGGAAGAACTTCTTTACTGTGAAGGTCACAGAGTCCTTGAACAGAGTGCCCAGGGAGGTTGTGGTGTCTCCTTCTCTGGAGATATTCAAAACCCACCTGGGCACGTTCCTGTGCAACCTGCTCTAGGCTAACCTGCTTTAGCAGGCGGGTTGGATTGGATGATCTCCAGAGGGACCTTCCAACCCCTACCATTCTGTGGTTCTGTGACAGAGCCGCAGGTCAGTGGATCACACTGAAAACTGCATGTAAAATCACACATAACGAATGGCATAGAGATGTGGGGTGGGAGAGTGAAGCTCTACTTTGCAATCAGTTTTTAGAGACTGACCCAGGAACTCCATTTCGAGCCAGAGCTTGGGCCAGTGCAACCCACTCCCAGTAGGGTTAACTGCTCTTCTCTTTGTCAGTAAATATGTTGCTCTTTAATGAGCATATTTGTTCTTGGAAGGACCCGTACCCCACCGGTAAAATTAAGCACAGGAGTACTATTTCACAAAAAGCCTTTCGGAGAGAAAAAGAACAACAAACTCCTATAGAGGAGGCAAGCCCTCAACCTTTCTCAAGTAATCTTTTCTTCATGCTGCCCTTGCTAGTGTCTCTAGCATCCTCTCTGTGCAAAACATAGTCACAAGGCAGTACTGCACCAGTCTGAAACCATTTTTTATGTTTGTCATTCTGTGTTCTGGTCTTAAACATCAGGATAAAAAAAAAATTATGTTCTCCTTATTGCTGCCTGCTCTCTGTAGCCCTTGACAAGGTTCATCACTTGGCATCAGCTGAACTAAAGTTCAGGAGTAATCAAGTCCAGCATGGCACTGAGGTCAGATGACATTAGGAAACGAAGGACAAGAAGGAAGGACAGTGAAGGAAATGAAGGACAAAGCTGGAGACTTTGCTTTTGCTTTGCATGGGTAAGAGCTTTTAAGCTTGTTTTCCTTCTGTCCCTAAAACAAGCCATATGGAAGACTGCACATCTACCATGTATAGACATGCTGCTGTATCCATGCTGACAGGCCAAAGCAGGCTAGAGCTTTCTGTCACTGCTAGCTGTGGACCTATAAGCACAAGGAAACAAGGTCTAAAGACACCAGAGCTGACTGGACATGAACCAGTTCAGCTCTGAAGGTGACCTAAACTGGTGCTAATGCAGCTCAGCAAGTGAGTCCTGTAGACAGTAACATTTTAGGCACTTGGGTGCGGTTCTGGACCATGTGCGCTCCAAGGCTCTGAAAACTAACCATCAGGCTGAGCTTTTTACTATACAAGTAACTCTGCAATTCCACCAAATTTCAGCCAGCAAGTTTAGTGGAATGGATAGCCTCATACACAGAGTCTTTAACCTCAGGAGTGATAGAGACTAGTTGAACATGGGAAAGTATTGACAAGTCAAGAAATATAACATCATGGAGAAAAAAAGTGAATTCTGAAGAAGATATCTGATATTTGAAATCATATTTCTGAACTGAAATAAAGATAAAGCTGAGACAAATTCCTAAATAAATACACTTCCTTAAGGAAGGAGGCTACTACTACTTTAGCCCTTGAATGGTCTGGAAGAGAAAAATGTATTTTATAAGACTTGAACAAGGAACTTGATAGCATTTCCTGATACAGAGATTACTAAACCAAGCTTGTAATGCACATGATGGAAGTGATAAGACAAAGAAGCATCTGCAGTTCTTGTATGTGCTTTAGAAAGAAACTTCAGACAGTGTCAGATATCGAGGCTGTATTAATAGGGTAGCGTGCAAGGTACAGAAAAGGTTTTAGCATGGGATTTCCTTTGTTTCCTTTGTTCCAGTTTTAAGTTTACCTTACTGTCAGCCTTCTCCAGTCAAATCAAGATTCACAAAAGAGACCTTATTTAGTCAGAGAAATTTTCCACTCTTTACATTCTCTGTTCCTTCTGCTTTGGCCGTGAAATACTTCATCCATACTCAGCTCAATAATGTCTTTCTTTTAGAAAAGTTCTGCCCCAGAATAAAAAAGAAAGAAAATACTTGGTCTATCATCACAAAGCAAACAATATTCACATATCAAAAACAAACAGAGTGATCGGTTTATGAAATGCGTTATTTGGCAAAACAAACTGCAAGTGCTAGTGATGGGATTTAGTGGTTCAAGAGCAGCCCATTCAATTTGATTTTTAAGGTTTTCATAAATTCCAGCTGCCATAAATCTGCACTGCCGTCAGTAAGACTACTTTGATCTATATTGACTGAGAATTTACACTGATGTTTTCATATAAAACCTGTTCAAGCAATATCCAGAAACATCTTTTTTTTTTTTTTTATTTTATAGAGCTGTTATGTGAGAGGAACCAAGACCTTCTGGCAGCATTATCTGTAAAGAAGTAAAAAGAAGTCTATACTCAACAAAGACCAGGAAGTCAGCTTTATTTTCCTCTTATACCAACATATATTAACAGTGATTCTTATGCAGCTAACAAAGCATAACCTCAATAATAGATGTGCAAAAGGGATAGCGGTGGACCCACCATTCAGGCTGGAATGAAACCTCACCAAAGGCTATACAGGGGACAAAGCTATGGTGTAACAATTTAGAGGAGTGGTAAAAGGCGTATCCTGGCATCGTCATGTAAGGTTGAATCGGAGAGAGTATTAGATTATTATGCTTTTTTAATAAGGTATTAGTATATCACCTCTATTTATTGTTTTAGTCTACCGTTTATCCTCTTGGATCCTCCCACAGATGAAAGGAGCAATCATAAATGGCAGCTATGGCCAAGGAAAGCTCCTTTCCTCCAAAGAGACAATGAAGAGCACAGTCTGCTTGGCGTGAAGGGTGGACTGGAGGGAAGGAATGGGCACACACTGCTGCCAGGGCTTCTCTTAGCCTGGGTCTTTGTCACAACCGGAGAAAAGTCAAGCCTGGCAAGGAAGTGTTGGTCTTTGGGCCTCTCGTAACAGAAGAGCAGAACGCACAGAAACTTGCAGGACAGGAGCTTTGGACATGAAAGCAAAGACAGCTGACTCCAGAAGGGCAACTTGAGCAGCAACCCATAAAGTAAAACCGAGTTTGGTACAGGAGAGGCTGAAGTGAATCTCTTATCTTGAGTTTATCAGCTGTGNCAGAAGAGCAGAACGCACAGAAACTTGCAGGACAGGAGCTTTGGACATGAAAGCAAAGACAGCTGACTCCAGAAGGGCAACTTGAGCAGCAACCCATAAAGTAAAACCGAGTTTGGTACAGGAGAGGCTGAAGTGAATCTCTTATCTTGAGTTTATCAGCTGTGATGATGATCCATTTGTTCCATAACACTGTGTGTCATTTTGAACAGAGTCAATGCTGAAATCATATGGCAGAAGCAATTTAGGTGGGGGGAGCACTATCATCAGTGCTGCAGCACCACTGGAAGAAAAAGTTGGAGGAAATTTCAAAGATAAAAAAAATCTGTTATTTCACAGATGACTCATTTTCGGCGAGGCACACCGTGGTGCTAGCAC
>VZSC01005059.1:0-14127 GCA_013398225.1 Steatornis caripensis
TCTTCATGACGAGGGTGGTGAGACAGTGGAACAGGCTGCCCAGAGAAGCTGTGGACATCCCCTCCCTGGAAGCGTTCAAAGCCAGGCTGGATGGGACTTTGAGTAACCTGGTCTAGTGGAAGATGCCCCTGCCCATGGCAGGGGGCTTGGAACTAGGTGATCTTTAAGGCCCCTTCCAACCCAAACTATTCTGCGATTCTATGATAACTTCACTGGTTGATAACAAATGTAGGCAACCAGTTTGGGGACATATTCTGACTGACTCTTTCAGGACCCTATTCTGAATTTCTCTTTCCTAAAATCTAAAAATTCAATCTGCTATAGTAAAACATTTGTTAGCTCAGACAGAGAGATACGACATACAACTACAAAACCAGGAAAGCCAAAAGATGTATGTAATGTTAAGTCACTCATTATTACCCGAGGGAGGCTTGGAAAGCAGAACTTCAGTAACGATTAACACGAAACCCCACTGTCAGCACACAGAGGCAGCACTTCTATTAATTGTTACCCTGAACATAAAATTCAGTCAATCCTATTGTGTTCTGTTGCATCTCCCAGCAACCAAGAGAAAAGGCTAAACGCTTACGGCCTGATCCAAAGTGTGCTCACATTCATTGATTTAAACAGAGTTTCTGCAAATATGCTGCATTCTCACTTTAAAAGCTGACTGAAAACATTAGAGCATTTGATAGCACCAACTTAAATTAGAATTTTCTGTTGAAGACAACATGCTGTTCTGCTTAAAAGCTGGTGGCATGAAATGGCCCTCATAACACTGCAGTTAATCATTACAAAATAGTTAAGCCAGGAAAGTATTGTGTTCTTCAGCCTTAGTTATTTAGACTCAAAGCAATTGGTCACATGTCCTTAATAATTAGACAGAATCCATACAATAATATACCAAGATCTCACACCACTAAGTCTTTACAAAGCGTGCTGAACATATTCTTTGGAAACATGTGACCTTTTGGGGCATGTGTAGTGCAGCATGTAGGAACACAGCACAGAGATTCAAAAAGCGAGTTTCAAGCGACGCACCTTGGATACTCTATTTGGCCTGAACAGCGTGGGCTGCACTGTATTTGTGAAACCTGCTAAAGGAATTCATTAGGAAAGTTCTAGCTGCAGAAACACAAGGCTTCCTGAAAGTAACTTTTATATTGGCATGGTAGCCAGCTCAGTAATCTGCAGTGACAGAAATCAGCAGGCAATAGCATGCTACTCCGAGTGTGGAAGGATATAACATCTCTTTCCCCACTATTTTCAAAGCTGGGAGGTGTTACAGATAAAGCAATGCAACTGTGGCATGGATGTGTGTACTGAACGCTAAGGAGGAGAAAACGGTTAACAGCCTGCTTATATGCCGACAGGGAGCAGGAGCTCTCTCTCCCCCATATGCTTGGCCAGGCAATATGCACCTTCTGCATCATGCGGATTGGGGCATGGCTCACCTGCACCACAGCTGCAGAACAGCAACACCACGGGGATGGACAGGCAGAGAGTTCTGACTTACTCATGCCCCCTAGTTAGTCAACTATGGATCTCATGTGGGGTTATGTTTTAAGACAGTTCATGTGGCTCTGCTGTTGCAGAGGCTGATGGACAGTTTGACACTCATGACTAAAGGAGGAGAGACGTGTGGCCAGCATTTCCAGATGTCCTACAGGCTCAGTAGCAAGCTGTGTCCTGCAGCTGGACCCCTTAGGGAGCTGCTCTCCGCTTCTGCCTGTGAAATTCTGGAGCTTCCCCTTTCCTCAGGTCTCCAAGTTTTCTGGTATTTGTCTTGCTGCTTTTGGACATGCAGAGATTTTGGGAACAGATCATCGGATCAAAAGGTCAGAAGTCTTTCCTGCTTGTGCAGTCTTTGTGTACATTGCTCAAGGGACAGTCATCGACATTACTAACCAGACTCTCCAGAAAGGCTAACGAGACTATCTAAAATTCCATTCGGTTCTGAAGTGCCAGAAAAAAGAAAACTTCTTCAAGCCATGGCAAAGCCGAGTTGGTCTTTCATCCAAAACAGAAAGAAAAAACCAAGCAACAACCCTGCACTTTTATTTTAATTCACCATTTTCTCATATCCTTTTGTTGGAAAACAGTCCTCCCTTTTCACAGTAGGCAAACTTGGAAGTAGGAGATACAGTAAAAATTCTGAGATTGAACAGCAAGATTTCTGCAGCTGAAACAACTTTAGGGCAATCAGACCACAAAAAGACAACAGAATGGTCCCAGGTCTGGCTTCTCAGCTACTGAGGAATAGGACTTCCCCCAAAGAAAAGAGTAAATCTGTGTTTACAGAAAAGCTACAAACAGTGGGCAATCTTGAGATGACACTTGAATAGTGTTAGGAGGGTCCTTGTCTCTCTTTAAACAAACAAAAAAAAAATGCTGTTTCTTCTGCATGTACAGAAATGGGTTTAGGGAGATGACATTTCTGCACAGATGAATGGATTACCACGGGGCTGCCCACTATCTGCATGCAACACTATAATCTCTCTACAGACTATGTCTGCAGGGAAGTAGTGAAACTACTTGGCATCTGTGTTTTCATATCCATTTATCTCCTCAGAAGGACGAACTTTATCTCCCAAAACTAATTGTGCTGTTCTGTGAAGTTATGTGTGCTTGTCTTAATGTTTTGGTGTTTTTTTTTTTTTAAAGCCTAATGAAAGACTGGTAGCCTCAAGGCTAAAAGTACACGGCCAGGGCGGATCTCGGTATACCTCTCATTCATAACGAATAACGTCTGTNGTTTTGGTGGTTTTTTTTTTTTAAAGCCTAATGAAAGACTGGTAGCCTCAAGGCTAAAAGTACACGGCCAGGGCGGATCTCGGTATACCTCTCATTCATAACGAATAACGTCTGTACTTCAGTTCCTCTCTCCTTGTTTACACATGTTACTGGCTGTACGGAAGATGGTGAATGATACATGACTAACATGGAAATGACATTAAATGAAAATTAAATACCTTGAAGAAGTGGTAAAAATTACATCATCCCTAATTTGAGATTGTGTACTTCCAATGAAGCGGCTCACAAGCCTGGAGTCCACCTCATGGAAACTGGATTCTACACACAAAGAGCTCCCGACATGCCAGTATGATGTTTCTGACTGCCTGTGATTCGGTCATAGTAACTGCTGTATGTTTTTCCTTGGGAAAAAAACCAACAGACCAGTTGGTTCAAAGCATGAATCCCTGCATACCTATTAAGCAGCACAGGATCATGCAAGTATGTTGCTGTAGGGCTCACAGGGATTCCTTACTCAGACAAATTCAAGACTACAGTCCCAATCTTTAGTGATTTATGATCCAGCCTCAAACTAGATGGGTGCATCTACTCAACGGTGACTCTATGTTGTACCATGTCCCTAAGGGACAATGCAAACCTCAAGCAAGATATGAGAGTTATGAAAGCAGAGGTAACATTTTCTTGAAGTTCTCTAACATCTTACACTATAGAATGTAACTTATCAAGAATGGCTACTATCTTGTCCCCTTGAAGGCACAAACAGGATCATTACGAACAAGTAACAACAAAGAGACATTAAATATTCCCCTCTTACACTGAAAAATAATCAGATCGATATTGGTCAGAGAATGCATTGGACAGATGGTATAAAATGTTTGGATTTCAATTTGATGATATAAATTCATAAAAGGAAATAAATGTTAAAGAGAAATACAATTTTTTCCAGATTGTTCCCCAGTCCATCGGCCATATAAGTTCATTTTAATAATTATTCCTCGAAAGGGATTCAGGTATAGATAGCATGATGTGTGGAAATAGTACCGTATTTTGCTCTCTTTGAGTTTAATTAAGTCTATTTGCTCATAGAAATCGGCACTGATCCCTTCAGTCCCTGGGTCACTGAAAGGATGGAGTCCCGAGACGTCATCTCCTTATTCTCTAAGACTTACTCTCTAAGCTAAGCAAACAATCTTATAGAAGATGACTTTCTTTAAAAAAGGTAGTATTAATAGCTTCATAGATAAGGCAGAAAGACTGTGATCTGCCAAACAAATCAAAACTATTGCCGTAGGCAAGGACTGGAATAGAAAAGTAAGAAAGAAATCTAGACTGAAAGCTGGCATTGTGTGACTAACAACTGATAAACCCTGGTTCACACCAAATGAGGATAATTAAAACCCCTACTTTCTACCACTCACCCGTTCTTGACTTTATTCTAAAACCAGAAGGTGAAAGAGCATATTTTTGCCATTCTCCTCACCTGACCGCTCCATGTAGATTGAAAATCTCTTGGGAGAGGGAGGCAGTTGAAGGACATGCACTACAGTGTTTGTACTCTCCAAGAACCGATCCAAGTGCAGTTGCGGAGTACAGCACAAGCCACCAGAAAACAAGCACGTAGCTGAGGGCTACATACTCTTGTCACTGTCCTTTCATTGGGAAGGACTATTTTTTCTAACTCTTAGGCACAACAAAGAGGACTAGTAAATGTTTTTTTGATGCCTCTGCTTTTGCAGTTTGGTTTGTGACCTGTTGCCATTTACATCTATTTACATGCTTATTTTTATGACCTTTATTTTACTAACATGATGTAGATATCAACAAATAGGGCACGACAATGCCATGAAACATCACATAAAGCTTAAAACAAAACTATCAGGAGGGGTTTTCGTTTTCCTTGGCATAAATTTCCTGTTCAAGTGGGTGACTGGCAATATCATTGCAAAGCAAGCCACAAGTATTCACAACACTGACATTTTCTGTACCTGACCATAAAACAGGTCAGTTCTTCTATTTCACCCCTACTCAGGTAAAACTACCTAACACACTGATGTATGTGAGAAATGAGAGTAGGCCCAGTTAATCTGTCACAGTCTGAGGCACCCATGTTCCATGTCTACATTAACGTATTAAGTAGCCTCATGCCCCACAGCTTGACCATCCGCACTGTTTTGCTGTTGGAAAGGTCCCTGTTGCTTGGGCTAGAAAGCTTTCACTTGCTTTGCTTCAGCACTCCCTCAAGACATTTTTGGGCATGATGCAGGAGTCAGCATAATCTAAAGACCACAGGCAGTCCCTAAGGGGCCACCCTGTTTTGGAAATTAAGGAGGCTAATTACCAAGGCTAATTACTGTTATGAACGTGGACAGACTGTACCAATTGACCACAAGGGCAGAGAATTCACCTGGGACTCTGCGGTTTACTGTAAGGGACACAGCCAGAGAGGAAGCAGCCCGTGGGCTTTAGCGAGTTAAGAGGTAACAGATGTGCTCTCTACCTCATGGGTACGTATGGAGGACAGAAAATTTGGGCACCTTTCTACCTACTCTTATCAGACACCTACAAAGCACCTGGGGAAAACCCAGCTTCAGCCCCACACTGTGAGGGAAATGCTTAAATTTCCCCGCTCACTTCCTTCTTCCAGCCAGCTTCACTTAAGATTTTCCAAGTGTCACGCAGAGATGTTTGGGCTGTTTCCAGCAGACTGTTTCTCTGGCTGCCGGCTCGGGCAGATATGCAGGCTTCCCATGCTCCACGGCCCCAGCGGCTATTCCCAGCCCTGCGCGGGAGTGGCATTCCTTTCTGCCCACTCCCTTCACCACGGCTCAGCCCAGGACATGCCGGCAGCCCCGGTGAGCAGCTCTGCTCTCCTCACGGAGTAGCTCTTTGGGGTCCCCACACATGTGTTCGGGGTGCCGTGAGACTTGAACCAGGTGGCTGAACATCAATAACGCGGGGTCGGTGAAGCTGCAGTTCAAATGTAAAAATGCCTTTCCTCATCTGTTTGCAGCACGCTGGGGACTGCACAGGCAGAGCAGTAGGAGCCAACACCGTGCAAAGAGCGAGGCACACATGAGCACGACGCGGAAAGCCTGAAGCCTGCTAAGCTTTCCCAGTTTCCTGTCCCTACCTTAAGAAACAATTCTGCTCCCCATGGCTGCAAGGCACAGCAAGCTGGGCAGGACCTGACAACAGAGACACCCGTGGAACAGGCAGCAAATCTCTGATTTGTACAGATGCTTTTTTTTTTCCTTCTTTTTTCTTTTTTTTTTCTTTTAAAAATATCCGATGAAGAGCAGGTTTGTTTCCAAGCCTGCGTTTCCGCAGGAGGCTGGGGCATGCAGCGAGGGGGTCAGCTTCCTGCCAAGCCAGGATCTGTGGCCTCCTGAAGATGGGCAGAACGGCAGCTGCGCTGCTCAGCCTGCTGCACCGGGCACCGACGGATGGTACGCAAGCTCCAAGAGCTGTGTCGGATGTAAACGCTTAGGAGCTCCGAGCTGTGCTTTGGGACAAGGCTTAAACCCGAGGCAGTTTGCTGTCTTCTAATGACACAAACAAAAAGAAGCAAAAAACCAAACCAAAAAACCCATTTGCAGAACAGGACAAATGGAAGGGCTTGTGTTGTATCCAAAATATTTCACTTTGCCTGACATGCCTTTTTTATATGCAGTCTGATTATATAGTCGTAAGGTGATTCTGACCAGCAAAGAACCTTTAAAAGCCTTGGAAGGAAAAGTATAGTTTGAGTAAAGAAGGAAAAGTATAGTTTGAATAAAGAATTTATTACTTGGCTTCTTCAACCAATGGCGAGAGGACGTGTGGGCATGATCTGCAGCAAAGACCTGCCAAAAATAAGCCAAGCCCTATTTATCTGAATGATCTGTACTTGATGACTTCAGAAAGCTACTTCAAAATAAAGGCTGGGATCATTTATGAATAAATAGGACACCTGAAATATCCCAGTAAGCGTACATCCTTGATAATAAATACGATCTAAATGTTCTTCTGATCTCGCCATGCCTAAACTAAAAATAGAACTAATTGGTAAATTTATGTTGAAAATCTTTTTTTTTCCTTGAAAAAAAGTCCTTTTTGAGGAACATCTGCTCTGTCACAACAAAAAAAGCCAAATAATGTGGCCCTTTCAATTCATACAGAAGACTCTGGTCAGTTTTGAAATTCTGGTCCAGCCCTCCTAAAACACGCTAATTTCCCAGAAATTTCCACCAAACTTTAAACTTGCACGTCTGCTTTTTTCAGTGTGCCCACTGCCTGCCCCCCGGCCTCACCCCAGCCGGCCGGGCTGCACTGCGACCTGCCAGCCGCCTCCGCCGCTGGCTGCGTCCTCGGCCCTGCTCCCCCATCCTGGCCCAGGGGAGCCCCGGGGCCGGCCACCCAGGCACACGGCCAGCTCCTGGTGCAGCTGTGCATCCTTCCCTCGCAGAGCGGTGCGAAATGAGCTGTGTGGGAAAAAGGCCGTGAGAAGTGGGGCTTCCCCCTTGGCCCACCAGCGGCTTGGGGTCAGCCATGCCTGTGCCTGGCCACGGCCCCCCCGACCTCCACCTGTGGGCCGATGTCCCAGCCTGGCCTCGGCCTGTCCCCATCCCCATGGCCCTGCCCAGCCCTCTGAGGCTGTGTTTGACCCTGGTGACCAACCCTGGACCAGCTGGGTGCTGTGCCTGGAGGGTGAGGGCCCTGCCCGCCTCCCCACCCCAGCCTCCATCTCCTGTCTCCCAGGAGCAGCTCCCCGCACTGCTGCTGAGGAAACCACATCCGCATCCCCCCACATTCCCAGGACGTACAAACCGAAACATGCCTGTTCAGAAAATGCGGTAGCCTTGTGAAACACCGCTAACTGTTGAAGACGGGAAACGGTGCTGCTAAAACATGATTCGGCTGAAGCATGTGCAATTACTCATGCAACGTCAAGTTTGCTCAGTAACTTCTCTGCGAGAGCTTTTCCCTTGCTACCCATCGTTTCTAGGGTCTGAAAACAAGGAGCTACCCTTGCACGGTCATGATTCACACCACCACCTTCAGCTTCCACATGGACAAAAAAGGGCACGTGAAAATCAACAATGTTGGNGCAACCTCAAGTTTGCTCAGTAACTTCTCTGCGAGAGCTTTTCCCTTGCTACCCATCGTTTCTAGGGTCTGAAAACAAGGAGCTACCCTTGCACGGTCATGATTCACACCACCACCTTCAGCTTCCACATGGACAAAAAAGGGCACGTGAAAATCAACAATGTTGGCCCTTAGACACTCAGAAATGTTGGCGTGATAAAAATCACATACTTTCACTGTGAGCTGAGTCAACTGCTGCTGTCAACTACCTACTGCCATTTCAAAGAAAATAACTGTTGATAAACATCAGGAAATACTGCAAATTTCACTGTGCTTTTTGCTCCTTAGAAGCAAACAAGGTACTGCGAAAAGCGCAATGCATTAATTTCCTAAGGGAGAAGGGGCTGGAGAACATAAGCTGCCTTCTTTGGCAAGCAAAGATATCTTAACTGTAGTCGGTATAATACAATACGAAGAACGTTCCACTCCTTGACCAATTTTTGGCTTGGAAAAACAAAAGCAAAGACTAATAAAGAATAGTCTGGTCTCAAACAAGAAATTCATTACTGCAAAAAGAAAAAAAGGTCCACTAATACAAACTGTGCTATGAACTACCGAGTTAAAATATTTATAACAAATGTGTTCGCTTACAGTGTAACTGAATAACCACAACGCAGCTTTACATTTCGGGTAAGGCAAATCTGTTTGGACTTATAAATCATTTTTTGCACAAAATTTTAACAATATGTTGTTAGGTTTAGTACCATAATGCATAAAGACTTCCTGTGGTGCAATTACTACACAATAAAACCCAGATGTACAACTTTAAAAGCTCAAAAAGAAAAGCGATGCTGAATTTTCTAAACTGCTTCAGCTACTTTCTGGTGACAAAAATAACAAGATCATTTTATTACATGATAGTTTACCTTGTCAGGGTTCTTGTCTCTCAGTATCAACATTTTAACCTCTGAGAAATATGGGAAGCTGGAAGAACTCTGTCTCTTCTCCTAGCAAATACAGCATGGCTATATGATATGCCACTTAGTAACTCTAAAAACCAGAATTACTCCAAATATATTATTGCAGACATTCATTGAGCATGCTTCTGACCTACTCACATGAAAAAGTGAGTAAAGAATCTACGTGTGGCTTTACGCTGAGAGACTGAAGAACATGGACATGCGTAAGAACCTCCTCCTCCTCGTTGCTAACTCGGGGAGACACAATATATTGCTTTTGGTGTAACCTGTCTTTAGTTCTTGAATGAGTAAATTGAATCAGTGTTAGGATATGACTGAATACAAACAATAGTCTCTCTAATACAGACATAGCATAAATGGCTTTTAAAGAAAACTTCCTTGGAAGAATGATTAAGTAATAAGAAATTAGGATGAGTATTGGTTTCATAGGCATGGCAGCAAAAAAGAATTTCAAGGATGAATTTGAGCAATAACAAGGGAAAGAGACATTTAAGGAAACTCCCTTAGAGAAGACAGCATACGAGAAAGAAAGGACGAGAAATAAGGAATCTAAAGCTATGGATCATGACTGCAGTTCCTTGTACACAACACTCGCAGTGAGTCTGCCTGACATCGTATGATGCTGACAGGTGAAATCCTGGCTCTGATAAAAGAAAGAAACAAAAACCCCATTTGGGCAGCCGTCCTGCTGCCCATCTACAGCACGATGTACCCTGCAACCCTCATCATGGAAACACCATTGCCAGATCAAGGCATGCCTGTTGGTGTCGGTGAATGCAAGGGATTACGTAGCTGTTTGGATGCCACCTCCTTCACTCAAGACTTCTTATAGCTCTTGAACGGAGCTGGCCCTTCTTCACAGCTCCATGACTGAACGTAGAAACAGTCCTCGCTGAACTACCCAATAATTCTTTCAGGGTTCAAAGAAATTTTGAATAAAGTGATCAGATATGCTGGGAGGCTCCCCAAAACGCTGGCTTTTGTTTGCAAGGTATCATTATTCTGCCCATTTTTCTTACAGAACACCACTTTTAACCAAAGATGAGCAAAACTGTACACTTACTTAAACAGACATAAATAAGCCATGTCTGCCAGTGTGGAAATGCCTCAAACGAAGTTGTTCTGAAACAGGATTGTAACCTTTCTTTTTGAGGGATCTCCTAGGCAGAGCTATTTCGGAAGCAGTCCGCAGGTAGGGAGTCTGGTGTTTCCAGGAAGAGACAGATTCCCTTTGCATGCACTAAGTAATGTAGCAGAATAAATCGATACGTCAGATCAATGACTCACTCCTAGATCACCTGGGCATTACGCATGCACTACTACATTTTGCACACTGTGATCCTAGTGCATACATCCACAGGGGACATGCCCAGCACGACAGACCGAGTGATTACTCCACTCCGGCCTCTTCCAGCCTGGAAATCCCAGGTTAACATAAAAAAGTTATCCTGTTTCAGCCAGACAAAACTTTCCAAACGGAGTAAAACAGGACACATCTGGGAAAACCTGGGTGTAAGACAGCCACAGAGCATTGACACATTTTAACTTAGAGCACTAATTTAGGCACCCGTGCCAGCAATCTAATTTCACTATGAAGTCACTAGAAAGAAGTACATAGTACTGTTGGCTTTATCCTCTCTTTTTAATGATTGTTGCTTCTCCCTCTTTGATGTCATTCCCCCTAATATATTCCTTTACGATGTCACAGAAGTCAAGAAAATTGTATCTATCTCATGCACTACTTTGACTCTGTTTTCCTTCTATATAAACCTCTCTAGACATCTATATATGTTCTTCCTTTTAGCAGTTGTGATCTGTTACTTGTAGTTATTTTTGTAAATGTTATTCTAACAGTCTCTATCAGTTTTCTTTCTTTTGTCTGACAATCATTCCCTTCTTTTCTGGGATT
Organism: Steatornis caripensis; assembly: GCA_013398225.1. NCBI lineage: Eukaryota > Metazoa > Chordata > Aves > Caprimulgiformes > Steatornithidae > Steatornis > Steatornis caripensis. The sequence goes on from VZSC01005059.1 coordinate 10,708, forward strand.
CTATTGCTCCCACCAGAATATAGATTGGGGAAAAAAAAAAAGTAATTTTCATTAGGGGCAGTTTAAAAAATATACTAAGGGGCACCAATAAAGTCATCAAATGTTACAAAACTATTTAGGAAGAAGTGTGCTTTGGGAAAGACAAAAGAAAAAAACTCAGCATTAGCAGAAGATATATTCTCTCCGAAAAGAAAAAAACAACAATCCAAAAATGATGCTTTGGATGCAATATATTAGCAGGGACAGAAAGAGGGAGAAGAAATCTGCAAACTTGGCTAAACTTTGGGTAGTTAACACAATTTTATTTAAGCCAGATGGATATTTAATTCTACAATTTAGAATAACGCCAAAGTTACTCGGGGCCTTTAACATCACCGGCCAGTGTATGCCAAAGAGTGCTAAAGATAACTGGAGCCTGATCCACGCCACTTGGATGTGTCTCCTAGTGTTTCCATCCAGGGACTCCTCTTCCTTAGTTCTTTTCGAGCCTGCAACCGGCATCCTATCCTCTTGCCAGAGACACCATTTCTTCTTCCCCAGTCCTCAGATATCCTAAACATCCTCCTCCTTTTTGTTCCTCTCACTTCTTTCTTTGCTCAGAAATATCCGTCTCCCTAACAGCTAGCAGCAGCCTGCCAGGCGAGACATCCAGTCAAATGCTCTGAGCTCCCCTCTTTCTCTCTCCCTCCTTCCTGGCTTTCTCCTTAATCTTATTCCAGTTTCTTCCTGTGTGCAATTTCACTCATTCAACAACACTTATCTCCAGCAGCTGTAACTCATTCACGTACACATGGCTGTCAAACTCAGATCCTCCTCTTGTCTCATTATGGGCAGAACCATGACTTTCAAGATGTGGTCCCACAGACTTTAATTTTTTTAATCCAAGCTAACAAAACACTTCAGAGCACTAGCACATTAATCCATGTAAGAAATAGCAGAAGATTCAATGTGACAAACAGGATTACAACATAAAGAATGCGACTGCCAGCAACCCACCTGCAATTACTCAGGTGCTGCTGCTTCCTGCACGCGCCCACTTCGTCACTTTGCAAACACACTCCACCAGAGCTGTCACCGCAAGGAGCAAGCCCACCCCTCCTCCCACCCCCAGCCGCCGGCTCCCAGTCCTGTGCCAGCCCAAGTGTCTATGAATACAAGTGGTGATCTGATCCAGGCTAAAGTTAGCTCTCGCCCCTCTTCTCTTTTGGGGTACTGATTAGTTTAAACAAGTACTTTTCCAATTCAGTTCACCACACAACTACTGAAAGACCTGCGCTGGCCAAGGGAGTGGCATAGGGGTGGAACATGGGATAAATATTCTGGTGGCAATGCAGCTCTAATTTTACAGGGGAACATGACCAAACTTCCTCACTCACATTCACTGGGGGTGGGGGAGGTGTCCTCTCCTATGCAGCCACAACCTTAGGAACTGTTATATCGGGGAAATTAGACTTCCAAGCAGGCCCATTTACTCTTCCAAGATACTCTGGGGAAACCAGGATGTGGAGATTCAAGCAGCCATGACCAGAGTGTGTCTGCTAACTGAGTCAGCTTGAACAGCTCTTTGGTATACCTCTACGTTACCACTGCAGCCTGCAGTCTGCAAGCAAGAACACGAAGGAGAATGAATCAGCCCGTGCTATAGCTAAAGCCCAGGCATCATGCTATGCACGCTACAGCACAAGTCAAGAAGAGTCATACCACAAATCCTGCTTTTCCATGTCAACCGATCCCAGTGATTTCATTACGGGGCCTCAAACACGTGCACTACCACCGGCCCGCCCTGGTTTCAATGACGCATGGTAATGTTATCATCCATTTAGCACTAGTCAGCAGAATGATGTTGCCATCAAAACATGGCCAAGACACTCGAGGTCCTCGCTCGCGTCCCTTCCCGTGGGGCTGTGGGTCCCCAGCCTGCCACCTCATGACGTGGAGCAAGCAACCGGCCACGCAGACTGACAGGCAAGCTCTACCTGACAAGTGCAGCCTGAGTGCCAAAGTATCGTGTGTCACACCACCTGCTGCAAAAGCCCTAGCATTTCCCATTCCTTAATATATTACGTCATCCCACCACAAAGATGTAACCACATCAGATACCTGTAAGGAGTGCAAAGTCGTAAAAAAAGAGGTGGAAGTTGCAGCGAGTAGGATTAAAATATAAGCAGGCCAGCTTTTTGAAAAACGTAATCGAGGTCCGTCATGCACATGGCCGCAGAGCCTTACCCACACTTGGTGGCTGACGAATGCAGCCACAAGCCAAGTCTCAGCAACCTTCCCATCCGCGCTACGCGGGCCTGATCCAAAGCCTACTCGCGTTCGGGACAACCCTTCCGTTAAATCCACCAAGCTTTCTAACAGTCAAATGTTGCACTCCCACGCCTGCCATATCTCACTTCTTTCACATCCTTGTCACGATGACCCAAGAGTTTAATAACTTCTGTTTACATCACCACCTCAAGCAGATAGTCGCAACCACCTACGTAGCACCTAACTTACCTTATTTCTGGATTTAACAGTTTAAATTTAACAAAAATTTGTGTATAAACATGCCTCTGATTTGTAAAAAATAAGGCATAGCTTCAACTTCTCGGTCCTCAGATGAGGTCTGCACTTAACTGAAGATACTCTGTCTGCAGGTCAACCTCTCCAGAGTACTCTGTGGTATCTATAGCACTGCATTTTTTTCCCCACCCATCTGTCTTGGTGCTTTTCTTATTAAAAAGGCGGCGTCTGAGGGCTCGCTTTGCTATGGCTTTAACAAATTACCCAGTCTGAGCAAAAGTTAACAGTGGAATACTTTGAACGACCTGACACTGAAGCCTTACGCTTCTCTGCTGAACATCATTTTGTTGACGGCAGTAATCTGTAAGGCTTGCAGAGAGGACTTGTCGGTTGTTTCTTTTAACTGAATGATAGATAAGCCATCTGGCAAAGGAAGCTCCTCGCTTTCTGGTACCAAGGAAACTGCTTTTCCCTCTTCTCTCCTCAGTAAAAGTCATAATGCGTTTTACTTACAGCATCCACTTTGACGGCTGACAGCACGACTTCCACCAGGATCAGCAGAAGCCCCAGATCCCTGCAGGGAAAGGTGAATAAACACCATACTGTTTTAAGCTGGCACGAAGCACGCACGTGACAAAACTCTGCAGTTAAAGGTGGCAATACGACTTTAAAAAAGTTATTTCCCGAAGCCTGCCGAGCGGAATTACTTACTGACAAATAAAAACTCGCGCACTGGGAAGCGGCGAGATGTCCATTTTCGCCCCTTCCCTGCCCGGGGGCTCGGCTCAGGGGTTCCTCCCGCCGGACGGCCGCCCCTGCAAAGCACAGAAGAGCCCGCATGTAACGCCGGTCCCCTCGCCGGAGGTCTCCGGGCTCGGCGACGCCGCTGCCGGGGGCAGGGAGCGGCCCCACCGG
>VZSC01005059.1:14712-28620 GCA_013398225.1 Steatornis caripensis
GGCGCGGTGGGGCCCGGGCTCCCCACGGGCTGGCGGCGGGGGTCGCGGCGGGGCCCTCGCTGCCCCCGCGGCTCGGCGAGGAGCGCCGCTGGCTGGGGAGGACGCGTACAGCGCGCACCCACCCGGGGCTGCAGAGCAGCAAGTTGTGTCTCCACGATAAAGGGGAAAGGAAAAGGAAAGATGAGCTTTTGTAGGGGCCAAGGGGAAAAAAAAAGGGGGGGGGAAAGAAAAAAAGAGAAGCGGTTGGTCGCTCGGATTCCGAGTGCCGCGCTCGCTGCCTTTGACCCCCGCGATGGGCAGTAGGCTGGAGAGCAGGAAGGATCCTGATGTTAATGGTTAAGGCTGAGCGTTGGCACCTTCCCCGACGGAGCCAGATTCAGCCACAGACATTTAAAATCGAAAGTATGCAAGTAGTCTGAAAGTTTTGCTCAGGGAGCTAATTTTATCACTGAGATATTGGCTATCCGCTGTCCTTAAGTTAAAGGACTCTCTCTCCTGGCGCTCCTGAGGTATTTGTGCTGTTCCTTCTGTACCTCGAAGTAAAGGGTGGTTGGCATAATAATTTGAAATAGGTTGTCTTTTCGTGTCTCCTTGGTTTCTTGCATTTGATCAGGTTGGTGCTCCAGTAGTGAAATTCAGGGATGCAGAAAACTCTTCAGTAGCCACGGGCAGATGGAATTTGTCATACTTTCTGCTATAAACGTAGGATCTTGTACTACTAATCAGTAAAGGAAGCGCTGGAAAGGATCGTTTTAAACACTTTTTCTGCAGTTTCAGATAAAATTAGGTTCTATAATGAATTATGATACCTCCGTGTGACCATGGGGATGGTATGTATGCCTCAAATCAGCTGAAGAAAGAAATGCACTGAACTTCTGATGTCTTATCTGTCGCTCCTAGGCTGATAGTATCAGGCTTACTATGATTGCAGTAAATCACTCAGTGATGCACCTCCTAGGCGATTCACCCATCGTGTGCCATTAAGCCGATTAAATTGTATTCCTTTCAGGATGTAATTAATTTTAATTAATTAAAAACTTTTGAAGGAAATTATTCACGTGTGAGTTCTGAATTTGGTATTCCTAGAAGTATAAATGTCCATCTGTGAGATACGTTCCCGTTTTGCGCTGTAAAGTCAAGTCATTGATTTTAACCATGACTGTCAATCAAAGACAGAAAAGTAGGTAGGGAAGATGCACTTATTAAAAGAAGGTACCAACTTTAATATCAGTTGTACAATTTCGGATAATCTGTAGCAGCTCTGAAGAGGCTCTGTTTTAAGAGTGTCCTTTTTGTGCTGGATACGTTTATTAAAACCAAGATTCCTTAAAATGTAATCTGGAGCTCTTAATTATGTTATGAACTTATCCCCATAATTAACCATCCCTTCTATGCTATGCTGACTGCAGATTTACAATTCCTCGTCAGCGCTACCGGGAAACACAAGCATGCTGTGGAAGTTGAGCTCCTTGCAGTTTTGTTGCCTTAGATAAACTTCCAGCCGTACATGGGTGGCCTTTCAATGAATTCAGTTCTGTTGGCATTGTCTCCAGCTCCATGCTGTTGCCTGTCACTAGCAACTACGCAAAAGGCGATGGAGACTGCTGTTGGCCTGCACCATACCAGGTGTGGGTGGTGGTCGAGGGGCTTCTCTTTGGAGGGCCTTGAGCCGGGCTGATGCCTCTGGGTGGTGTGATCACCTGTGTACACCTGGGCAGATCCTCTTACTGCTGCTTTTGGAGAGCTGGCAGAGCTGGCCTGGTGCTGGCATTGTCCTCAGATGAACGCATTCCCACTGTTTACATTTAAAGAATAGTTGTGTTAGCAGAGGAGTGCGTGGTAGGCAAGGCTGTGTGCAGTACTGTTGGCGGTAGGCTCAGTGGAGCAACCGCTTTTCTCCTACAAAAAAATGATGCTGGTTCTTCTCCAAAATAGCTTGTATCAGCTGGATTAAAAAAAAAAAAAAGAACTTATTTGTGCAGTCACAATCTTGTCATATTCTTAACTGACCTTCATCACAGAATCTCTGAGGCTGGAGGGCACCTTGGAGATCATCTAGTCCAACCCGTTGCTGAGAGCAGGGCCAGCTGCAGCAGGATTCTCAAGGCTGTGTCCAGACAGGTTTTCAATTTGTCCAGGGATGGAGACTTCTCGACCTCTCTGGGCAACCTGTGCCAGTGCTCAGTCACCCTCACAGTAAAAAGTGTTTCTTCATACGTGCATTGTGGATGTGCCCGGGTAAGTAACTGAGACTTGAGACCGTGCCTGCGAATACAAACGTAGCAGAAACAGCTCGTGCTGTGTTGGTGATGGTGATTCTGCAGTGTAACAGCGCTGGCAGAGTGAAAATTGTTTTTATCAATCACTGATATATCCGTCATTAAATACATCCAAGGAGATTTGGAAGGACTGCTCTCACAGGGGCATTTGACGTAGCAAAGCCAGCCTTGAGCCAGCTACTGTCAGGATCACGTGCCTCAGTACAGAAAAGGGGGCTGCTCTGTTGCAGCTCCCACAGGTTGTAATGTGGCACTGTAAAACGCATCCAGATGTGGCATGGGAAGCTCAGTGTTTTTTACGTCGGCCAGTTATAATTAACAGCTAATCTGGGCTTTTGTACTCTTCTATGTTCTTCTCAGGAGATTCATTTTCAAATTATAAGGAGAGCTGAGTGGAAGGCAGGGCAGTAGATTAAGATGTTTCCAGGTCAGGCTGAGAGACTGCTCCCACGAGGCGGTTACAGGAGAAGCTTGTTTTGATGGATCTCTGCAGGGGCTCTCATTTCTGACACTCTTCAGGCTGCCATTTCCTTTGAAGAAAGTCCATTTCCTAACATTAGTACTGCTTGGTTGAGAGATGACAATGCCATGGAAATCCCGGTTTCATGTTTCGGTACCTTGTCGATGCCGCTGCAGCGCTGGTCACTGTGCTTTCTGCAACTGAGCAAGATCTTCTGGCTGCGCTTGAGCCCTGGGGCGAGTCGCCTTCCACACAAGTGGGCTGGTTGCCATGTAACATTGAGGCAGTGGAGGCGATGCTCTGTCTGCTGCCGCTTGGCGGTGGCCTTGTCGGTCTCTCCAAGTTCCCAACCCATCTCCCTTTACCACTTTTAGCGTCGGCAAAACGGGAGCAGGGCCAGAGACGAAAGCAAGCTCTGTCCAGCTCCTAGGAGAAGGCGGGTCAAACCAGTGATAAAAGCACGCATAATTTTTTCGACAAGGGCAATGCTGATTCCACCAGTGCTGTTTGAGCCAAGCATGTGGTGGCAGCTGGGGATGCATTGGTGGGAGGCCAGGAGGTTCCTGTCCCCGGGTAAGCCCCCTCTGGCAAGTGGTGCCCTGTCTGTGGCTGGGCGGAGGCGGCTCTGCTGTGTCGCCCTCACGCCTTCCTCGCGTCACTCCTCCTATTTTTAAATTGTATTAAATTGCAGTCTGACATGCACAATTCTAGGCCAAAAGCGAATAAATAAATTGCTTCCAACTAGTCTGAATGATTTTTCTGTTCCTTTTTTGTTAAAAACACGGTTTATTGAGATGAAGAAGTACAAGGCCAATAAACCGAGAGCAGATGAAATAAATGACTTGGGCTTTTGGCATGTGGCTGAACAGAAGTCATATGACTGAGTCTGAATGAGTGACAGCACTTCACTCAGATGTGCTGTTACTAGTGAAATAAAGCTGGGTTGGGCACCTGCCTTCTGCAGCCATTCCTGTCTAGGGCTGCTACTGTCCTCGATGGTGAGAGACCTGTCCCCTAAGGCCCTTGGACATGCTTGCCCCTGCGTGTCCTCAAGGGCTTGTCAATACCAAGAGCACATCGAACAAACCCTGTCAGGTGTTAGTTCAGGGTGGAGGTATGGTCACTTCAGAAAATGTGGCCAGGAGAGACACAAATGACTTCCAGTAAGTTCCGCACCTCTCGGGCTAGAAGGCTTCACAGGGAAATGAGAAGTGGTGTTCAGCTCCCCCTGTCAGGCTGTGATGGGGTGCAGGAGGGTCTGAAGAAGTATAGCATTCCCTTTTCTTCCTATTGGAGTGAGGTGGCTTGGCAGGAATGGATTTGAGACCTGCAGCAGATGAGGGTGCACCGCCGAGGGCAGTGAGAGTGCAGGCAGGAAGGTGGCCTTCAAGCCCAAGGCAAGGAGCGCTTCCCGGGGAGGTAGCAGTCGTGGGTTCATGTGTCCACCCTCAGCAGTGGAGAGTCATTTGGTAAATATATATCCGGAACAAAATACCTGGGCACTTCTGGGAGCAAGGGGGTGGGCCTGGTGAGTCCTTGCTCCCAGGGGAACGTCCTTGTCCCTGCTGTCCTTCCTCTGCTTCCCCTCTCCCTCTGGCCACCTCTCCTACAGCATCAAGGCACAGGGTGCCAGAGTCAGAAGGGTAGGCTGTTTTGGGAACACATACCTGTTTGCTGTCAGCTGCATTGGAGAATGCAGTCCCTGAGCCTCCCTGAGCAGTCAGTCCTGACTTATCTTTGTGAACTTCGTTCCTGGAGCCAGCTGTTGAGCACCAGCACACGCAAGTGTGTTCCTGGACTGTCATCCCAAGTAGCACAGTTTTCACGTTGAAGCTTTTCGTGTGTATCAAATGCCTGCAGGACTACTGCGGTGTTTCATTGCAACTCCTATGCTTGGCATATATAATCCTGGGATATAATTAGGTTATATAATGCCTGAGGTTATGCTGGATGCATGTACTGTCTGTTGCCTTGATCACATAGAGAAATGCAGGGTAGCTGCTGCAGGCAGCTAAGGCAGTTGTTTAAAAATGTCAGAAACCATCTCTAGGGATAGGCTTATGAATATTGTTCTTTTTATAGAACTAGACTAAACAAAGGAAGATTCAACAACCTCAACATGAGAATAAATTGACTTACTTCATCAGTGTTTAAAAGTTACGTAGTGCTCCCTTCCCAGAATTTCCGTTACTTTCCCATCACAAAGGCCCTTAACACCTTGCAAAATTTGGTGAAAGGGAAGAATTTGAGCACGGCCTATGGAATAGCGAAAGGTGCCTATAGCGGGTAGCTGAAAGTGTGAAGTACTGCTGCAGTTTCATGGTGTTTGTGGGAAGATAAATTTTTGATCCTCTGGGTTGTGAGTGGCTGAAATTATTCTTGGTGATTTAATACATCAGAAAAGTATGTGGCATTAGCCCTCCAAGAGTCTTTATATAGCAGTATCTTGGACAGTATGAAAGTAAAACACAGAACAAATTAAAACATTGTCAATATGTCAGTTACTATCATTATGCTATTCTAATCTGAAGTGACTTGCAGTAAAGGGCAAGCGTGTTGTTCATAAAGAGTGTAAGTAGAAAATATAAAAAAAAAACCCAGTGTGTTTTTACTTTCTGACACCTATAAACAGAAAAAGGATGATCAAAGATTTAATAAAAAAAAGTGATGCCCATTTTAGCTTTAAGTTCCTATTTGCTACTGAGAAAAATATGAGTATATAACTAAGCAGGTTCCAGTAAACATTTCAAAGACTAAAAAGATGACTGTTCAATCTTCCTTTATCTCTGAGATACTCTCTTACAGAAGGAGGAGCTTGGAGAAACTTTCTAAACTGAAAAAAAAGTACAGTAGTGTATGTTTAAAAGCACTTTAGCTTCCTGTTGCTTGTACTTCTGCTGTACTCTGTTCTGCTCTAGATTCACTTATTACCGCTTTGATTGATCCAGTACCCCGAGTACGTTTTTCTTGGGAAACCTCTTACATCGTGCCTGCTTCATCACATTTCTAACACGGACAAAAAACGTTGTAAGCCTTAAGGTTGCATTAGCTCTTCTTCTCTTAGGTGAGTGCGTGGGGGTGGTAGGAAATACCACTTCTCTTCTCTGATTTGCCAAGTCATCAAGTGTCTGAAAACTTGTACTTGTGGCTTCCTGTGAGAATTGTAGTCCTGCTTTGATAACCCCTGCTGGAGTGTTTCAGTAGCGTCGGTGCAGTTCTGGTGCAAGGTGCTGCGGCGTGGGAGCAGGCGGCAGGTGCCGTGGGAGCCGGCAGCCTGGGAATCCGCTCGGGTGGCGATGAGTCAGCCTTGCCTCGCAGCCCGCAAAAAACCTCCGTATTTTTTGGCCTGGATTGCCTTAGAGGAACATAATAAAAACCGCATGGCTAATGATGAAATGAAGGAAGCCAGAGAAGAGTTGGAAAAAGATGTGGTTTCTTTTTTTTTTCTTTATTTTTTCTTATGTTACCTTCGCGTGGCATATCAAAAGGATGCTGTCCTCATACGTGTTCTGTAAGATATGGTGTAAGATTTTCCAGAATTGTGCCTGTCTAATTAATAGGAAGTGTAACTGTGTTTTCAGCAAAGTTATTTAGCTACTTCTATGGAGTTTTATGTAGGTTGGGGGCTTTTTTTTGGGTGGATCCAAGAGAAGAACTGCTAAACATCCTCTGTTCCCCTCCTTTCCTCTGCCTTTTCTCTCTGTGTGCTTTCCTGCTGCCTTCACCTTTACTGCTGCTGGCAAACGGCCTCTTGCGGGGTTGAGGAAGGGTGTGCATCTTCAACAGAACAATGTAAAGGACAAAACAGAAAGTGCTGTCAATTGTGCAGAGTAAACAAATTGCAAAGTAATAATTGATTTTCTTTGATCTTTTTGTGGCTTTCATCCGCTAGTAGCAGTGACAGAGACAGCATTTTGAGATGAAGGTTTTGAAGATGGCTGAGAGGGAACTGGCAGAAGAAGTTACCAAAGTTGTAAAATATAAAAGCAAGAATTAGTTTAATACACAAGGATTAGTAAGGAGAACTAGAATATTTTAATTAAAAACCTAGTGAGTTAAGTCCTTTGCATTCAGAAGAGACACAGCCTTTTATAGATTAAGCATGGGACAAACTATCCGTTATCCTGTCTGTAGATAGCAAAGTATACCTTAAAGAACATTTCAGACCCTACAACTGGGAAGCAGAAATAAGGTAAAGTTTGTCACCCCAGGGGAGAGCCCTGTGCAGCTGTCAAAGTGGGAGCAGAGGAGATGTGCTGAAGAGCTCACGTTTGCAGTCTCCAAGCTTCGCCTCTGCATTGAGATACGATGAAAGCCACAAGTCTGTTCTAGATGTTGAACTTTTTTAAAAGCTGCCAGAAATCTGGTGGTATTCCCTAGCATTTGCTGGAAGAAAATGACATGAGGCAACTAACATTGCATCTCTTCTGCCACCTTTGCAAACCGGTGTCCAGCCTTTTCTCTGCCCATGTCTGTCTGCGCTACTGTGGGATTTATGATCTCTGGCTGTATGGGAGGTCTGTGGTTTCACCAAGACAGTCAACCTTCCTTCTAGCCAAGGTGCCCTCTCCTACGTCTTCTGTACAAGAAAATGTTCTCTTAACAGCGGGGCATGAGCCTGGTAGAGTATTTGTAAATGGTTTAGTGGATAAAAGTATTCTAATTCATCAATATAGTTGATGCCATTATTAAGTGAGCATTATTTCTATAGATATTAATGTTGGAAATTCACAGTGAAGTGTGTAATCTTTCATGCAGATAATCACTAGCTTAGGGGAAAATGTATTGTTTTATTATCTGGTTCTATTTTAATAGATAATTTATGGGGTTCTTAGTTTAGTATACAGATACCAGAATGAGAAAGGCTTTTTCTTTTTTCTTTTTTTTTTTTTTTTGATCATGACACATGTTTCAGTTGTAGCTAAGGGATAAAACAAATTAGCCCATTTTCACTGGATAGCTATGTGCTGACTGGATATTGTAAGTCTTTTGGTCTTATTAGTCTAGTTATTTATCTAGTGGAAGAAAACTTGTTTTCTAGTCTACTGAAGACTTCTGTTGAAGTATTTTATCATCTAACAGCATTGAAATAAATCCTGAGATTGTAATGAAACCCAAATAAGGCTGAAAAATTAGACCAGTATAGACTTACAGGGCTGTAAAGAATTAGAACAAAAGTTTGAAGAAAAATTAGTGCATTAATGTTTTGTATTCATAGTGGACATATTAAGGGAAAAATCAGCTAAGTGAGGATAGACTCAAGCACTCCAGGAATTTTCATATTGTGCTTGAAGCTCTGTCCCTTTTATGGCAATAGTAAGTCAGTTATCTGCTAGCAGAATAAAAAACGGATAAAATCCGGCTGCCGTAAAGCCAAGACGCATGTGCAAGCAGTATTCAGGGCCAAAACTCAGAAGATATTTTAGCTGTAAATACACATGTGTTTTTAACAGTTTGCAAGAACAGGCAAGGTGGACTAAAATTACGTAAATGCTTTAAACCGTGACAAATATTACAGCTTTTGCTTGAGAAAATTAAGATATTTTCACTGAAAGTATCATTGTTTTTTAGCTGAAGTCTATTGACTGTGGCTGTATCTTTGTTAAGAACAGCTGCATTTTTGGAATCAACATGGAAATATTTAGAGAAAACCAGGGAACAGCAAGAGGTATAAATGAAAGTAAATGAAAGCTCAAATTATCCTATGAAGTCTATGTTTTTATCCTTTTTTTTAAAAACAGAACAGTGATTCTGAGGAGTCAAGCCTGCATGACTGATCCCCAGGGGCTTGAGTAGAAACCAGGGCAAGAAACATCCCGGAAGCCAGGGACTGGAAGAGGTTGTCAGAACCTGGTATTACAAAAAGAAAAAGTCAGGAAAGAGGGAAAGGACTAAGTGATAGAGCCCTGCACTTAGTTTGGATTATAGCTGGAGAACAACTGTGAGAGCTGCCTCTGGCTCCTGGCGCCTGTTGCCAGGACCCTCCAGCTGGCAGTCCCAGGCTGGTAGAGTTTGTTCTTGTGATGGTTACTGGTAAGTACCAGCTGCGGCAAGACTCAGACATGGGTTCTGGTGATGATCATTCTTATGTAATGTAACCTTACTGTCTGTGACTTTCTATTGCTATTTTAAAAGTTACTTCCCATTATGGACCTTCGTGATCTAGCAAATGTTGTACGAGTGCCTAAAGGCTTTGGTTAAATAACGTCTCGGCTCATGCTCTTGAGAATGCCAAAATAATAGTTCAAATCATGCAGAAAAACAAATTCATCTTGCTGGGGACATGCCTTTGAAAATGTGCTCTGATTCACACTGGTCAGACAAACAGTGGATGCAGATTTTTGATGCATTTTCCAGGAATGGTGTGCTTGGTTGGGACAGAGCTTGTGGTCTTGAATGGACTGGATGTGTCATGAGCATAGAAAGGCTGTGAATGATAACCCCTGAAACATGCAGGTGGGCAGCTGCCACTCTTGAAGCGATTCTAGCCCAGTCTTGTCAGGTGCAGTCATTTTCTGAAAGTCGCTAATGATTTCAGCTTCCATTTAGTTCATTTTTAGAGTAGTTAAAGGTGCTAAGGATGTGGAACGATTTTTTCCTAGAGCATCAAGCAGACCAAAGAAGATGATGGTGACATGGCAAAGCCAGAAAACTGCGTGGGTCAAGAATGAGGAAGATAGTTGTTTTGTGAGGATGCTTGTGTGCCATCATTATAAGAATCATGTTTTTTTCTTAGTGTCTTCAAATAAAATCCTCAAAGGAACAACCCTAGCAAGCGATTGCCTTACACCCATTTGTGTCACCACAGTCTTTGCAAAGGTCACAGGCACACCTACTGAAAGCTGTTTGTTCTCGTGTTCAGAAACGCTTTCTCACTGATACCACGGGAGGTGCTGGTGCTGGAATGGTCTTGGCAGTGAGAGAGCAGGAGCAGAAGGTCTGTGTGATCCTGTAGATAGATACACTATTCCTGGATGCTGCCAGGCCCGCAGAAAGTACAACTGCAGAAAACACATGTAGGATATTATCAAGACTAACTGAACCCATGTTAAGGCCTGGGCTGGCGTCTGCATGGTCCCTGTGCATCTTGGAATGAAAGCCAGCATATTACGATTTTGGTCCAGAGTTTGCAAATTACCAGTTCTGTGCACAATTTTAGGCACTCACACAGTATGAGACACATCTGTGTATTGATAGACATGTAAGTCTGGACTCCATTTCAGCAGAAGACATTTTGTATTTGTTTAATGTTAATATATCAATACCATTTATTTTAATAAATAGTCTCCTGTTGGTATGTGAGAGAACAGCATACAGAACTTAATGCAGTGCCAAAACAGGCCATGTACTGAGCATCTATCTTCTGTTGAGCTCAAGTTTATTTAGCTGGACTGCTACTCTGTACCATAGAGCCCATAAGCAATTCTTTGTTTTTGTAAATCCCCATTCATTATCTTAGATTAAGGTCTGAACATTTCATGAACAAAATGTGAAAAGTTCTGCATTTCCCTCCCCACACTCGCTCAGATGTGTGCCATCATCGCAACGGTAATGGGCAATTACATGGAACGGGTTTGCACATGGCGCAGTGTGTATCTGTACTGTGTGCAAGAGAAATGTGTGAAATTGATTGATACGGGAATGTGCATATGTGATTATGTCATGTCTTGTATTGTTTCTGATAACGCCCCTGCATTTCTGATAAATGTGGTTCAGCTGTCTAGAAAATTATTTCGTGGTTCTAAATCTGAAGTTATATAAATCATACCAGATCAGTCATGAAGACGGAGAATGAGTTCTCTGTGAAGTTGCACATATTATTGGATCTAGCACTGGAACGGGCTGCCCAGGGAAGTGGTTGAGTCACCATCCCTGGAGGTATTTAAAAGATGCATAGATGTGGCACTTAGAGACGTGGTTTAGTGGTGGACTTGGCAGTGTTAGGTTAACAGTTGGACTCTCTGGCCTTAAAGGTCTTGTCCAACCTAAATGTACCTAAAAGTATTGCTGAAAAGAATTGAATGTTGTGATGTACATAAAATGTGAGCCTATTATATGAATTTTTCTGTACCTGAAGACAACCAATGAATTTCTGGAATGTTAGGTAAAATGTAAAGCATGGGCACACCACCACTAGTTAAAACTGAATTTGTAATATTGCATGTAAAGTGATCTGTTTCTCGTCACTATCGTTTGCTGTGTTAGAAATTGTGAAGTGCAGAATTCCTGTGCTTAGAATTATAGTGTTACATGGAAGCTGCCAAAAAAGCATTTTGTAAATCTGAATGACGGCATGCTAAAGGCAGAATTACTATGAACCTTCATAATTAACCAATCTCATAGTTGTCGCTGGTCGTGGGTAGCAATCTCTGTGTTTCCCTCGGCACCGATTACTAATCTGATAGCCCAATATCAAGTGAGATAATTTGTAGGAATTAGCCATTTGACTGAGTTTGGTGCTGGTGCTTCAAGATCTGACTGGCTGCAGGAATTTAGTGACCTACTAAGTGTAAAACCGGGTCAGTCTCAGAGAAGCCTGAGCTTACGCAGGTGTCTGCTTCTTTAGACTGGTTATTTGCACGCCTCTGTTTGGGGGGCTGAAAAGGGATGGGACTGTAAACAAGTCAAGGCACTTTGCACGTTGTGGTGAAATACTGAGATACCAGCTGGGTGGAGGAATAATTTCTAAGCATATTGGCTGGGTAAGACCAATAGCCACACTTAGATGTCCCTCCATGCCTTCCCCTGTGTGCTGTGCTTCCTGTGGGATAGGTGACGTTTCAGACTACTCCTTACACCTGCTTTCCTGTGGCATACAAAAATGGTATCTTAGCCTTTCTTTCTGGCTGTTGCCTTCTACACATAAAGCCTTGCGGGTGAATCAGCACTATTTGCCTTTTGCTGGCTGCCGGCACCTGCGTTTTGAAGCAGGAGTGTGGCTGAGGATTCGGCCGGCCGGTAGCAGGGATGCGCTGCTGCGGCACCAGCAGCAGCACCCGCTGCCCTTCGTCCCATGGGCGACGCAGGGGAGTGCGGTTCAGCTGGTGGGTTGCACATGCCAAGTCAGACACTTTAGGGTTGCATCTGCTTCCTGTGAGGCTGAGGATGACCGGCAGGGATCCCGCATCCTTGGCCTGTCCCGCTGTGACCGCAGAGGTTTCATCTCTAGCAGAGCCTGAGGTGGTAGCGCTGCTCCACCCTGCCTGGAGTCAAAGCTGAACTTTCCAACTGGCTGCAGCGGGGAGCAAGAGCAATGCCTGTTGCATCCCCTTCAAAACCTACAGACGATGAGAAACGGGAGGGAACAAGCAGTAAAAAGGCCAGAAAATGTCAGTAAGATCTATGTGTCTTTTCTTACTCTTAGGGTGTTTAAGCAATTTGTTTATGACATGAGAAATTACTTCTGTCACAGCAGAATTATTCCGTGCAGAGAAGTAGGCTAGTGGTCTCAGTCAGCAGAGAGAAAATGAGTTTCGTCAGCTTGGTTGTCTGACGGTTATTTGATATTAACAAATTTATGAAGAGAAAAAAACAGGCCTAGTCAGATGTCCTGTGCCCGTTTTCCTCCCTTTCGATCAGCATTACGCTGTTCCCTAGACTGTAAGTGCAATGTCATGTCTGGAACCACTTTTATTTTTTTCATATATGTTTGTTTTGATGTTGGGACTTTGTGGTGATGACTAAGTAAAAACTTAGTCAATTAAAATATGATGGAACACATGAAAATATATGCTATTGTCTAATGTCAGGAAGCCATTAAAAGCTTCTGGATGTGTTGACAAGTGAGAAGCTACCTAGATGCAGTGATCAAGGTAAATTAGCAAGGCAAAAATACCTCCTGAGGCTCTAGGCTGAGTCATGAAAGAGAGATTTCTCTCAAAAGAATAAAGACATTAACAAAGAGACATCTTCCAAAATGTTATCAGTAGAGTACTAGGCAACTTTTTCTATAGGGTGTTGTTTAATATTTCCCACTGTTAGGTGAACTCTTCAAACTAGCTTCAAAGACTGTGAATGTATTTCTTGCTACCCGTTTTTCTGCTCGTTTTAACTCTTAACAGTGCGAAGGAGACAGACTACTGGGTGGGATCTTCTGGTCTAGTCTTTTAGTCCAGAGGTGTTTTCAGGGGAGAGGGACTAGGAATGGGAGGTTGACTGAAACCCATAAAGTTTTGTGGCTGTGCCCAGCTGGTGTGTTGTTTCTTTTTTTAAGGATTACTGACAGTTGATACAGATGGCAGCATCCAGAACCACTGTGAAATGCAGGAATGCGTGTGCTTTGGGGAAAAAGCGGTCCAAAATGTTTAGGAATAAAAGGTGACTTTTGTTTTTTTCGGGTTTGTTTCTTTTTCCGGACCTTATCAAGAAATACTGGAAAGGAAAATTTTGGAGAAGAATTCAAAATAAATGTACGTTATGTATTTCTGTCTCACAATAGGCAGTAAAATAATTGCTAGGGTAATGATAAAAATATTACCACTGTACATTTATTTATCAGAATGCTTTCTAAAATTATAAATAGTTTGAATAAACAACATCATTTGGAACCTGCAGTATGAGCCAAACACAATTCCCGTGCACTGCAATCTGTACTATTCTCAGCCCTGTGCAAAGTACTCTGTCATGTCTATACCTCGGCATATTATGTTTCTTGACTAAGATTTTTTTCACGAGCAGCTTCTCCTTTATTTTTGTTGCAGAGTGAAGCACTTTTGCACATACTTGTTTCTGAAATCTTCATTTTTGTTTACAAGTTCATGATACGGACACCTTAACTCTTTCAGCATTTTCTTTTTCTCTATTGTAGACATCCGCCAATGGTGCCTACTCACAGAAGTATCTGTTAATACAAATCCCTCAATATTACATGTAATATTCAAAAGTATTTTATAATGGATTTCATGCAAACATACATAGCACTTCTCACTCCTAAGACTACGAAATTCATTATGCATAATGTTGGTAAAACCTCATTTTGGTAAGCAAGCATCTGTTACAGATATTTTTCCCCCCTCCCTTCATTCCCTTTAATTTTCCTTCAGGTAGAAGCACGATAACCTCTTACCCTCTCTCCCAACACCTTTAAAACCTGTGGGGACTTCTCACATCTAAGTCAGGACCATGGAGCTAGATGAATCTGTGCAACCTGCCCTAGGCTAACCTGCTTTA